>WNGS01004946.1:2973382-2994606 GCA_020271785.1 Procambarus virginalis
AGTAAATAGGTACGTGGGAGTGGGGCAGCTGCTTCCTGGGGATTGTGTACTCACCTAGTTGTGCTTGCGGGGGTTGAGCTCTGGCTCATTGGTCCCGCCTGTGTGTGTGTGTGTGTGTGTGTGTGTGTGTGTGTGTGTGTGGGGAGGGAAAACATATGTAGTATATATAATAGAGGAAAGATTGATTGATTACAAAGGCGGGGTCCAAGAGCTAATAGCTCAATTCTACGGACATAAATAGTAAATACCCACAAATGCAAAAGCACGCGTACGTCCGTTTGCTGATGATGATGCTGTTCTTATGAGGCTAATTAGAATTGAGAAAGACTGCAATACATAAGATGAATTGGGCAATCTCCAGAGATAGTCTGCGAAATGACCACTAGACTTCAACCCTGTTAAGTGCATAGTTATGAGGATAGGAATTGGAGCAAGAGGACCTGAAACACAGTACAGGATGAAAGGAAGGTAACTTCTATCTTCTGAAAAAAGAGAGCTTTACAAGTGGACATAACTGGAGATGTAACAGACACATCAGCAGAATAACGAGGGCAGCATACACCATACTGGCAAACTTCCGGCTGTCCTTCAGCAACTTGGACAAAGATGCCTTCCAAGCGCTGAATGCAGCCTTTGTGAGACCTGTTATTGAGTATGCTGCCCCCCGCATGCAACCTTACTCTAAAGAAACTCTAAACCAAACTAGACAAAATTATGCAACAAGGCTCGTTCCTGAGCTATAAAGAGGGAACCGAGCCTCACTTCACTAGAGGAAAGAACGAATCGGGTAGACACGACAGCGACGTACAAGATTGGGCGTGACAAAATAGATAATGATATAATGGACAAATTAAGGAACAGAGGAACAAGAGGATATTATTGGAAACTGGTCACATGTATAAGTCAGAGATGTCAACTTTTTCAGTCTAAGAGTCTTAAATAAGTGGCTTGGACTAAATAAGGAAGTTGTCAAACCCAATTCGATACAGTTTTAAATGTAGACGCGATAGAAAAACGAATGAGTCACTGCATTGAACTAATGATGGTCAAAAGGCGAGGCTTAGGAGCAGGTGCTCCACCCTGCAAGCACAATTAGGTGAGTACACACTCAACACAACAGGTCAGGGTGACATTCAGTGTTGCCATAACATTTGCAGTCTGTAAAATCATTCATAAATATTTGTAAAAATCTGTCGTAAAATCTTTGTATATCTGTATACAAAATGGAAATGTCTTCGTATGTTGGAGGTTAGATGCTTCAGGCTAGTTTCACCCAACTTTTGGCAGTAAGTGCTGTTGGGTACGTGCACAACATAGGTGGATTGGATTTAGCATCAAAGAAGAGAGTGCCACTCAACTGTGCCAAAATCACCCCCACAAAAAATCTCGCTTTATATATATATATATATATATATATATATATATATATATATATATATATATATATATATATATATATATATATATATATATATATATATATATATAAAACAGGAATTTCCTTAAGGACTTTCGTATTTAATAATACATCTTCAGAAGGATGGATTTACAAGTTCGTAGATTGGACATATATAGACAGGAGAGAGAGACGTGAAGTGAAGTGAGGCATAATGACAAATATATGAATGGGATTGAGTGAATATAAATATGAGCTGCATCATATGGGCCAATAGGCCCATACGTAGATGATAATAGCATAAGATAGTGGATATTAACAAGTATTAGTGAGACAAATATGTACCAATAATCCTACTTAAATCACCCTTTATCTGATCAATAAAAAATGGATCTAAATTATACAAACCACTGCTAATATTCAAATTACATGATTTTGTAATCAGTCTTAAAGCAAATTCGATTATGTTCCTATTGAAAGTGCTTTTGCACTTCGTTATTGAAGAAGCCATCTAACAATCAATTTTGTGACAATTTTCTGACAAATGAACAAAGTATTAGACAATTGGCCGTGTCTTAAAGTATGTTGCGAAATTCTACATTTCAAATCTTTAGATGTTTGCCCAACATAGAACCTATTCAGTCTTTACGAGGTATTTTATAAATGACACAATTATCACTACGAGGGCTGTTTCTAACTGATAGCTTACCAACAGTGTTTTCGTAGCTAAACAATATATGTATATAAAAAAGTTTCAAGGCCTTAACAATATTTTCAAACCCAGAAAAATATGGTAAACATAACACATTCTTCGGGCGATTTTTCTCACTGCAAATATTATTATAATATGTACGACGTGCTTTGCTACGGCAAACTTCCAAAAAACTCAGTGGGTAACAAAGCTTGAGACCAATAAAGTCAATATTCTTAAACTCTCTTATCTAAGAATTCTGGACTAACAACCCGAAGAGCTCTTAGATACATAGAGGAAAACATTGATTGTTTCTCATTGTATCTATGCTCTGAAAAATAATGAATATAAGATAACTTATTCGTAGGCATTCTGTAAACACTATACTTTGGTGAAAAGTCATTAATATGAATAAGTATATCTAAGAATGGCAAACATTTTGTTAGCCATTCTTAGATATACTTATTTGTTTGCCATTCTTAGATATACTTATTTGTTTGCCATTCTTAGATATACTTATTTGTTTGCCATTCTTAGATATACTTATTTGTTTGCCATTCTTAGATATACTTATTTGTTTGCCATTCATAGATATACTTATTTGTTTACTATTCTTAGATATACTTATTTGTTTGCCATTCATAGATATACTTATTTGTTTACTATTCTTAGATATACTTATTTGTTTGCCATTCTTAGATATACTTATTTGTTTACTATTCTTAGATATACTTATTTGTTTGCCATTCTTAGGGATACAGAAGTGATCCGATGAAATGTGTGTGCCCAAGTTGACCACCAAACACTGTCGGATATTGGATAAATAGTCTCATGACTACAGTCAGTACAGCCAGTGTGGTCTAGTGGTTAATGTACCAGGTCCATAGTGCTCCTGGTTGTCTGGGTTCGAATCCTGGGGTGTAGAGTTTTCAGTTGCATATTGGCTTGGGACCCATTCAAGCTTGTCCGTGTGTGTATATATATATATATATATATATATATATATATATATATATATATATATATATATATAATATCATTTGGTTAAATGTGACCGCATTGCGGCCGTTGTTGATCTTAGAGTGTAAACTTTATTTATTTTATATTTTATTTTATATATACAAGAGTTCTTACATTCCTGTACAGCCACCAGCACGCGTAGCGTTCCAGGCAGGTCCTTAATCCTAATGTTCTCTGGAAAATGACCCGCCAAATGGTTTAGCAACCAGGTACCCATTTTACTGTTGGGTGAACAGAGGCTAGAGTTGAGGATTAGCGCCCAGTCAATCCTCTCCGGCCAGGATACGAACGCAGGACAAAGAGCTCGCGAAGCGCAGGGCGAGTGTCTTTCCACTGCGCCACGGGGACTGCTTTGCTATGCTTGGAACTATTTTATTCTTCTCGGCATTAAGAAGAGCAATCAAGACTAAACTACACACAAGAAGGTAAGTAGATGCCGACGATTCGAACCGTTGTGGACCATTACCAAGTCGATTGTGGTTCATACTAGCCACACACTCATCTTCTGGTGAGTGTGTTAGGCATGATATCTTCAGCCACGTTATTGTGTCTCATCGTCTGCATAAAGAACAATCAAGATGAATATTCATGGTAAAGAAACTCCAGTGATTATTAAATGGAATATTTTCTACGTTTTATTCCATTCTGGAACGTCTTCATGTAAGGAATGAATAAAAAGGTGTAAATTTATCTTAACTACACATGTGGAAGAGGTGCCGTTGTGTGGGATAAGGTGAAGTAATCACACACACATCGGTGAAGAAATAGGGGAACAATAGGTGTGGATGGTCATCAGACACTGGGGTAAGGCGGTGGGTGCAGGGGAACTGGGTAGCGATGTTATACTGTGGTGTGGGGTGAGGTCTAGGTCTGAGCGTAGGCAAGGTACCCAAGGTTCACACCTCACCACTCCCGCAACACCACTCTACAATACCACTCTGCAATACCACTACCCCCCACCTCCACCACTACCTCCACCACCCCCCCAACCACCCCCACCACTACATCCCTCACCCCAACCACAATCCCCATAACCCCCCACCACCCACACCACCCATCACCCCCCCTCCCCCCCACACAGCCAGGAGGCTGGGGGCGCATGGTGACGTCTACAGATAATGTGGATTTACTGCAAATGATGAACCTTCAGAGACGCGCCGCACACCGCGTTACTGTTAGTAACACCGCCACGGTGACGACGGTGAATACCTGTGACGGTGACGACGGTGAACATGAGTGACGGTGACAAGAGCGACGACAGACAACAGTAATAACGAGAACAAGAACCAGAACTCAGCCTCGTGTTGCTGTCGTCCTCTTGACCTCCCAGATGGACAGTACACAGAGCGACAGTGAGGACAGTATGTACTCAATATATGGACTGTCCAACCACCCATTGCCCCCTCCCATCCCCCCCCCCCGCACGTCATCTCCCTCAGAAAAACCTGCGTTTTAAATATTGCCTGACTGAAGGGCGTGGCCGGAATGAGACATCTTGACCAATAACCTTAGCCAAACCTAGGCCTAATATCAGCGTTCTTAAACGAAAACTGCCTAGCCCCTACCTAGTCCATGCTAGCCCTCACCTAGCCCATGCCTAGCCCGTGCCTAGCCCCTGAGACTGTTAACGTCTTTGGTAACTGCCTGACCTCACCTGGATTCCCGTTGTTTGTTTAAGATTCGCTACTTGGAACAAAAATTTCCAAGTAGCACGGGCTATGGTGACCCCGTGTCCTGTTGTTCCTCGTGGTACAGGGCTCAGAGGGGCGGTGTTCACTACAGTTTATAAGTGTATGCATCTGTTCTCTTTGCTGCACGTGTTCTTGATGCCTGGGGCTTACTGTCGGGTTGGATACGTGATTCTGGTAAGGGGAGATGTTATCCAAGATGGCCGCCAAGATGGCCGCCAAGATGGCCGCCCAGATGGCCGCCCAGATGGCCGCCAAGATGGCCGCCAGGCCTATCTCGACCAATTTCTTGGGACAGGCTGCTTCTATAACTGACAAGTACACAAGACCACAATTATTCAGAACTCTCTTCCACACTACGTAATACCATGTACATGGATTGATAATTGATAAAGATTAAGCCACCCAAGAGGTGGCACGGGCATGAATAGCCCGTAAGTGGTACCAGGTTCATGGTTATCATCGCAAGTCTTGGAGGCGCTCTTTTTTTTCTCTGCCACTATCAGTCCCGGATGTTGTTCTCCCGCGGTCGTCTACTGTGATTTACATGTTCATGGACTTCATTTTTTTCTTTTTGGCAGCTGGTGTAAGTCGTACTCCCTTCCTGGTGTTTTATATGGAATCTCTCTTAAATTGTATCACAGTCTGAAACATAAAAAAAGTAATTAAAATGCTATTTATTTTCAGTAAAATAATAACCGGTATTCAGTGATAGAATAGTAGTATTACAGTTTAAAAAGTATTCTGAAGAATTTTGGTTCTGTAGTAATTTCAGCTAGAAGCAGCCGTTCCCGAGAACGGCCCATTGTCGATACGGGTCGAATTGGGCCTGGCGGCCATCTTGGCGGCCATCTTGGCGGCCATCTTGGCGGCCATCTTGGAAAACATCTCCCCTTACCAGAATCACGTACCCAACCCAAACATTAACCCTAGGCATGAAGAAAACATTTTCTGAAGAGAACAGCTGTATACACGATGTCATGGTTACCTCTATGGCCGTTGGACTGTTAACTAACCTAATCTACTCTAACCAACTAGTAAGCGTCTTGGGCAAACCAAATCTAACGTAATGAGTTACATTTTTTTTACACAGTTGAATCACGTGTTTTTAGTACTTTTTCTTGCTTCCCAACGTTTGTGTGCGTGCGTGGTCACCTATTTGTGCTCTAGCCAAGAGCTAGAGGATGGAACTCTAGCTCTTGGACCCCACTTTTCAAGCCACTGATTGACTTATGCAATGACTCCTGACCTATTTCCTTATCATACCTACCTTTAGAGTTATGAATGGAGTTTACCTCTACATGCTGCCCCTTTATTTCATTCAATTTCCATCTACTTTTATGCTAAAGAAAACTTTGGAACATCTCTGTTTGTTTTGAACATATTGCAGTCTCAAGCGTTCATCCATGCCCTCTTAGTCTATTGTATTAATTGTGAACATTTCCTCATTTTCCATTCTGTCGATCCCCAATGTATTATAAGTGTGTGTGTGTGTGTGTGTGTGTGTGTGTGTGTGTGTGTGTGTGTGTGTGTGTGTGTGTGTGGTGTCACCTCCCTCTCTCTCCTCTCATGCGTCGTCAGGTCTAGTTCCTTCAGCCTCTCTTCGTACCTCATCTCTCACAATTCTGGGGCGAGTCTCGTCCTAGAATTGTGGGGCATATCGTCCACATCTTTTGGTGTGTTACAAATTTGTGCACATTTCGAGCTTCCTTGTGTTTTATTGTTATGATGGTGTCCCACGATGGGGCGGCATATTCTAAAATTGATCTCATCTAGGCGGTATAAAGTGATCTAAAAGTCTCCTTATTTAAATTACTGAAAGATGCTCTGACGTTTGCTGGCGGAGAGTGTGCTGATGTACATGCTGCTATGGCGGTGTGTCCACTCACAAGATGAGTGGCGCTGCCCAATAAACTCGCCCCTCGGGGCAAAATTAAAAAAAATTTTAGTGTGCTGCTGACATTATTTATAAGCCTCTGGAGTTAGGTTTGGTGTTATGTCCACTCTCAGGTTTTTTGTCTCTTAATAGTTTTTCATTATATTGTGTACTGGCCTTTTGGTCTGTTCACATTTCCATCACCTTACATTTGCTGGTGTTGAGCTCTAGCAGCCATTTCACGGACCAGTAACTTGTTTAAGTCATATTGGAAAATCTTACCATCTTCATCTGCCACAACTCTTCTGGTCAGTTTTGCATCATCAGCAAACATTGCTATACAAGACTCAGTTACAACAGTCAGGTCATTTACATAAATGAGGAAAAGTAAGGGTCGCAGTACCAGTCCTTGAGGCACCCCGCTTGTTACTCTACGCCAGTGAGACTTCTCGTCCCTCACTGGCATTCTGGCTCCTGCCTGTTAGGTAATTCCTTACCCATGTTGTGTATTTCGTCTTACTCCCGCCTGCCTCTCGAGTTTGTATAGTAATCTCCTGTATAGTACTGTATCAAAGACTTTTTGGCAATCTGCCTAGCCTTCTCTGTCTTGCCTTATTTTCGTTACCTTTTCATAAAACTCCAGGAGATTCGTCAGGCTGATACCTTCCCTATAACAATGGTGATGATTGCTCACATACCTAAGTTTCTAGGTGTGTACTAGTCTTAACACGATTATTCGTTCAAGTACTTTGCAAGGGATGCCTGTGAGTGACTCTGATCTGTAGATTAGTGCATCTTCTCCATCTCCTTTCTTGTAGTTCGGGGCCACATTTGCCTTCTTCCAGCAGCTGGTCAAGTCCCTTTTCAGTGATATTGAAGACCATTGCGAGAGGTATGCTGATGACCTGTGTCGCTTCTTTCAACACCCATGGTGATGCTTTTATCTGGTCCAGTAGATTTAGTTTTGTCTAGTGATGCTAGACAAACTCGACTCAATTTTCTCAAACTTGACAAACGCCTCCAAAGAATACCTGATCAACAAGTCTGTGATTCATACGTCAGGCTGCGAGCAGCCGCGTCCAACGGCCTGCTTGACCAGATGACCAACCGGGAGGCCTGGTCGGAGACCGGCCACGGGCCGTTGATGCCGCGAAGCAACACAAGGTAGACACAAGGTCCTTACTTGAACCTTGGTAGTGAGACTATCTCCGTACTGCCTCTGTTGACCTCAATATTTAATAGTCTAGTCAGACTCGGTTTATTTAGTAAACACTCCATGGAAGCTGGCATCAAGTTCCTCATCAATTTATTTTTTTATTCTGTGTGTGTGTGTGTGTGTGTGTGTGTGTTGTGTGTGTGTGGTGTGTGTGTGTGTGTGTGTGTGTGTGTGTGTGTAGGAGGGGAGGGAATGCGGGTGTGTGTGTGTGTGTGAGTGCAAGTTGCACGTGTAGTGGTTGTTATACAAGGCTGACATAGTTCCAGCCGCACGACGTGTGCTGTGTGGGACGGTCCTTATGTATTATGGAAGAGTTGACGTGTCTGTGTGTGTATTCACCTAGTTGTATTCACCTAGATGTGCTTGCGGGGGTTGAGCTCTGCTCTTTCGGCCCGCCTCTCAACCGTCAATCAACTGTTTCTAACTACTATTTTTTTCACACACACACACACACACACACACACACACACACACACACACACACACACACACACACACACACACATCCCAGGAAGCAGCCCGTAGAAGCTGTCTAACTCCCAGCTACCTATTTACTGCTAGGTAACAGGGGCATCAGGGTGAAGGAAACTCTGCCCATTTGTTTTTCCGCCGGCTGTCGGGCTCGAACCCCGGTCCCTAGGTCCAGGAGTCTAGAGCGTTGTCCACTAGCCAGCCAGCACCCTGCAAGTGTGTGTGTGTGTGTGTGTGTGTGTGTGTGTGTCTCACCTAGTTGTCCTTGCAGGAGTTGAGCTGTGGCTCTTTGGTCCCGCTCTCAACCGTTAATCAACAGACCTACAGTTTCCTGAGCCTACTGGGCTCTATCATATCTACACTTGAAACTGTGTATGGAATCAGCCTCCATCACATCATTTCCTAATGCATTCGATTTATTAACTACTCTGACACTAAAACGAACTTTATAATGTCTTAATGGCTCATTTGGACAATCACTTTCCACCTGTGCTCCCTAGTGCGTGTGCCCCTTGTGTAAATAAACTGCCTTTGTCTACCCTGTCAATTTCTTTGAGAATCTTGTATTTAGTAATCATGTCCCCCCCTAACTCTCCTGTATCCAGCGACGTGAGGTTAATTCCCGTAGTCTCTCCTTATAGCTCATGCCCCTCAGTTCGGGCACTAGTCTGGTGGCAACCTCTGAGCCTTCTCCAATTTAGTTTCATGTTTGACGAGATATGGACAACATGCTGGAGCCGCATTCTCTAGGATTGGTTTGACATACGTGGTATACAAGGTTCTGAATGATTGCTTACGCAAGTTTCTAAAGGCCGTTCTTATGTTAGCCAACCTGGCATATGCCGCTGACGTTATCCTCTTGATATGGGCTTCAGGGGACAGGTCTGGCGTGATATCAACCCCCAGGTCTTTCTCTCTCTCTCACTCTATAAGAATTTCGTCTCCCAAATGATACCTTGTATCTGGCCTTCTGCTCGCTACCCCTATCTTCATTACATTACATTTCTCTGGTTAAACTCTTAAACCATTTGTTCGATCATTCCTGCAGCTTGTAAAGGTCTTCTTGAAGTCTCAAGCTGTCCTCCTCTGTCTTAATCCTTCTCATAATTTTGGCGTCGTCAACAACATTGAAGAATGACTCTATACCCTCTGGGAGATCATTTACGTATATCAGAAACAGGATAGGACCGAGTTAGAGCCCTGTGGACTCCGCTGTTGACTCACGCCTTCGCCTCTCACTGTAACTCTCTGCCTCCTATTGCTTAGGTACTCCCTAATCCACTGAAATACCACTGGAGTATCCCCTGTGTGTNTGGGCCTGCGGGCCGCTCCAAGCAACAGCATGGTGGACCAAGCTCTCACAAGTCCACCTGGCCTCGGGCTGGACTTGGGGAGTAGA
This sequence comes from Procambarus virginalis, assembly GCA_020271785.1. Classification (NCBI taxonomy): domain Eukaryota; kingdom Metazoa; phylum Arthropoda; class Malacostraca; order Decapoda; family Cambaridae; genus Procambarus; species Procambarus virginalis. The sequence continues at coordinate 2,983,140 of WNGS01004946.1, forward strand.
AGACCTCTCAGAACCCCATCAAGCAGGTATATGTGGGCCTGCGGCCGCTCCAAGCAACAGCCTGGTGGACCAAGCTCTCACAAGTCCAGCCTGGCCTCGGGCTGGACTTGGGGAGTAGAAGACCTCTCAGAACCCCATCAAGCAGGTATATGTGGGCCTGCGGGCCGCTCAAGCAACAGCCTGGGGACCAAGCTCTCACAAGTCCAGCCTGGCCTCGGGCTGGACTTGGGGAGTAGAAGACCTCTCAGAACCCCATCAAGCAGGTATATGTGGGCCTGCGGGCCGCTCCAAGCAACAGCCTGGTGGACCAAGCTCTCACAAGTCCAGCCTGGCCTCGGGCTGGACTTGGGGAGTAGAAGACCTCTCAGAACCCATCAACCAGGTATTAACCCACAGTTCTAACAAGAGGCCTCGACGTCTAACTACTTGGAACAGTTCACAAAACGTAGAGGGTTCCGCTAATAAAGTCCAGTTCGTTCTCGACGCACAATCGAGAATTCGGGTTCGAATCCCGGGCGGAACAGAAAGGGTTGGGCACATTTCCTTTCACCTAATGGCTCTGTTCACCTAGCAGTGAGTCGGTACCCAGGAGTTAATCAGCGTGTTGTGGGTCTGCATCCTGGGCGGGCTCAGTAATTTGGCCTATGGGGGAAGGGGGGGAGACCTCGATATAAGTCTACCGTGTATGAATACACTCTGGCTAACTGTCCCCTGACACAATGAGTTATTATTATAAACCAAAATCCTTAATGTTATCAGAGACTGATAAGATTCAGCCATGGGATCTTACAGATATAAACAGAGAAACTATCAATATTCAAGCATCAGATCTCTCACATACCAACACTGACTTTAAACAAGAGTATTACTGAATTGTGTTATCAATTCATGCAGTGGCGGCACTCCATGAATGAGATCAACTACACAAGACCACAGTTATGTTTTCAGGAACTAAGCAGTTAACACACACAAGGCGACAAGTATATACATAGGCCTGGCGCCAGCTGGGACAGGGTTTTTTTCATTTATTATGCACCCCATGCCCATTATATGGGCGGTAGTGGAAAGGGTTACAGTGGCACATAATGGGCTCAGGGACTGAACCCCACAATTCATTTAGCTAAGCAAGATACAATCTTGATGAGCTAGTTACAAAATTCAATATAAGTCGTCACATCAACAATGGGTTCGAGATCGACCTCAAGTACAGTTTCTAAATTAAGCATATGACATATGTGGAGAGCTAGTGTCACAATTTATATGTTTGTTCTGCACACCGCCCCCATCCAGTGGGCAGCGGTGGATAGGTTACAATCACTCAGTTACTACCTACAGTTAGCAAACTGGGGATATTTGGCTAAAATTTCTGGTAGCAGCTCTTTTTGAATGAAATATTTACACATCGTTGGAACGTTCGTTATAGAATTGTCTCTAAATTCACGTATCTTTTCGCACTCCATCACATAGTGACGGAGGGTGTGCGAATAATTTTGTTGACACAGTTTACATTTGGTTAGGTCTACATCAGCAGATAATGAGAATTCCCAGAGATACTTGTAACCGAGTCTAAGCCGAGCAGTAGTAACATCTAGAAGTCTGCTGATTTTACTGTATGAACCATTGATGTGTGGTTCCTCTTGCATGATAGTATGATGATAGATGGAATTACTGGTGTAGATTTCACTTTGCCTCAGATCTACAAGATCTTGTTGACGTTCTTGACGTACTGCTGCTCTCAGATTGCTCATTGACAATCCAAGGTTATGCTCAATTTCTCCTTTAAAGGCAGATTCTTTGGCTAACTTATCAGCTCTTATCATCTAACACGAGATGGAGTCCACATGACTGCGTTACCATCATTAATAATTTTGCTCTATTTGTGTTTAGCTTCAGACACTTCAAGACATAACTGTAGCAGCTGGGACAAGAACAAGAAAATCTAGCTAAATCAATGGAGCCCAAATATGTAATATCGTGTACACTACAACATCGGACACCGAATGCTTAATAGCTTAGAGGAGTAGAATCACTTGTGTCTACTCCTCTACTTAGAGGAGTAGACACTGACTCCTAGAGGACGGAGTCTCCACACATGCTTGGAAGTGATTACCATCCGCCTTCACCACCTGAGTTTGTCTTCCACACAACGCCGGACTCACTCCTTGCCTTCCTCCTTCCCGCCAACACGTTCCATTGTTTCTAAGTTTCTAATTATATTTCTACCAAAGGCCAAAAATTGTTGCACTTAAAAATGGCAGCGGCTGGCGAAAGTGACGTGCTGTCAAGTTTTCTGTTTTGGGTCCTCTGGCAGGTTAGGAGAGGACACTTTAAATTGACCATTTTCTTGACATTGAGAAACCTTAGAAGGACGGACGGCCCACCCCGGGAAGGGAGCTTTCATGCCTCATATAAAATTTTCTTATTCCCGGAAGGAGAGTTGTTTAAAGTTTAATTTCTCTGAAACAGGCTTAATATTGATTTAATATTTTAATTTATAATGCATTTAGCCCTCAGACTGAACGCTTAAGATTTGTGAAGGGAAGTTTATTAGAGCCGCTACCCATCATTTTGGTGGCGTGTCAGCTCCTTTTTTCCCGTAATGAAATTTAATTATGTTCTCCTTTCTAGGAAAAATTTGACTTTAATTTGTTTCGATAAATTTTACACAGCAACAGAAATTAATGTATTTGGTGTATATTTAATAACATAAAAGTTTAATAAAATAGCTGGGTAAATTTTCCCGCAGTGATGCGGTGTTCTGGGGCCAGCTTCACGAAGCAGTTACGCAGGCACTTACGAACCTGTACATCTTTTCTCAATCTTTGGCGGCTTTGTTTACAATTATTAAACAGTTAATGAGCTCGGAAGCACCAGGAGGTTGTTTATAACAATAACAACAGTTGATTGGCAAGTTTTCATGCTTGTAAACAGTTTAATAAATGTAACCAAAGCCGTCAAAGATTGAGGAAAGATGTACACGTTCGTAAGTACTTGTGTAACTGCTTCGTGAATCTGGCCCCAGGGGCGTTATCTTGTTTCCCAATAGTGAATTCCGTCATTTTATTTCTTGTCTTTCACGTCTCTTTCCCATTGTAATTTTTACAGTAAGTCCTAATCTACTTGTTTGTAGTAAGTCCTAATCTACTTGTAGTGTGTAGTAAGCCCTAATCTACTTGTAGTTTGTAGTAAGTCCTAATCTACTTGTAGTGTGTAGTAAGTCCTAATCTACTTGTAGTTTGTAGAAAGTCCTAATCTACTTGTAGTGTGTAGTAAGCCCTAATCTACTTGTAGTTTGGAATAAGTCCTAATCTACTTGTAGTCTGGAGTAAGTCCTAATCTACTTGTAGTCTGGAGTAAGTTCTAATCTACTTGTAGTTTGTAGTAAGCCCTAATCTACTTGTAGTAAGTCCTACTCTACTTGTAGTTTGTAGTAAGTCCTAATCTACTTGCAGTCTGGAATAAGTCCTAATCTACTTGTAGTTTGGAGTAAGTCCTAATCTACTTGTAGTTTGGAGTAAGTCCTAATCTACTTGTAGTTTGTAGTAAGCCCTAATCTACTTGTAGTTTGGAGTAAGTCCTAATCTACTTGTAGTCTGGAGTAAGTCCTAATCTACTTGTAGTTTGTAGTAAGCCCTAATCTACTTGTAGTGTGTAGTAAGTCCTAATCTACTTGTAGTATGTAGTAAGTCCTAATCTACTTGTAGTATGTAGTAAGTCCTAATCTACTTGTAGTCTGGAGTAAGTCCTAATCTACTTGTAGTTTGTAGTAAGTCCTAATCTACTTGTAGTCTGGAGTAAGTCCTAATCTACTTGTAGTAAGTCCTAATCTACTTGTAGTTTGTAGTAAGTCCTAATCTACTTGTAGTTTGTAGTAAGTCCTAATCTACTTGTAGGCTGGAGTAAGTCCTAATCTACTTGTAGTTTGTAGTAAGTCCTAATCTACTTGTAGTCTGGAGTAAGTCCTAATCTACTTGTAGTTTGTAGTAAGCCCTAATCTACTTGTAGTGTGTAGTAAGTCCTAATCTACTTGTAGTATGTAGTAAGTCCTAATCTACTTGTAGTATGTAGTAAGTCCTAATCTACTTGTAGTCTGGAGTAAGTCCTAATCTACTTGTAGTTTGTAGTAAGTCCTAATCTACTTGTAGTCTGGAGTAAGTCCTAATCTACTTGTAGTTTGTAGTAAGTCCTAATCTACTTGTAGTTTGTAGTAAGTCCTAATCTACTTGTAGTTTGTAGTAAGTCCTAATCTACTTGTAGTTTGTAGTAAGTCCTAATCTACTTGTAGTTTGTAGTAAGTCCTAATCTACTTGTAGTTTGTAGTAAGTCCTAATCTACTTGTAGTTTGTAGTAAGTCCTAATCTACTTGTAGTCTGGAGTAAGTCCTAATCTACTTGTAGTCTGGAGTAAGTCCTAATCTACTTGTAGTTTGTAGTAAGTCCTAATCTACTTGTAGTTTGTAGTAAGTCCTAATCTACTTGTAGTTTGTAGTAAGTCCTAATCTACTTGTAGTTTGTAGTAAGTCCTAATCTACTTGTAGTGTGTAGTAAGTCCTAATCTACTTGTAGTTTGTAGTAAGTCCTAATCTACTTGTAGTCTGGAGTAAGTCCTAATCTACTTGTAGTTTGTAGTAAGTCCTAATCTACTTGTAGTAAGTCCTAATCTACTTGTAGTGTGTAGTAAGTCCTAATCTACTTGTAGTGTGTAGTAAGTCCTAATCTACTTGTAGTTTGTAGTAAGTCCTAATCTACTTGTAGTCTGGAGTAAGTCCTAATCTACTTGTAGTTTGTAGTAAGTCCTAATCTACTTGTAGTTTGTAGTAAGTCCTAATCTACTTGTAGTTTGTAGTAAGTCCTAATCTACTTGTAGTTTGTAGTAAGTCCTAATCTACTTGTAGTGTGTAGTAAGTCCTAATCTACTTGTAGTCTGTAGTAAGCCTTAATCTACTTGTAGTCTGTAGTAAGCCTTAATCTACTTGTAGTCTGTAGTAAGCCTTAATCTACTTGTAGTCTGGAGTAAGTTCTAACCTACTTGTAGTCTGTAGTAAGCCTTAATCTACTTGTAGTCTGTAGTAAGCCTTAATCTACTTGTAGTCTGGAGTAAGTTCTAACCTACTTGTAGTCTGTAGTAAGCCTTAATCTACTTGTAGTCTGTAGTAAGCCTTAATCTACTTGTAGTCTGGAGTAAGTTCTAACCTACTTGTAGTCTGTAGTAAGCCTTAATCTACTTGTAGTCTGTAGTAAGCCTTAATCTACTTGTAGTCTGTAGTAAGCCTTAATCTACTTGTAGTTTGTAGTAAGCCTTAATCTACTTGTAGACTGTAGTAAGCCTTAATCTACTTGTAGACTCTACGTCTATACTCTTTCATCTTCCTCAAGGTGTTATTTAGGTCCGACTGCCTCTTTACCTCCACTTTGTTTTCAAACACAATTACACAGTGGTCGGTGGCTCGTGGCAGCAGCCCATATCCGACCGTCCAAGTGGTTGGGCACCATTCCTTCCCCCACGTCCCATCCCAAATCCTTATCCTGACCCCTTCCATGTGGTATATAGTCGTAATGGCTTGGCGCTTTCCCCATGATACTTCCCTACTTCCCATTCCTCTTGCTAGGTGTGTGATATGTTGCGTCAAGGAGTGTGTGTGTCCGCTGTGTCTAACATGTTTGTTCTCCATGTCTGGCCGCCCTCATGCGGATCTTTCTTTATATAGTCTATTTTCCCTCTGATTAAAATCCATAAGTGTCAGAATATTAGCCATTGCTCCTTTTGGCAGCTATGGCTACATATTCCATTATATTTTGGCAGGTATCGTGTTTATGGCATCCGTCTATGGATTTTATTGCTGGGGGGCGGATTGTAAATCACTGCTTCCATTATCTTCATGTTGCTATTGTTTATATTCATAATATTTACCGTTGCTGGTCGCTTTCCTCTGATCATTTGTCAACACTCCACTGTTGCTGTAGCAGTTTGGCTCCACGTCCTCGACTCTCTGTTCATTCTCTCCTTTATTATTACCTGATCACCTTCTGGGAAGATTGTGCTTTCTGTAACTCTTGCAAATTTCGTTTTTATTATTGCAATAATGTGTGTTTTATTCCTGTTATTCTTTCCTGTAGCTAATCCTTTATTTGTAATTCCATCTATATTCACGTATATAACTTTAGTGCCATTCATCTTTACCGGACTGCTTTGTTTTTGTGTGAAGGGGAGTTGTTGTGGGCATCCCGTGGCCACTTCTGACCTGGAAAGGGATCTATGCTGAACTAGTCACTACTGCCTGCTTCTCTGGATAGGTGCCTCATCAGGCCGGCCATCCCCACTACTCTGATGTGCTCTCCAGTTACCTGACGTCCTGTATCATCTTGAGGTTATCTTGAGATGATTTTGGGGCTTGGTGTCCCCGCGGCCCGGTCCTCGACCAGGCCTCCACCCCCAGGAAGTAGCCCATGACAGCTTTCTAACTCCTAGGTACCTATTTACTGCTAGACAACAGGGGCATCAGGGTGAAAGAAACTTCCCATTGTTACTCTCCGGCGTCCGGGATCGAACCCGGGACCACAGGATCACGCGTACAGTGTTCTGTCCGCTCAGCCACCGGCTCCTGTCTTGGACACTCTTTGTGCCATTTCCTGGTGTCTTAGAATTCCTTACATGCTTTTCATCCCTGATATTCTTCGCTTCCTTCTTATCCTCAGTATCCTGCAAGTGGGGCATAACAATCCACGTCACAACTAACGCATTAACACCATTATCTTCAGTATATTGATGAAGAAAAGGACCTTGGAGTCAGAATCCATCTTTCATTAAAGTTACAAAACAAGTGAGAGCGGTAGTACAAAAAAACAAATACCCAAACCATAAGAATAATCAAACATACATTTAAATTGAAGGAAAATAAGGTAGTCATTCAATTGTATAAATCTCTGGTGCGGCTCCACCTGGACTTTTGCGTCCAGATAGGGAGACCTCATCTTCAGTAAGACATAGAAAGTTGAACTTGGGAGAAAGCTCAACACCTAACAACACAAATAATTGCAGTACTAAGCCAACTCTCATATTTGGACAAGCCCAATCACTTAGGCTGGACGGTAGAGCGACGGTCTCGCGTCAAGCAGGTCGGCGTTCAATCCCCGACCGTCCAAGTGGTTAGGCACCATTCCTTTTCCCCCGTCCCATCCCAAATCTTTATCCTGACCCCTTCCCAGTGCTATATAGTAGTAATGGCTTGGCGCTTTCCCCTCATAAACTCACTCACAGTTGGACAGGTTGAGGGCCACAGCGCTAACAACACTACAAACCAGACATGACAGGGCTGATCTCATAGAAACATTCAAATTATTGAGTAATTTGGAGGATGTTGATCAACTCTTCAAAAGGTCAGATGAAACACAAACCTGGAGCAACGGTTTTAAGATCAAAAAGCCACAATGTAGAACTGAAAACTGGAAATGCTGCTTTACCCACAGGGTTATAAACCCAGGGAACCGCCTACCCGCCCAAGCCTAAATGCTAACAAACTGCTGAACTTTAAAATTCAGCTTGAAAAAATCATCAGGTCAAACAAGGGGACCTTTGACAAGCTACCGGCTTCCCAGTCCTCGTTGAGGCCACTAGTTTGTTAATGGCCTCGGCTAAATGCAGGTAAAGAGATATCTTTTCAAATGAATGCTTCATACTTCCATCCATTCCTGAAATTCATATTTTCTATTATATATTTCAATGGGTTACTATTCTTAAAGATAACATTCAGTGGTCGGTTTGTTTCATATTGAAACCTTCCTCGTCAACAGTTGTGTCCCATTTCCATGATTCACTGGAGCACTAACTCGGAACAGAAGCTCCCAATAGCAACAGGTGGACCCATTGTGCCATAAACACCATCAATACATTCGATATACTCAACACAGTCTTTATAGGCTGAATTTTGCGCAAAAGTATATATATTTCTCTCCAAACTCCCTCTCATCTTACATGTTGCCTCTAGCTCTGGTAGACTGTAGATTAACACAGCTTTTCTCCGTCTCTAACGCCTGCCTTGTACATTACACATCTCACCGGCTCCTTATAGCTCCTTGCACTGTTGAATTATTGATCTGCTTTTCCCGCTGAGCCTTTTGCAACTTGAACAAATGTTTGATCTGGCTGTGTTTGACCTTCTACTCCGTTGCCTTTATTATTTCCTTTGTTGTCTTCTCTTCCACTGCCTTATTTCTCTACTGGAACCCTTCACATTTTTTTCTTACTTCAGAAATGTTTTCCTTCCACTACTTCAAGGTTGTTATGTAGAGCTAATTATTCCTGGAGAGTTTAATGGTGCTCTCCTCACCTCCCCCACATACCTGTACATTCTTACAGTGCCTCTTAATGACTGATCTATGCTTTCTTTGAGTTCTGATATGGTAATGACATCTGTTACCTCTCCATTCATATGGTCCTCTTATGGCATTAACATATTCCTTCTTTTGGGTTTATTTCTCATTCACGATGTCCTTCCTGATAGAGCAAGTCGCCCACTACACTCCCCATCTTCATCTATTCTCTATCTGGCGTTAAGTTTATCCATCATTTTCCCAACCTCTCTATTGTTTATTTCTCTCGGGTGTTCCTTGTAGTACCCTCTACACTTCCCCAAGTATAACTGGCTAGGTAGCTTGCAGTGATGCACAAGACCCTCACTGTAATGCCAGAGTAGTCACCGTGGTGCTGGTGGCTCCAGCCTCCAGCTGCAGGTCCTCTGACGGTTTTTTATTATTATTATTATTTTTCTACCACAGACGTGGCCACACATTTACAATGCTAACCAGCATATATACATTTTCTTCTGTCCTCCATGGACAGGGTTAGAGATGTGTTAAACATATAGTTCAAGGGTTTATTGAACAATCAACCACTGAATGTGATCGGTGCTTTTAAAATGCTAAGCTAACCCACATACGTAAATACATAGATACACAGATTTACGTATGCCCTACATAGTGTTCGATGTGTCTTTTACATAGTGTGATTAATGTGCATTTCCAAAGGTGAAATGTAATTCTGATCAGCTTCCATATATACTTTATACACATACATATAAGAACATAAGAACTGCAGAAGGCCTATTGGCCCATACGAGGCAGCTCCTATTTAAACGGAGGTGATCTTCCTGTGAACTCTTTTTAACTGTTACTGTGCTCATCTAGTTGTGATTGTGGGGGTTGAGCTTTGGCTCTTTGGTCCCGCCTCACCTGTTTCCCCTTGTTCGTGTACCACCCGTGTTAAACAGTGTATCTTTATCCATGAAGGATGATATAAATATCAACTCCACAATTGGCAAAGTAACCAGTAACCGCAAGTGTGTGTGTGTTTGTGTGTTTGTGTGTGTGTGTTTGTATAATGGGATAGACGGAAGAGAGAGATTGGGGTAAGACGGAGATAGAGAGGATTGACTGGGCCTCAAGACAGTCGCGCACCTCACACTCTGCTCTACACCTCACACTCTGCTCTACACCTCACACTCTGCTCTACACCTCACACTCTGCTCCACACCTCACACTCTGCTCCACACCTCACACTCTGCTCCACACCTCACACTCTGCTCCACACCTCACACTCTGCTCTACACCTCACACTCTGCTCTACACCTCACACTCTGCTCTACACCTCACACTCTGCTCTACACCTCACACTCTGCTCTACACCTCACACTCTGCTCTACACCTCACACTCTGCTCTACACCTCACACTCTGCTCTACACCTCACACTCTGCTCTACACCTCACACTCTGCTCTACACCTCACACTCTGCTCTACACTTCACACTCTGCTCTACACTTCACACTCTGCTCTACACTTCACACTCTGCTCTACACTTCACACTCTGCTCTACACTTCACACTCTGCTCTACACCTCACACTCTGCTCTACACTTCACACTCTGCTCTACACCTCACACTCTGCTCTACACCTCACACTGTGCTCTACACTTCACACTCTGCTCTACACCTCACACTGTGCTCTACACTTCACACTCTGCTCTACACTTCACACTCTGCTCTACACTTCACACTCTGCTCTACACCTCACACACTGCTCTACACCTCACACTCTGCTCTACACTTCACACTCTGCTCTACACTTCACACTCTGCTCTACACTTCACACTCTGCTCTACACCTCACACTGCTCTACACCTCACACTCTGCTCTACACCTCACACTCTGCTCTACACCTCACACTCTGCTCTACACCTCACACTGCTCTACACCTCACACTGCTCTACACCTCACACTCTGCTCTGCACCTCATACTCTGCTCTTCACTTCACACTGCTCTACACCACACTCTGCTCTACACTTCACACTGCTCTACACCACACACTGCTCTACACCACACACTCTGCTCTGCACCTCACACTCTGCTCTACACTTCACACTGCTCTACACTTCACTCTGCTCTACACCTCACACTCTGCTCTGCACCTCACACTCTGCTCTACACCTCACACTCTGCTCTACACCTCACACTGCTCTACACCACACACTGCTCTACACCACACACTCTGCTCAGCACCACACACTCTGCTCTGCACCTCACACTCTGCTCTACACTTCACACTGCTCTACACTTCACTCTGCTCTACACCTCACACTCTGCTCTGCACCTCACACTCTGCTCTACACCTCACACTGCTCTACACCTCACACACTGCTCTACACCTCACACTGCTCTACACCTCACACTGCTCTACACCTCACACTCTGCTCTGCACCTCACACTCTGCTCTACACCTCACACTCTGCTCTACACCTCACACTCTGCTCTACACCTCACACTCTGCTCTACACCTCACACTCTGCTCTACACCTCACACTCTGCTCTACACCTCACACTCTGCTCTACACCTCACACTCTGCTCTACACCTCACACTCTGCTCTACACCTCACACTCTGCTCAACACCTCACACTCTGCTCTACACCTCACACTCTGCTCTACACCTCACACTCTGCTCTACACCTCACACTCTGCTCTACACCTCACACTCTGCTCAACACCTCACACTCTGCTCTACACCTCACACTGCTCTACACCTCACACTCTGCACCTCATACTCTGCTCTACACTTCACACTGCTCTACACCACACTCTGCTCTACACTTCACACTGCTCTACACCACACACTGCTCTACACCACACACTGCTCTGCACCTCACACTCTGCTCTACACCTCACACTCTGCTCTACACTTCCACTGTCAGAAAATCCTTATATGTTCTTGTAAAGTTTCAATACACTCACTACACAGTCTTGGAAGCCTCGCGTCGTAAGGATTCTCTTATCATGATTGCAGCCTCCCAGTTTTTTTATGGACCGCTGACTTCATTGTGTGTGTTAGCACCTAGTTGTGCTTGCAGCGGTTGAGCTTCGGCTCTTTGGTCCCGCCTCTTAACTGTCAATCTACTGGTGTAAGGTTTGAAATTGTGTAT
>WNGS01004946.1:3035046-3045987 GCA_020271785.1 Procambarus virginalis
GTGTGCCCCTAAGGGTCCACAGGTGTGCCCCTAAGGGTCCACAGGTGTGCCACTAAGGGTCCACAGGTGTGCCACTAAGGGTCCACAGGTGTGCCCCTAAGGGTCCACAGGTGTGCCCTAAGGGTCCACAGGTGTTGCCACTAAGGGTCCACAGGTGTGCCACTAAGGGTCCACAGGTGTGCCACTAAGGGTCCACAGGTGTGCCCCTAAGGGTCCACAGGGTGCCCCTAAGGGTCCACAGGTGTGCCACTAAGGGTCCACAGGTGTGCCACTAAGGGCCCACAGGGTGCCACTAAGGGTCCACAGGTGTGCCCCTAAGGGTCCACAGGTGTGCCACTAAGGGTCCACAGGTGTGCCCCTAAGGGTCCACAGGTGTGCCCCTAAGGGTCCACAGGTGTGCCCCTAAGGGTCCACAGGTGTGCCCCTAAGGGTCCACAGGTGTGCCCCTAAGGGTCCACAGGTGTGCCCCTAAGGGTCCACAGGTGTTCCCTAAGGGTCCACAGGTGTGCCCTAAGGGTCCACAGGTGTGCCCCTAAGGGTCCACAGGTGTGCCCCTAAGGGTCCACAGGTGTTCCCCTAAGGGTCCACAGGTGTGCCCCTAAGGGTCCACAGGTGTGCCCCTAAGGGTCCACAGGTGTGCCCCTAATGGTCCACAGGTGTGCCCCTAAGGGTCCACAGGTGTGCCACTAAGGGTCCACAGGTGTGCCACTAAGGGTCCACAGGTGTGCCTCGGGAGTTTGAGAGAAGGTAAACATTAACAAATACAATAACAAATATCAGCATTAACATTAACAACCAATCTTTAGAAATCCATAATCAACATTACTTAAAAAACTAATATTATTATCATTTAATTATTAATCGATTAAACACAATCTTTATACAAAAGTCTTCCTTACAAAAATTATGGCGTGAGCGGCAACAGTTTCTGCGCCTTGTTTAATGTGATGAAAGTTGGAAAAGCTTGAAAATCTGTGTAATAATGGCTGCGACTAACCGTTTGTCAACTTGCAGCATCAGAGCAACAAGCTCATGCAACAGCTGCAACATCTCCCCCCCCCCCCACACACACACAGCGTTCAATCAAGGAATCAATCCAAGCAGATGTCGTGTTTCGAAGTGAATTACTCGCCAGAATGGTCTCTATACTCAATGACGTCATCTTTCAACCCGACGTTTTAAATCATTTCGTGAGGCGTAAACGCACTGAAGACTCTTACCTTAAGTTTTATAATGTTGTTGTTTAAGATTCGCTGCTTGGAATAAAAAGTTCCAAGCAGCACGGGCTATGGTGAGCCCGTAGGCGTTCAAGGCCATACGAGAGGATCCCATTTAAGACATATCAGAGTGATTTGTCAGTTGGTATTGACATGCAGGCAAGCACTAGGCACGTCAGCGAGACGGTATAGAGTATGTGATTTAGATTCAGGGTCCAAATGGCCAACCCGTCCTCGACTCAGGGTCATTCCATCCAGCGGTCGACCCACAGACGCATTCATCAATTTTAACATGCTGTTCATCAAAACAGAAATTTTCTCAAATATAAATTAATATTATAATAGCATATTTTGTATATATAGACATAGGCATAGGTTAGGTTAGGTGTTTAGGTTCTGCTGGCGATTATTTGTATTTGTAGTACGTGGGTGAAGCATGTACAGCGTTGTGGTTCGAACACCAGTCGTCAGTGAAGCACTTGTTCCGGAAGTGTTCGAACGTCTTCAATTGTGAGTCGTGCGTAAACCGTATTTCATTCATAAACAGCTGGGGTTTGGCGGGGTGGATGGAATGGACATTAGATCTTTGTTGGAGGCCGGGATGAAATGTCACAAGACACCATACCAGTGGACCAGCTCCCAACAGTGACGCTGTTCCACATTCAATTGGCGTTACTCTTGTGTACTTGTGTACAGCCGAGTGGACAGCGCTCCGGATTCGTAGTCCTGAGGTTCCGGGTTCGATCCCCGGTGGAGGCGAAAACAAATGGGCAGTTTCTTTCACCCTGATGCCCCCTGATGATGGAACTCTGAAATTGAGGCATACAATGTCTCATTACAATTGTATATTCATTTAATATGTGTTCATGAGGCTTTTCCTTAATCTTTCAACCTATTCTCTGACTGCTTAATCCTTTTTATCTTTCCTGTTTCTGGTAATCCTTTCCCTAGAGATGGGTTGGTTAGGTCTAGGTGCTGGCCTGTATCCTCTCTCTCTTTCCCCAGTCAGTCTGGTGTTGACAACGGCTTTAATCAAGCCAAAACGTTCATCTCTTTTCTCCATTTGTTTGTGGTTTTTCCGCATACAAATGATCAGTGTTTTGTGATCGTCAATTGCATATATATATATATATATATATATATATATATATAATATATATATATATATATAATATATATATATATGCAATTGACGATCACAAACACTGATCATTTTATGCGGAAAATCCACAGAGAAATGTAAAGGAAGTGAACGTTTCGGCCTGATTAAAGCCGTTGTCAACACCAGACTGACTAGAGGAGAGAGAGGGAGGATACAGGCCAGCAGCCTGTACCCTCAGGCTACCTGACCAACCTAACAGTTGTACCTGGAACTCTGCCACAAGTACTTTCAAATCCTACATCATTATGCAGTTTTTATGGGAACAATAAGACGAAAATCCAGGTACAGGCTGTTAGCCTGGCTGACAGCCAGGTACAGCCAGGCTGTCCAGGTACCAGGTACAGGTACCAGGTACCAGGTACAGGTACCAGGTTCCAGGTACAGGCTGTTGGCCTGTATCTGGAACCAGACCCACCTCTCTGGTTGGTCAGGACAAAAAAGTTGGTCTGGTTGGCTTGGCAGGTTTCTGGAACCTGCCAAGCCTCGCTGTCAACTCTGGCTCCAGCTCAGATCAGAGCGCCCCACCGTCGTCCTAATACCCGAACACAGCCTCTGATATCTTCATCACAGCCTCTGATATCTTCATCACAGCCTCTGATATCCTTAACACAGCCTCTGATATCTTCAACACAGCCTCTGATATCTTCAACACAGCTTTAATATCCTTAATACAGCCTCTGATATCTTCAACACAGGCTCTGATATCTTCAACAGCTTCTGATATCCTTAATACAGCCTCTGATATCTTTAACACAGCCTCTGATATCTTCAACACAGCCTCTGATCCTTAACACAGCCTCTGATATCTTCAACACAGCCTCTGATCTCTTCAACACAGCCTCTGATATGCTTAACACAGCCTCTGATATGCTTAACACAGCTTCTGATATGCTTAACACAGCTTCTGATATCCTTAACACAGCCTCTTCATGTCTTACAGTGACACGCTGACGCAGCCATTGTGCCTCGGCTTGTCAATAACGTTCTTCTGACCATTAGCTGCCTGTCGGCTCCCATATGCTGTCATTCAAGTCATGGCCGCCATCTCATTGACGCAAAATCTATAGAGGATTCGACATGTACTCTTATCTCAAGTTCTGTCTCACCCAGCCCTCACACCCAGACCATTCATACAGCACATATAGTATACAGTACTTCTACTGACACCTCGTATATTTAACGGATTCTTCGTGTCCTTCAGAATTCGGTACGTTCGAGTAGTGAAACCTGGATATAGAAGTCCGTGGAGTTGTATCTTGTCAATACTAACACAGACTGTGCGACACAGTGGTTGCCAGGATCAGGTTGGGTTACCGTTACCTGTGGCAGGTGGCTGCAGGTGACGGATCTCCCAATCCTGAGCACTCCAGTTGCAAACTCTGTGAGCAGGAACTACGGCACGATCTCCCGCACTACATCACTGAATGCCCAGTTATTAGACCTTTCAGACCAGTTGGCATGAGGTACCTGGAGCTTTGCAATTACTTTATTCACTCTCGTGTTCTTGAAGATATCCTCACAGTGTACCCAAAATTTGCCAGTGCAGGCTACTAAACATATGGCCCTGTATGACTAACCATCCTGCGAGATGGGGACTTGTATTACCACTGCTGCCTTATTCACTCTTGTGTTGATGATATCCTCAAAATGCTTCCGGAGTCTGCCAGTGCAGACTGCTTATCACATGCCTCTGTATGACTAACCATCCTGTGTGATGGGGATTTTTTAGCATCACCTAGTTAGCTTTTTTGACACACTGTACTCCATATAGTCTAGGGCAGCTGCACTAATGCAGATGTACCTCATGTATTAATAAAAAAAACCTGTTCTCATATAACTAGCTCTTGGCACAGACTTAAAATTAATTAATTGGGGTCTCGGTAGCACAGTCGTGTTCGTTCTCGATTCGCAATCGGGAACCCCGTGTTCGAATCCTGCGCGGGACAGAAATGATTGGACCCGTTCCTTTCACCTAATGCCTCTGTTCACCAAGCAGTAAATGCATACTCAAGAGTTAGTCAACTTGTTATGAGGGGTTGTATCCTGGGGGGGGGGGGAATCCGTAGTTCCAGCATGGGAGGGGCCTCGATATATTAGCCTAACGTATATATTCACAGTCTGCCTGTCACTGACATAATTGTAGTTATGTAACTCTTCATGTAGTTTTCCCAAGCCATGATCCTGACATTATAGCACTTCCTTCCCCCAAATAGTTCCAGCAGCAGTATGTAGTGAAGGACCACAACAAAGCTGACTTTTGTATTATTTAATTTGATTAAATAGGAACTTGTGAACGGGACAATATAGAGCCTAACGTAACCTCTCCTAGCAATTCAAGGCCTGACGCACGCTCTCTGAGGCCTAACACAGTACAAGAGTGTGCTATACTAGGCCTACAAATGTTAAAAGTTGATTTCTGCTTTTTTTTCTGGAATAAAATTAAAGGGGGAAAGTGAACCTTTGGTGGTGCATCGCTATATATTGAAACTTTCAACCAAATAGTTAATAAAAGCGCTGTCATTTCAGGAGGACGGGCTCAGTTTTGTCCACCAACACAAATGCACATGTACCTAGTAATAAAGAAAACTGATGCTGCTGCTTGGTTAACAGCTTCTCCCCCATGCCAACCTACCCTGGCTTTGCGCCCTGGAGAGGTCACTCCAGACCGACAACCAGAGCGTTACTCCATAGTCTCCTGAGACTGACGGATGCTGCCTACTACTATTTATGTATGTTTCTAATCTTTCAAAATTTACAGTATCCTAAAGTTACATAGTTAATCTAATATCGACAAATCGTGGTTTTACGATCGACATAAGTATGAAGAAGATATTGAATGTGTTCGTGGAGAGGGCTTCTAGAGCCTACTCATCTAGTTCATTCTAGTTATACTCTTTCGCTATGGAAGTGTGAGGGGTTCGAATCCTTCTCAAGACTCCTACCAATCTTCTCAAATATCATCTTACATCTGCGTGGCTCAGCTCAGCCTCGCAAACTTCAGCACTTCCCTTTTCTAGTCTAGTTTTGTGGGGGGTAGAGCTGGGCGCCCCACGCCGGCGCCTCGTGCTCAAAGGTTGGTCTCACGTAGGTAGTACTCGGCATACCTGTGTATCGAGGCTCCTGATGCCTGAACTGATCGCCAGTTCTGCGTATGCCAATGATGTTATCCTACTTGTGTGCTCCTCTGAGTAAGATTTACTGTTATATCTTAAAGTCTCTCGCGTATGCCGATGATGTTATCCGATTTATGTGTAGTTCCCCGCCACCGTGGACTAGCCTCCTGTCCTCAGGTCCCACAGTCTCGTCACTCGACACTTCAAGAGTCACATTCTAGCAGCCTGTCTTGATCCTCTTGTATTTGTCCCATTAATTTTGAGTCGCTAGCAGGGACTGACATGGAGATACAGTATTTCAATGATTTGATTAGAATGATTAAAACATAGGTGTGTTTATGTGAACGTACGTGTGGTGTGTGTGTGTGTGTGTGTGTTGTGCGTGCGTGCGTGTGCGTGGTGTGTGTGTGTGTGTGTGTGCGTGCGTGCGTGCGTGCGTGTGTGTGTGTGTGTGTGTGTGTGTGTGTGTGTGCGCGCGCGCGCGCGCGTGCGTGTGCTCAAAACAATACCGACGCTTCCCAAACTCATTTCAGATATCATTACCACAAATCATTGAAAATACATTTTACTGTTGACGACTGCACCGGCACTTGACAGCCTCAAGTAATGAAACAAACTTAATACAACATCGTAACGATCGATCTAGTAATTGGCGGTGAATGATTTTTTTTCAACGTATAATGCTAACGGTATTTAGTAGCGAGGATAATAGCGGTGATACAGCAGAGATAAGACAAGCATCCTCTCTGATTGTCAATCGCCTGTGTCTCAAGACGACTTGAGACAATGGAACAATTACCGATAAGTCTTGAGATTGGACACGGGGTCGCTTCACCCAATACCATAAGTCACCCTCACCTGTCTCACTCATCACCACGAGTCACCCTCACCTGTCTCACCCATCACCACGAGTCACCCTCACCTGTCTCACCCATCACCATAAGTCTCCCTCACCTGTCTCACTCATCACCACGAGTCACCCTCACCTGCCTCACCCATCACCATGAGTCACCCTCACCTGTCTCACCCATCACCACGAGTCACCCTCACCTGTCTCACCCATCACCATGAGTCACCCTCACCTGTCTCACCCATCACCATGAGTCACCCTCATCTGTCTCACCCATCACCACGAGTCACCCTCACCTGTCTCACTCATCACCATGAGTCACCCTCACCTGTCTCACCCATCACCATGAGTCACCCTCACCTGTCTCACCCATCACCATGAGTCACCCTCACCTGTCTCACTCATCACCATGAGTCACCCTCACCTGTCTCACTCATCACCCACGAGTCACCCTCACCTGTCTCACACATCACCACGAGTCACCCTCACCTGTCTCACCCATCACCATGAGTCACCCTCACCTGTCTCACCCATCACCACGAGTCACCCTCACCTGTCTCACTCATCAGAACCTAAACACCTAACCTAACCTATGCCTAACTATATATACAATTTTTATGTATAATAATATTAATTTTATACAAGACCAAACCACATATACACAGCATGTATATGTGTCGTTTGAGGATGAGGGTAGTAATCATTGTCTCTGATTACTATCTTCATCTGTCAGAAAAAATTTCACTCATATCACAAGTCTCCCTGTCACCCGTCCAGCATGTTCCAGTTTCCAGAACAGCCTCTTGTGTGGGACTATCAAAAGCCTTTTTTAGGTCAAGGTAGACACAGTCGACCCAACCAACTCTTTCCTGTAGTATCTCTGTGGCTCTATCATAGTATCTCTATGGCTCTATCATAGTATCTCTGTGGCTCTATTATAAAAGTAAATATTAAAAAAAAAATTTAAATTTAAATTTAATTACAGAGAATAAATAATTAAATTATTTAATTACGTAAATTTATTACACAGGATCTTCCTGTTGGAAAACCTTACTGTCTGTCCGTTATTATGTCATTAGTCTCTAGATGTTCAACTCATTTGGTTTTAATATTTTTTTCTAGTGTTTGACTTCCACGCTTGTTAAAGACGCTGGTCTATAATTTAAAGGTTCCTTTTGACTACCGTCTACATAAATTGATACTATGTTGGCTTTTTTTCGGTATATCTTGCTTAGATTCCTGTGCACATGGATGTCTGGAATCTTAATTGGAGTGGAATGCTTAGCTCAGTTGCACATTCTCGCAGCACCCAAGGTGAAACTCCATCAGGTCCAACTACTTTATTTCTTCTTAGCTCCATGAGTAATTGTTCCACTTCGCCTTGAGATACCTCTGTACTCACCTAGTTGTGTTTGCGGGGGTTGAGCTCTGGCTCTTTGGTCCCGCCTCTCAACCGTCAATCAACAGGTGTACAGATTCCTGAGAATATTCCTGAGAATATTTCTGTGTATTCTATGCCGTGTTCTGGAATTGGCATGTGGTCCGGCTCTCTGAAATCCTCATTTTGTACAAACTCACTTTTAGAACTGTTCATTTAGCATTTCACACATTTCCTTTTCATTATCAGTAGTCCTGTTCCTCGTTCTCAATCTTTGGATTTTATCTCTTACATTCAGCTTGCTTTTAATGAATTTATAGGAAAGGACTGAATCTGTTTGTTTTGCATTTGTCCGTTATACCTTTATCAAAGTTCCCTTCTGCCTCTCTTCTCACTGCTGTGTAATTGTTTCTTGCTTGTTTGTAATGCTGGTATGTTTGTGGGTTGGGCCTCTTCCTGTGTTGAACCCATTTTCTTGTCATTTACTCTCTGGCTCTCTCACAATTTCTGTTGAACCAATTCTGTTTTCTTGTCCTGCTTCTCTGTTTTAGTATGAATGTTTGTGTGCCTTCATCGTATATTTCGTGAAAAAATTGGCATCATCTCATTTACTTCCTTGCCTAGCAGCAAGTCTGTCCAATTAAACTCGTTAAAGAATTTTCTAAGTTCCCCATAGTGTCCTCTCGTGAAATAGGGTTTATCAACTGTTTCAATGTTCCCATTCTCTTCTAGATGATATCGCAAGGCATGTTAAGTTTCCAACAGAACATGATCACTCTTTCCCAAGAGAGGAAGGTACTGGATGTCAAATATCTCCTCTTTTTTCCTGGTAATTATTAGATCCAGTATTGACGAAACATTCTCTTCCCTCATTCTTGTGGCCTGTTTCACGTGCTGATGCAGGAATGTCTCCAGAATTAGGTTTACAATCTGTTCAAATGTCCTCTGTTCTTACTTCGTAAGCTTTCCAGTCTATTGTTTTCAAGTTTAAGTCCCCCAGTACCATCACTTGTCTCTATGAGCCTTTACTATAATCTCTCTCATGACCATTATGAGGTCCTCTCATTTGTCATCCAGTTCCTCCTTTGTCCATGTGTTGCCTGCTGGTGGGCTGTAGGCATTTATGATTATCAGTTTATCATCCTGATTCCAGTTCTGCAACGGCATTATGTCAACTTCTCGAGGGTTTTCGATTATTAACTCTCTTACCTTCAGGTGTTCTTTCACCAGCACAGCCACTTCTCCTCCCTTCCTAGTTTTCCTGTCATGTCTCCAAACTGAGTAGCAACTTGGGGATACCACCTCATTTAAAATATTTTCTTAAAGTTTCGTCTCTGTTAGTGTGACAATATCTGGGATCTTAAGCTGAATTATGGCTCTTAGCTCCAGTAGTTTTTATCTCACTCCACCTATGTTGGTATATATAATTTTCCGGAACATGTTTCCTTTCCCTTTGTCCGTTACTCCCCTTTCCTCTTATGACTTTATAGCTTTGTTTTTATATACCATTTCACTAGCTTTCCCGTCCCTAACACTTTGTAGAACAAATTATTTCTTTCCTCTTTATTTCTATTTCCATTTAGATGTTTCGCTTTATCGAGGTTTGTTTTCAGCTTTAATATGTCTTCCATTGAGAGGTCTTGTCTTATTGACCAAAGTTTGCCAACCTCATCACTCCAATTTCTCGGCATTTCTAAGCACTTCCATCATGTGTTTCACTCCATTAAATTCTCATATTTTCCAAATCTAAAAATCACTGACATTTTCCTTTGAATTGAGGCCTTCTAAACCTAATATTTTCTCTATGATTTTCATCTCTTCTGCTGCTCCGTCCACCCTTGGTGATGTTTCCTTCACTAAACGCCCGAAAATTATTACGACTTACTTCTATCTGCAGTGTTTTGTACTAGTTTACTGTTGGTAACAAGTTCTTTCCTAATTGCTTGTCTAATTTATGTTTCTTGTTGGTCATTTCTGGCTTTGATTTCCAAACACACTTCCTTGATCTTCTTTTTCTCGTGTGTGTGTGTGTGTGTGTGTGTGTGTGTGTGTGTGTGTGTGTGTGTGTGTGTGTGTGTGTGTGTGTGTGTACTCACCTAATTGTACTCACCTGATTGTGTCTGCAGGATCGAGCATTGACTCTTGGATCCCGCCTTTCCAGCCATCGGTTGTTTACAGCACTGACTCCGGTCCTATTTCCCAATCATACCTAGTTTTAAAATGATGGATAGAGTTTGCTTCCACAACCTGTTCCTTAAGTGCATTCCATTTTCCCACTACTCTCACGCTAAAAGAAAACTTCCTAACATCTCTGTGACTCATTTGAATCTCCACCTTCCACCCATGTCCCCTCGTTCTGTTACTATTCCGTGTGAACATTTCGTCTATGTCCACTCTGTCAATCCCCCTGAGTATTTATACATTCCTATCATGTCCCCCCTCTTCCTTCTTCTTTCTAGTGTTGTAAGGTACAGTTCCCTCAGGCGCTCCTCATACCCTATCCCTCGTAACTCTGGGACGAGTCTCGTTGCAAACCTCTGAACGTGTGTGCGCGCGTGTGCGTGTGTGTGTGTGTGTGTGTGGTGTGTGTGTGCGTGTGCGTGTGCGTGTGTGTGTGTGTGTGTGTGTGTGTGTGTGTGTGTGTGCGCGCGCGCGCGCGCGCGTGCGTGCATATCGAACAAGTTATGAGCGCCACAGTCCATAATCACGTAAATCCAAAACTACAAATCAATGCTCCAATTTGCATGTTGGAGCATCCTCATTAGAGGCTGAGGCTCACGGGCTCCTGCCACACACACACGCACACGCACATACACACGCACACGCACACGCACACACACACGCGCACACACGCACACACACACACACACACACACACACACACACACACACGCACACACACACACACACACACACACACACACACACACACACACATCCTATCTTGTTTCTGATATACGTAAATGATCTCCCAGAGGGTATAGATTCATTCCTCTCAATGTTTGCTGACGACGCCAAAATTATGAGAAGGATTAAGACAGAGGAGGACAGCTTGAGGCTTCAAGAAGACCTGGACAAGCTGCAGGAATGGTCGAACAAATGGCTGTTAGAGTTTAACCCAAGCAAATGTAATGTAATGAAGATAAGTGTAGGGAGCAGGAGGCCAGATACTAGGTATCATCTGGGAGATGAAATACTTCAAGAGTCAGAAAGAGAAAAAG
>WNGS01004946.1:3102694-3119683 GCA_020271785.1 Procambarus virginalis
TATTCTCATATTCTCATATGCCGTGCGAAGAAATATTCCACACAAAATTCTAGATAACTTCCAGGAAAACTTCCTGGCAATTGAACTCCAAACTACGAAAGGTATAATCTTCATAGGAACATGCTACCAACCACCAAGACGTCCTTACCTTCCCCTTGCCGACATCATGAAACTCACCAGAAGGAACAGACCTGCCTACTTTCTGGGTGATCTGAACGCCAAGCACAGAACACTGGGACATGGAAGGAACAACCAAGCAGGTGAAGCCATCCACAATATGATAAGGAACGGAAATCTAACCCACCTGGGCCCAGACTTCCCAACTTATGTCAGACAAGGCCACAGTGGTAAACCAGACATAATACTGTCAAACAACCACCACTTCCTAAACACCCGCATAGTAAGGGGCCCTGTGAGCACAAGCGACCACCTACCAATAATAATGACGCTGTCAACTAACCCCATTCAGAAACCCTCACCACCAAGACTTCAATACACTAAAATTGACTGGGAAGCGTTCAAAAGCAGTGCACAGGAAATCAGTGTCACAGATCTCAATGGAAAGGAAACATCATGCATAAACGCCGAGTTAAATACATGGATTAGCAGCATAGAAAAATGCATGATTGATCACATTCCCGTAGCTCACCATATGACGCTCCCACACCCCCCAGCCACTGAGGCACTCAGGACACTGCAAACCAGATATAACAACCTTCTGCAACTCATAACACAACACGGTTGGACGGATGAGCGCAAAAGGCTACAAAGGGAACTTCAAGATGAGCTGCAAGATCTATGCAAAGCAGAGTACACCAAGCAATGGGATGACCTAATAAGCAAGATCCAAGTCGACTACAGAAACCCAGGAAAGTTCTGGAAAAAGTAAAGACCCTGATGGGAAGCTCTTCTGAGGAAACACCCTACATCATAGACGCCTCAGGAAATAAACTCTATGAGGAGAGAGAACAAGAGCAGGAATTCAGGAAATTCTGGGAAAAAATATTCAGGATAAACCCGGAAGAAAATTTAAACTTTTGCCCAATTAATGAAAGGGAAATTACAACTCAAGTCGATAACAGAGCTGCAGCTCTACTCCCGACGCAAACAATAGACCTTAGCAACACACGCGATGACTGCCACCTTATGAAACACATAACCATTGCAGAGGTCCATAAAACAATTATGGGTTTCAAGAACAAGGCGCCGGGCAACAGCAAAATAAACAAGATGGTATTATCCAACCTACCAGTAACTGCACTCCATCAATACACATGTATCTTAAATGCAGCTCTTGCATCTGGACTATTCCCCGCTTACTTCAAGAATGCCACAATAAGATTAATCCCCAAGCCAGGTAAACCCCCAACCCAAACTGAAAACTACAGGCCAATTTCCTTCCTCGAAGTACCAGGTAAAATATTCGAAAAAATTATCAACCAGAGACTTGTGAAGTACATAGAAGAGGAAGGGAAGTATAACACCAGACAGCATGGGTTTAGAAACCGCAGAGGGGCCCATACAGCAATAGCCCTGATCTACGAGCATATAGCCAACGCAGTGTCGAAAAACGATCAGTGTAATATAGTGCTTAGGGACGTCTCGAAAGCCTTCGACAAAGTGTGGCACACAGGCCTAAAATATAAGATATCTGAACTAGGACTTCCTGAAAGATTTACTGCTACTCTCTGCAGCTTTATAGATAATAGAACTGCTAGGCTTCATATCGGCAGCTACTTGGGTGAAGTAATAGAACTGAAAAGTGGAGTACCACAAGGAAGCTGCCTCTCCCCCTCTCTATTCAACATATATACAGCTGACCTACCCCAACCTCAACATGGAAAATACATCACATACGCTGACGATGTCACCCAAATAATCTGCCAACCGGGACCATCAAAGCCGCTACTAGCCGACAAGACCAAGGCAGCAATTGAACTCATAAACAACTTTGAGAAGCAATGGAAAATTAGCACCAACAAACAAAAGTTTCAGATAATACACATTGCGAAAAGAAACCCGGACCCCATCATCCTTGACAACCATCCGATCCAGTATGCGGGGGCAGGCAGAATACTGGGACTTATGATAAATAGAACAGGGATACAAATTCATGTAAGGGACCAACTAAACAAAGCCAAAGCAGCATTAGGAAAACTGAGAAGATTCCGAAGCCTCAGTACTAACATTCAGATCCACCTATATAAGGCTCTAGTTCGGCCGCACTTAGAGTATCCCCCAGTACCACTACACACCATAAAGAAAACTAACATGCAGAAACTGCAAGCAGTGCAAAATAAGGCGCTAAGGAGAGCAGCAAAACACCGTCCGCCATATGATCAGACAATCCAGGAGCTCCATGAACTCCTGAACATACAGCCACTAAACATCAACTGCAGCACCAAGCCATCAGGGTGTGGAACACCATCGAAATGTTAGAGGACCCAATGTTTGAAAGATTGATCCAAGATGAGACGCCCCGCTCCCACAGCTGGTGGCCCAAGAGCCTCGATTCTCTGGATGAAAACCCCGCCCCGCAGGATATAACCCCAAGATGAGATATACATGTGTATATATGAACAGTTCAAATATGTGTATGTGTGAACAACTCGATAAATAAAATGTGTGTATGAACAACTCGATAAATAATAATGTGTGTATGAACAACTCGATAAATAATAATAATAATAAAACAAAGAGCCTTAAACAGAACAACATGTGTGGAAGCATCGGTGTGTGTATATATGAATGCTACTCAGTATTCATCTATAGACATCCATATATGGTGAAACACATGTGAAGAACCTCTCACACACTCACAGCTCCCTGACAAGAGGGAGCCAGCTTAGCTTAGCTGCCAACACCCACACATCGTGTCAGCAAGGCGGACAGCCCGCCTGCTTTCATACCTCTCACTATACTTCCCACTTCTATACTTCCCTTCACCTATGCCTCTCCTTCCTCTTTACTCCCCCCCCCAAAAAAAAAAAGATTCTTAACTTACAATATTTATGATTTACCAATTTATACATAGACTCAATTTCACAATATGTATAAACTTGGAACTTAAAATTTGTCCATCTGTTTCATAAATTTATAACTTTGTGGAAGCGGATCCCATACCCATCTTGTGGGTGGTATTGGACCCCATACACATCTTGTGGGTGGTAGTGGACCTCATACCCATCTTGTGGGCGGTAGTGGACCCCATACCCATCTTGTGGGCGATAGTGGACCCCATACCCATCTTGTGGGCGGTAGTGGACCCCATACCCATCTTGTGGGCGGTAGTGGACCCCATACCCATCTTGTGGGCGGTAGTGGACCCCATACCAATCTTGTGGGTGGTAGTGGACCCCATACCAATCTTGTGGGCGGTAGTGGACCCCATACCCATCTTGTGGGTGTTATTGGACCCCATACACATCTTGTGAGTGGTAGTGGACCCCATACCCAACTTGTGGGCGGTAGTGGGCCCCATACCCATCTTGTGGGCGGTAGTGGACCCCATACCTATCATGTCGGTGGTAGTGGACCCCATACCCATCTTGTGGGTGGTAGTGGACCCCATACCCATCTTGTGGATGGTAGTGGACCCCATACCTATCTTGTGGGCGGTAGTGGACCCCATACCCATCTTGTGGGCGGTAGTGGACCCCATACCCATCTTGTGGGTGGTAGTGGACCCCATGCCAATCTTGTGGGTGGTAGTGGACCCAATACCCATCTTGTGGGCGGTAGTGGACCCCATACCCATCTTGTGGGCGGTAGTGGACCCCATACCTATCATGTCGGTGGTAGTGAACCCCATACCTACCTTGTGGGTGGTAGTGGACCCCATATCTATCATGTCGGTGGTAGTGGACCCCATACCCATCTTGTGGGTGGTAGTGGACCCCATACCCATCTTGTGGGCGGTAGTGGACCCCATACCCATCTTGTGGGCGGTAGTGGACCCCATACCCATCTTGTGGGTGGTAGTGGACCTCATACCCATCTTGTGGGCGGTAGTGGACCCCATACCCATCTTGTGGGTGGTAGTGGACCTCATACCCATCTTGTGGGCGGTAGTGGACCCCATACCTATCTTGTGGGTGGTAGTGGACCCCATACCTATCATGTGGATGGTAGTGGACCCCATACCTATCTTGTGGGTGGTATTGGACCCCATACCTATCTTGTGGGTGGTAGTGGACACCATACCTATCTTGTGGGTAGTAGTGGACCCCGTACCCATCTTGTGGGTGGTAGTGGTCCCCATACCTATCTTGTGGGTGGTATTGGACCCCATACCCATCTTGTGGGTGGTAGTGGACCCCATACCAATCTTGTGGGTGGTAGTGGACCCCATACCTATCTTGTGGGTGGTAGTGGACCCCATACCCATCCTATGGGTGTTAGTGATCCCCATGCCCATCATGTCGGTGGTAGTGGACCCCATACCCATCTTGTGGGTGGTAGTGGACCCATACCAATCTTGTGGGTGGTAGTGGACCCCATACCCATCTTGTGGGTGGTAGTGGACCCCATACCAATCTTGTGGGTGGTAGTGGACCCTATACCCATCTTGTGGCTGGTAGTGGACCCCATACCAATCTTGTGGGTGGTAATGTACCCCATACCCATCTTGTTGGTGGTAGTGGACCCCATACAGATCTTGTGGATGGTAGTGGACCCCTTACCCATCCTATGGGTGTTAGTGAACCCCATACCCATCATGTCGGTGATAGTGGACCCCATACCCATCTTGTGGGTGGTAGTGGACCCCATACCTATCATACCTATAGCTAGAGGATCCCATACCCATCTTGTGGATGATAGTGGACCCCATGCCCATCTTGTCGGTGGTAGTGGACCCCATATACTCATCCTGTGGGTGGTAGTGGACCCCATACCCACCCTGTGGTTAGTAGTGAACACTATACCCATCCCGTGGGTGCTAGTGGACCCCATACCCATCTTGTGGGTGGTAGGGTGGACCCCATACCCATCCTGTGGGTGGTAGTGGACCCGATACCCATCCTGTGTGTGGTAGTGGACCCTATAACCATCTTGTGGGTGCTAGTAGACCCCACACCCATCTTGTTGGTGGTAGTGGACCCTATACCTATCCTGTGGGTGGTAGTGGACCCCATACCCATCCTGTGGGCGGTATTGGACCAGATACCCTTCCTGTGTGTGATAGTGGACCCCATATCTATCTTGTGGACCCCCATACCCATCTTGTAGAGGGTAGTGGACCCCCATACTCATCCTGTGGGCATTAGTGGACCCCCTTAGGTGGTAGTGGACCATATACCCATCCAGTAGGCGGTAGTGGAAACCATACCTATCTTATGAGTAGTTATTGGGCCCAGACCCACCATACAAGTGGTATGGCCCCCTTACCCCACCTAACAGATGGTAGTGGACCCTATACCCATCCTACAGTAGGTAGTAGACACTATACCATCCTGTTTGCAGTAGTTTACCCCATAGACATTCCAACGTAACATCGTTTTCTGTTGATGTTCCTACAATACATTCTTTAAAGATTTTTAAAGCACAAACTAATGTATATAATGTTGATTGATGAAGCACTATTATTCTATGTAATAATTTACAGTGTTTATTATAATTTACTAAGAAGAACTAATATTTCTCAAAACAAAACTACGAACCTCCAATAGGATGTAGCTGATCTGTAATATTTTAAGAGCATGGACAATACCAGGTAAATTTCAAACCCCTATGGGACCTGAAAACTACAATTTTCATTATAAGTGAATCAATCACGACTATTCTGCTGTCTACGGCGATGGATGGGTTCTGTGAGACGTAAATTGGTACGTGAGGAAGAGTTTGGGCCTTGGAAAAAATGTAACTGGGAATATACCACATATGTACTAATTCATATTCAACATATAACGATTCTTCGCGGCGGGGATCGTATTCCAGGGACCTGCCCGAAACGCTACGCGTACTAGTGGCTGTACAAGAGTGTAACAACTCTTGTATATATCTCAAAAAAAAAAAAAAAAAAAAAAAAAAAAAAAAAAAAAAAAAAAAAAAAAAAAAAAAAAAAAAAAAAAAAAAAACATATTGACTTTAAGCATTAAGTCATATATGTGCTGTCTTGTGTGAGAGCGGGTTGTATAATTCTAAGAAATGACATTGCGGGCACCTTGATAAATAGTCATCTTCCCATCATGATAAGTGATCCAGGTAGAGTTTTATCAGAAGTGAGTGAGATTGCTCCAGTGGTATATCCCGCCTGCACCGTCACCAGATCTCAAGTCGCCAAGTCCCAGATTGATGTTTCCAAACCTGCGACAGGAGGGATGGCTGAAAAACCTCTAACGATATAACCAGAAATCGACTTAGCAGACACTTTTATAGCTCATGTAGATGAGATGTTGTGCAGTTATGGAAGTTGTGCTAGATGATGAAGTTGTACCTCCTGTTACTACCTCTTCCCCTATTTCTAATGTTAAATCCCATATTTTAACCCAACTCCAGAAGAGTGAGCCTAGTTTGCGTATATGTTTTTCCACAGCTGTTCCAGAGAAGGATGCTTTGGCAGATGTTGGATATTTCCTCCAAGATCAGATGCTGATGAGACGGTGGAGATCAAAGTTATCTCCCTCTTCAAAGGACTGTAAGAGTGTTACCCAGCCTTTTATTGACCTAGTCTTAAGAAAGAAATTGTCAGATATTGTAGACAGTATGTAACCTATCAAGTGGTCGGAAAACACAATCAAGTTATAACAAAAGCTCCCCTGCATCCAATTGTAGTTCCTTGTGAAATTTTTTTTCAAAAGATTCGAAAGACTCATTTCGAAACTCGATTTGTCCAAAGGTTATCATCAAGTGCCTCTGACGAGTCGAGCTAATGAAGTCTCAGCTTTTATAACTCCTGAGGATTGTTACCAGTATAACGTTATGCCTTTTGGTCTTAAGAATGCCCCAGCAACTCTCCAGAGGTTAATGAATTTGTTGCTGCAAGATATTCCTAATTGTTGTGCTTATTTAGATGACATTGTTTTGTTTAGGGATTCCAGTCAAAGCCATTTACAGGGTTTAAAATTGTTGTTTGCCAAGTTGCAGGATGTTAATCTTACTGTTAACCCCCAGAAATGTAACATTGCCAGGGGTACAATTGTCTATCTAGGACACGAGGTTGGTTAAGGTAGGGTGATGCCTTTACATGACAAAATTAATGCCATTGTTAATTACCCTATCTTGACTAACAAGAAACAGGTTCAGCGCTTCCTAGGGATGAGTGCCTACTACCGTAGGAATTGTAAAAACTTTTCTATGGTAGCTTCACTTCTGACTGATTTATTGCAGCACAGAAGTAAATTTAAATGGACTACCCAGTGCCAAGAAGCCTTTGAAGGTTTAAAAAGTTTCTTATCCTCATCCCTGTTACGAATCTTGTTAAGATCCTCTCATTACTCTTAATTCTTGTATTACTGTATTGTCTTATTCTCTAATTATTATAGCATCCAGTTGTATGTTATGAGATTTTGTATGTTATATGATATATATTATAGCAAGCTATAGTGTGCCTGAGTTGCATTATAATATATTTGTATGAGGCTTTCGTGTTACAATTCTCATGTGTTTCTCTGTGGGGGTTGATCAGGTTGGATATGTGACTAGCGTGGGAAAGTGTTGTCAAGCGAGTGTTTATGATTTAACCTTAATTTATTACTCCTATTTATTTGTCTGTAAATGCTATTGTATAAATTAATGTAATTGTGTACTCTTATGATTAATAATGTCTTGATATTTAGTACTACCTTTTATTATTAGAAATTCCACAATGTTATGTGGATAGTTAGTTGATATTTTGGTGGACGCCTCCCAGGCGAAGCCAGCACTCCGCAGTAGCGTGGTGGCTGTGGTCGAGTGGAGACATGTATTAAGTTAAGTCCTGGATTGTATNAAATACTGTGGCAGTGTACAGCGTGGAGCGGGCCTCACCGACCTCTGACCGTGACCTCATCCCCGGCAGCAACCCATCACCACGTGGGAGACTTTGGAGATTCACTCACCTATTGTGTTAGCAGGACGGTAAGATACTTGGAGCCTCCCTGTGGGTAAGGTTGGATTATAGCAATGACTAGGTCAGGAAGGGCGTCTAGGTCCAGCAGTATTATGATTGAAGAAGAAGATAGGTTTGTGGAGAAGATGATTGGGAAATTTGTAGAGAAGAGGGATGTCTGGGTAGGTGATCTAATCCAGGGGATCAAAAGTGAAATCTTTAACAAGATACAGGACGAGGTTCAAAGACTCAAACAAGAGTTTAGGGATTATATTCAAGAGGAAATCAGAAAGAGCAGGTAGAAATGGCAAGGAGAAATAACTAGGCTTGCTAATGAATTTGGCAGGCATGGGGAGGCTTGGCAGGGGAAGGGGTAGTAGGAGTAGGTGGAGTAGCAGGAGTGGGAGGGGTGGGGGTCAGCCAGGGAGGGGGCTACCAGCATGACCCTGACCTGAGAAGAGGACAATCATAATCATGGATTGCTTGAAGTCAGGGCACCATCCAGGCAGGAAAGGATGGAGATTGAGGATTTGGAGCTACAGGGGATTTTGAGGGACATGAGAGCCCATATGGCAGGGAATGAAGTGGAAGTCCACCGCCGCATTGGACCATACAACTGTAACAGGAAACGACCTGTCCTGGTACAGTTCACAAACGAAGAGGCAGTGGACTACATACTGCATCACAAACACTTACTCAGAGATAGCGAAATTACTACAATGTATATATTGACAAGTTCATGACGAAGGAGGAGCAGGTAGCCCACAGAGCAAGCAAACTTCCACGATACAACTCTTCCCATTTGAGCATAGGTACACACCCCACTGCTAATCCACCCCAGGATAACCAGCTTCTCACAACTGCTTCTCAGGTTACTCCCTCCCCAAATCAGACCTCCTTGCCCTTGCTTATATCCCCAACACCTCCCTTGACCCCTCTGACCCCACTGCAGTCAATTTCATCCCACATTCCAAGGACCCCCTCATCACCTCAACCCCCAAAACCCGTCCAGCCCTCATTCCCTCAACCCCCAAAACCCACCCAGCCCTCATCCCTCAACCCCAAAAACCCACCCAGCCCTCATCCCCTCAACCCCCAAAACCTACCCAGCCCTCACCCCTCCTCATCCCCTCTCCTTCCATGTGACCCCCCACCCTTGCGAGGGGGGTGGGAGGTTCCCCCCACCCTCTCTATCCTTCCCCCTCCCGACCTCTCAACCTCTATCTGACTCCCAACCTTACGCTATCTCCCAACCCCTCTATGCCTATCAGACCCTCCCTAATCTTCAGACCCAGTATGCCCTTCCTACTCCAGACCTACCTACCCAGGCCCTACCCCAAACCCTCCTACCTACCTTCCTAGAAGCCCAGCCCCCATTAACCCCCCAAGCACCCCTCCCGACCTCTTTCACCCCCCCCACCCCCCCCAAGCACCCCCCCGACCTCTTTCACCCCCCATACACCCCCCGGACCCCCCCAGACACCCCCCGGATCCCCCGGACACCCCCCGGATCCTCCCCGCCCCCAGTCATCCCCCAGACACCCCCCAGATCCCCCAGGTCCCCCCTGCCCCCAGTCACCCCCCAGACACCCCCCAGATCCCCCCAGACCCCCAGAGGAAGGGAGAACTCTGGTACAGGAGTTTCCATGAAGAATCTCAAGGTTTGGTACACCAATGCTGATGGGGTATCTAATAAAGCAGAAGAGATAAAAGAAAGAGTGAGTGAGGCAAATCCTGACATAGTTGCAATTGTGGAAACTAAAATTAATGACATGATCTCAGATGCAATCTTTCCTGAAGGGTACCAGGTGATAAGAAAAGAGAGGACACAGAGACAGGGAGGGGGAGTGGCACTCCTAATAAAGCGGAAATGGAAGTTTGAAGACCTGGGAAATCGGGTTACCAATGAGTGCACAAGCTTCATACATGGAACTTTGACAGTAGATGGGAGGAAGATTGTGATCTTGGTAATCTACAATCCCCCACCAAACAGTAGAAGACCCAGACAGGAGTATGATGACAACAACAAGGCATGCATAGATGAACTGCAGAAGGCAGCAACACTAGCCCACAGAATGAGAGCGAAGCTGCTGATCATGGGGGACCTAAATCATGGAGAGATAAATTGGGAATCAAGGAATCCCCATGGAGGGGACGAAACGTGGGGAGCAAAATTAGTAGATGTTATAGACAGGAATTTCCTAACACAGCATGTGAAGGAAGACACAAGGGAAAGAGGAGGAGATGCACCGAGCCTATTAGACCTGATTTTCACCCAGAACGTAGAAGATATCGAGAATTTGGAGCATGAAATACCTCTAGGGGCCAGTGACCATTGTGTCCTAGTCTTTGACTACATGATGGAATTCAAACTTGTGACCATGGGACAAGAGATCTGGGAAAGGAGAGTTGACTACAGGAAAGGGGACTATAGGAGGATAAGGGACTATCTGGGAGAAGTGCAGTGGGAGGAAGAAATTAGAGGAAAAACAGTCCAAGATATGATGGACCTAGTCATACAGAAATGCCAAGAGGCCGAAGAGAGATTTATACCAACAGTAAAGGGAAAAAATAAGAAGGAATATAATAACCCATGGTTTAATAGACAGTGTCAGGAAGCAAAAATGGCCAGCAGGCGGGAGTGGAGGAAATACAGAAGACAAAGGACAGAGGACAACAGGATCAGATGCAACAGAGCTAGGAACGATTACATTAACATCAGACGGACATCGGAAAGGGACTATGAGAACGATATTGCAATCAAAGCGAAAAAACAACCTAAGCTACTACACAGTCATATAAGAAGAAAAATGTCGGTGAACGACCAAGTGACAAGACTAAGGAAGGCAGAGGGGACATATACTGAAAGTGACAAGGAAATCTGTGAGGCACTGAATGCCAGTTTCCATGGAGTGTTCACTACCGAGCCCGAGCAGCTCCCATTGTTGGAAGGGGTTACCCTAGATGAAAGACTATCAGATATAGAGGTGACAGTGGAGGAGGTAATGAAACAGTTGACAACTCTAGATGCATCTAAAGCAGTAGGACCAGACAAAGTATCACCGTGGATACTAAGAGAAGCAGCGCAGGCCCTCAGCGTGCCTCTGGCAATGATCTTTAATGAGTCACTTATGTCGGGAGAATTGCCCAGTTGCTGGAAGAAGGCAAATGTCGTGCCGATCTTCAAGAAAGGCGATAGGGAGGAGGCACTTAACTATAGACCTGTATCACTGACAAGCATCCCCTGTAAAATACTGGAAAGAATAATTAGGCTACGACTGGTTGCACACCTGGAGAACATTAGGTTTGTGAACAAGCATCAACATGGGTTCTGGACAGGGAAATCGTGCCTAACAAACCTTCTGGAATTCTATGATAAAATAACGAGGATAAGACAGGACAGAGATGGTTGGGCAGACTGCATATTTCTGGACTGCCAAAAAGCCTTTGATACAGTACCGCACATGAGACTGCTATTCAAACTCGAGAGGCAGGCGGGGGTAGGGGGAAAGGTCCTAGCATGGATAAGGAACTACCTAACAGGAAGGAGCCAAAGAGTTACGGTAAGGGGCGAGAAGTCGGACTGGCGAACAGTAACAAGTGGAGTACCACAAGGATCGGTGCTGGGACCAATTCTATTTTTGTATATGTTAACGACATGTTTACGGGTGTAGAGTCCTACATGTCGATGTTTGCGGATGACGCAAAGTTGATGAGAAGAGTTGTGACAGATGAGGATTGCAGGATCCTCCAAGAGGACCTGAACAGGTTGCAGAGATGGTCAGAGAAATGGCTACTGGAATTCAACACGAGCAAATGTAAAGTTATGGAAATGGGACTAGGAGATAGGAGACCAAAGGGACAGTACACAATGAAGGGGAACAGCCTACTGTGACGACACGCGAAAGAGACCTGGGTGTGGACGTAACACCTAATCTATCTCCTGAGGCACATATAAATAGGATAACGACAGCAGCGTACTCTACACTGGCAAAAGGTAGAACATCATTCAGAAACCTAAGTAAGGAGGCATTTAGGGCTCTTTACACTGCCTACGTGAGGCCAGTTTTAGAGTATGCCGCCTCATCATGGAGTCCCCATCTAAAGAAGCACATAATGAAACTGGAAAAGGTTCAGAGGTTTGCAACGAGACTCGTCCCAGAGCTACGAGGGATGGGGTATGAGGAGCGCCTGGGGGAACTATGCCTTACGACACTAGAAAGAAGAAGGGAGAGGGGGGACATGATAGGAACGTATAAAATACTCAGAGGGATTGACAGAGTGGACATAGACGAAATGTTCACACGGAATAGTAACAGAACGAGGGGACATGGATGGAAGTTAGAAACTCAGATGAGTCACAGAGATGTTAGGAAGTTTTCTTTTAGCGTGAGAGTAGTGGGAAAATGGAATGCACTTAAGGAACAGGTTGTGGAAGCCAATACTATTCATAATTTTAAAACCAGGTATGATAGGGAAATAGGATAGGAGTCATTGCTGTAAACAACTGATGTTCGAAAGGCGGGATCCAAGAGTCAATGCTCGATCCTGAAGACACATATAGGTGAGTACATATAGGTGAGTACATACATACATACATACATACATACATACATACATACATACATACATACATACATACATACATACATACATACATACATACATATACGTCCAGTCAGCATATAGCTATTTCGTGACAAAATCCAATACAGTTTATATTGGTGAGACGCCACTGTGATGAGGAGTTTAAATATCACAGGAACTGTAGGTTAATGTGTGACATAAGTGAGGTTAGATGAGGCATCCACAAGCACCAGCTGGAGGCCGGGGGAGTGTTGTTGTAGAGGCTGCTGGTACTATGCCCAGATGTTGGTGGGTGGGTTTGACCCTCCCACCCCCCACCCCCCACTCACGTTGAACGTCTAAGGTTACCTGCCACTCTCCCTTACCAAGGGTATCGCCCCTCCACCCCCCCCCCCCCAACACACACACACACATGCATCAGATTCTTAAGACTCGCGGAGCAGGCCTTGAGCTGAGAGGACGTGCGCGTCTCGTCTCCTCTCCCTCCTAGGGAATAAGTCCCCATCCCTGTGCTGTGATTGCCGGGGCGGTATTGTCACAATACTATTGTGCTGCTGAGTGTTCCGACACTATTGCATAAGTCACTAGTATTTAAGAACATAGAGTGAACTAATACCGTGGGAGCTCACCTGGCCTAGGCACCTGTGGCTTGGAGGAGGCTTGCCTACTGCCCTTAGGGGGAAGCCTACCAAGCAGCAGTATTTGGAGCACAGATGGTAACAACACAGCATTGTGCACAGAGTTTGGAACTCAATGGAAGATTTATAGCAAGGTCCTAAAGGCAGCAACAAGCAAGGAGAGTGGTGGGCTTGATCCTACTGACCCCTGACCCTTGCGGTGGGTCCTGACCCCTACGGACCCCTGACCCTCGCGGTCAGTACTGACCAAACGGTCTCCCCTTCCCCTCTGACAGGAGGGTGACATAGCAGCCAACATACAATGATGATGCCAGCTTTGTACAAAGCAACTGTACACTCCTAGTTGTAAGACCTATTTTCCCCACTTTCTCTTACTCTTCTCACTTCGCCATTTCAACAGGTCAAGTGGAACGGTCCAGTGGCCCATGCGGTTATCTGTAAAATCTGGGGGGCCACTTGATTTGGGCATCTGTTCACCCTAGTAGCAGGGTTAGGCTGTCTTAGGGGACATTCTGTCCACACATAGGATATAGGAGAATAAGTCACTGGGGGCTACCCTCTGCGAGTCCCAACCAACCAAGTGGAAGGACGGAGTGATAGCCCTCGGCTTAGGAGAACTTATTCTTAGGAAGGGAACTGAAGAGTAAAGCAACTATACAACATAAAATGAACAGGAATTGAGACAATGAG
Organism: Procambarus virginalis; assembly: GCA_020271785.1. Taxonomy (NCBI): domain Eukaryota; kingdom Metazoa; phylum Arthropoda; class Malacostraca; order Decapoda; family Cambaridae; genus Procambarus; species Procambarus virginalis. The sequence goes on from WNGS01004946.1 coordinate 3,116,639, forward strand.
AGGACACCGGGTAAAAATCCACCCCTCTGCGGGGGGGGGGGGACGTGCTATGAGAAACAGAAGGAACTAGCAAATCTGTTATCAACTCTCAAAGTAAGATTCTCTAGACTAATACCCACAAAGGACTCCTCATTCATAGCACTATGCTACCAGGATGTAGATGTTGATACAATCATCAAGGGAGAAAACATACGTACGTTGAGGGATAAACATTTCCAGGTTATTATTCCCCCTGAGCTGCAGGCCAGGAAGACAATAATCGTGAAGAGACTTGATGCAGCAATTACTGAAGACACCACAGAAAATATTAAACACGATATAGAATATAGGAATGAGTGGGCCAAGGTAGAAGAGGTAATCCTCATGCCGAGATTGTCTAACATGATGAAAATAAGGTTTGAAGAAATCTCCATGGCACAGACAGCCCTCAGCCAGGGTATCCATTGCAGCTACTATCACCTTAGCACGGACAACAACAACCTTGAGCAGGAGGAATACTATGACATCACCCCTTGTTGGACATGCTATAAATACGATCACACAGCAGCAGAGTGCAAACAAACGGACAAAGTATGCTCAGAATGTGCCGGACAGGGACACACATACAGGGACTGCATGAATAAATCAGACCCCAAATGTCTCAACTGTGAGGGTCTCCACCGCACACTGGCATCAATATGTCCCATTAGGAAGAACATCCTGAAACAAAAAAGGGCCGATGCCTTAGCAAAAAAGACAACATTGGCCAATAATACTTATGCAGGTATAACTACCACCAGTGCCTGGTCAAACAAGGTATCGCATAATCCAGCAAACACTACCCCACACACTCCAACACACATGACCTCACAGGTAAATGGGGACCTACCCACAAAGATCCTGAGCAGTATGATCTTTGCTCATCTAGAAAACATAGCAAAGCCAGGGTCATTTAGATCTGTAATTAAAGAAATGTACAAGATGAATAATCTCCCATTGATGGAATTCCCAGACACTAACTCCACTAACTCCACTAACATCATAAAAGCCCTGGTGGACAGCAATGTAGCCAGCACTACCCCAAATGTGACTAACTCCCAACAAGTGCCAGCACCCACGACCCCAGCAACCACCAACAAGCCAGAGGAAGATGATACAACACCAGCAACTACCATTCCGAACCCCAGAAGAGGACCCACACATAAACAACAAAACATACAAGTACCACAGGACCAGGGACTCGCAACGGCTCTCATTGCTTCCCGCACACCCACACAAATTGTTGCACACTCAAACCCAGTCACCCAAGCCCCAGCAGAGGCCCCAAACACAATCAATTTCTTCTCAAGAAAAACAATTCACACGGTTACCCTCAAGACCCTCCGAGAGCAAATAACATCTCAGCACATAAAATTCCAACACAACATTCCCGATGTCATTACGAGTGACGTGTACGACCAGATAATGTCATGTACTTTTAACCGAAACCAAAACCCCATAACCATTCAACAGATAAGCAACGAGAACTTTAACGCAATGCGCAATGGTTATGGACAGAACCCAAACAATCCACAAGGTGGAAGAGACCCATCAGATTCAACATAGCCATCCAGACATTAACAATAATTCAACACAATGTTCTATGCTGGACTCCGCACAGAGCATTGGAACTCAGCAACTTGTACAGAGAAATAGACCCGGATATAATACTCATTAATAGCCATGGGAAAAAGAATAGCGAGAAGATCAAGATCTTCAACTACAAAATTTACCAGGTCAACAGAGCTGACCAGGCCAACGATGGAGCGGCAATTGCCGTTATCTTGAAGGTTATCTTGAAATTATTTCGGGGCTTTAGTGTCCCCGCGGCCCGGTCCTCGACCAGGCCTCCACCCCCAGGGAAGCAGCCCGTGACAGCTGACTAACACCCAGGTACCTATTTTACTGCTAGGTAACAGGGGCATAGGGTGAAAGAAACTCTGCCCATTGTTTCTCGCCGGCGCCTGGGATTGAACCCAGGACCACAGGATCACAAGTCCAGCGTGCTGTCCGCTCGGCCGACCGGCTCCCTTATATGACAACAATTTCTGCACACAAAACTGAGGCTCAACATATAAGGGTAAAATATAGTTTTGCAAAATTCTGTGTTTCTTGTTAAAGGTTATAATTATTCTCATATGTATATATTCTCATATTCTCATATGCCGTACGAAGAAATATTCCACACAAAATTCTAGATAACTTCCAGGAAAACTTCCTGGCAATTGAACTCCAAACTACAAAGGTATAATCTTCATAGGAACATGCTACCAACCACCAAGACGTCCTTACCTTCCCCTTGCCGACATCATGAAACTCACCAGAAGGACAGACCTGCCTACTTTCTGGGTGATCTGAACGCCAAGCACAGAACACTGGGACATGGAAGGAACAACCAAGCAGGTGAAGCCATCCACAATATGATAAGAACGGAAATCTAACCCACCTGGGCCCAGACTTCCCAACTTATGTCAGACAAGGCCACAGTGGTAAACCAGACATAATACTGTCAAACAACCACCACTTCCTAAACACCCGCATAGTAAGGGGCCCTCCCAGCAAACACAAATCATCTAGAAAACATTTGTCTATCTCTTCCCATAGGCGTGGAATGATTTACATTGAGAATGGTGCAGGAGAGCCTTTGAGAAATTTTAATCAAAAAATCCAAACACATAGGTTTTATAATAAATGGTTTTTCTACAACTATTTTGTTCCTAATGTATACAAATAGTTTTTACATGTTTAAATATAAAATTTATAGTGTTTTTTGTAAAATCATTAATAAATTGTGAATGATATTTATTGGCTGATGAAACCTTCAAAATCCATTTAGTTATAATATGATCAGAAAAAAGTAATTTTCCAATTTTCTAAAAATCACTCATTTTAACACATTTGACTCTTTATGCGTTCCACTAAACAATAATATTATGTTGAATATATAATTTATGTATTATTCCTAAAATAATTTATATAAATTATAAAAGTTGCTGGAAAGTGGTGTGAAAGAATCTGAAAACGTTT
>WNGS01004946.1:3120683-3139043 GCA_020271785.1 Procambarus virginalis
GATCGACAGGGCGAGTGACGTCGACAGGTCGAGTGACGCCGACAGGGCGAGTGACGTCGACAGGGCGAGTGACGTCGATAGGGCGATTGACGTCGACAGGGCGAGTGACGCCGACAGGGCGAGTGACGTCGACAGGGCGAGTGACGTCGACAGGGCGAGTGACGTCGACAGGGCGATTGACGTCGACAGGGCGAGTGACGTCGACAGGGCGAGTGACGCCGACAGGGCGAGTGACGCCGACAGGGCGAGTGACGTCGACAGGGCGAGTGACGTCGACAGGGCGAGTGACGTCGACAGGGCGAGTGACGTCGACAGGGCGAGTGACGTCGACAGGGCGAGTGACGTCGACAGGGCGAGTGACGTCGACAGGGCGAGTGACGTCGACAGGGCGAGTGACGTCGACAGGGCGAGTGACGCCGACAGGGCGAGTGACGTCGACAGGGCGAGTGACGTCGACAGGGCGATTGACGTCGACAGGGCGAGTGACGTCGACAGGGCGAGTGACGCCGACAGGGCGAGTGACGTCGACAGGGCGAGTGACGTCGACAGGGCGAGTGACGTCGACAGGGCGATTGACGTCGATAGGGCGAGTGACGTCGACAGGGCGAGTGACGTCGACAGGGCGAGTGACGTCGATAGGGCGAGTGACGTCGACAGGGCGAGTGACGTCGACAGGGCGAGTGACGTCGACAGTTCGAGTCAGATCAGACTCAGAAAAAAGCTGAGTGGGCTGCGTAATTGCTAGACCTTCAGCAAGAGACATATATGCGCGCATTGGCAAGACTAGAGTAGCCAGGAGAGCACTTCACTAAGCAACTGTGTTCTACACTTCCAGCACTTGGAAGGGATCAGGATAAGGATTTGGGATGGGCCAGGGGGAAGGAAGGCATGGTACCCAACCACTTGGACGGTCGGGGATTGAACGCCGACCACCATGAAGCGAGACTGACGCTCTAACAAAGCCCAAGTAGCCGGAGATATGCATAGATAAGGTACCAATGTATACCACAGAGATAAATAGACGGGATACCAATGAATACGAGGGCTATGTATAATAATAATAATAATAATAATAATAATAATAATAATAATAATAATTTTTATCTGCAAGAAGGAACAATGGGTTGGTGAGATTACATAAGATTGGTATTTGTCCATTCGTGCAAAGTCTCTAACACACGCAGCGTTTCGGGCAAGTCTTTAATCTAATGTATCAGGGAAGATGAAAAGGAACATTGTAGCAAAATTTTATACCAACGTATAACTACAATATAAGTTGGCAGAGGTGATTACCCTGGTGAAGATATACCAGAGTGTGTGTGTGTGTGTGTGTGTGTGTGTGTGTGTGTGTGTGTGTGTGTGTGTGTGTGTGTGTGTGTGTGTGTGTGTGTGTGTAATTACCTAAGTGTAGTTACAGGATGATAGCTACGCTCGTGGTGTCCCGTCTTCCCAGCACTCTTTGTCATATAACGCTTTGAAACTACTAACGGTCTTGGCCTCTACCAAGTGTGGGTGGGTGTGTGTGTGTGTGTTTACTCACCTACTTGTGCTTGCGAGGGTTGAGCTCTGGCTCTCTGGTCCCGCCTCTCAACTGTCAATCAACTGATGTACAGGTTCCTGAGCCTATTGGGCCCTATCATATCTATATTATAAACTGTGTATGGAGTCAGCCTCCACCACATCACTGCCTAATGCATTCCATTTATTAACTACTCTGACTCTAAAAAAAAAAAAACTAATGTCTTTAGGCTCATTTTGACACATTTTTTTTTTTTTTTTTTTTTTTTTTTTTTTTTTTTTTTTGTGAGATATATACAAGAGTTGTTACACTCTTGTACAGCCACTAGTACGCGTAGCGTTTCGGGCAGGTCCCTGGAATACGATCCCCGCCGCGAAGAATCGTTGTTACAACCAAGTACACATTTTATTGTTGAGTTAAACAGAGGCTACAGTTAAGGATTTGCGCCCAGTAAATCCTCCCCGGCCAGGATACGAACCCATGACATAGCGCTCGCGGAACGCCAGGCGAGTGTCTTACCACTACACCACGGAGACTTAATTTCCACCTGTGCCCTAGTGCGTGTGCCCCTTGTGTTAAATAAACTGTCTTTGTCTACCTTATCAATGCCTTTGAAAATCTTCTATGTGGTGATCATGTGTGTATGATTGCATGCGTGCGCGGGCGCGTGTGCGTGTTGGTGTTATTGAATTTTCCCCCGCCCATGTTTAATGCAGCTCTCCCTCAATAGCGGAGCGTTAGAAAACGGAAAAAAAGAATGCCATTAGAGGGGACGACCCAAGAAAATATCCGCCGACACTACTTTTAAGAAAAACTAATGTGAAAGGTGTCTCAAAGCACATATGTTTCACATTCTACTCATGTAATGGAAAAATGATTTTCCATGGCGGTCCATTACACGATTTTCTCAAGAGATGAGCAGCAGCATCTGTGGGAAGATGGTGGTTCATCTCCTGGTCATGCGGGAGGATGCTGTACACACACTTCACACATCTTGCCACAACTACTTGGCCTCACAGTCACCGGACTGTTTCTGACTTTGTATTTTACGATAGGCATCTGCCTACACTGTACACCTAACCAGAGATGGTCCACCAGTGATGGTCCAGCAGAGGTGGTCCACCAGAGGTGGTCCACCAGAGATGGTCCACCAGTGATGGTCCACCAGAGATGGTCCACCAGAGGTGGTCCACCAGAGATGGTCCACCAGAGATGGTCCACCAGAGATGGTCCACCAGAGCCGGTCCATCAGAGACGGTCCACCAGAGATGGTCCACCAGAGACGACCCACCAGAGACGGTCCACCAGAGATGGTCCACCAGAGATGGTCCACCAGAGATGGTCCACCACAGACTGCCCACCACAGACGGCCCACCAGAGACGGCCCACCACAGACGGTCCACCACAGACGGCCCACCAAAGACGGCCCACCAGAGACGGCCCACCAGAGACGGCCCAACACAGACGGCCTAACACAGACGGCCCACCACAGACGGTCCACCACAGACGGCCCACCACAGACGGCCCACCACAGACGGTCCACCACAGACGGTCCACCACAGACGGCCCACCAAAGACGGCCCACCAGAGACGGCCCAACACAGACGGCCCACCACAGACAGCCCACCACAGACGACCCACCACAGACGGTCCACCACAGACGGTCCACCACAGACGGCCCAACAGAGACGGTCCACCACAGACGGTCCACCACAGACTGCCCACCACAGACGGTCCACCATAAATGGCCCACCAGAGACGGCCCACCATAAACGGCCCACCAGAGACGGTCCACCAGAGACGGCCCACCAGAGACGGCCCACCATAGACGGCCCACCAGAGACGGCCCACCAGAGACGGTCCACCACATATGGACCACCACAGACTGCCCACCACAGACGGCCCACCACAGACGGCCCACTACAGACGGCCCACCACAGACGGCCCACCACAGACGGTCCACCACAGACGGTCCACCACAGACGGTCCACCACAGACGGTCCACCAGAGACGGTCCACCAGAGACGGTCCACCACATATGGACCACCACAGACGTACCCTCCAGAGTGTAAAAACATTAGACCCAAACCAAACAAGCCCAGACCGGCCCCAGAAACAATGCTCATGTCGTTGTCTCATGACGCAACACACGGGGAAAATGTTCCACTCGTCCTAGGAGCTGGCCAGAACAACAATCACATACCCATCGTCGTACAATACCCAACAATCTCTCACCTCCTTCCTGGTATAACAGTTCCACACGCGTCCCGCAGCTGATTCAGTGTGCCACAGTTCCACTCTGTTCCACACGCTCTCTCTCGCGCTGTTTTTTAAAATCATTATTAAATCAAAATCAAGAGGGTCCACCGCTGGTTAGTAAGACAAGATCAACCGGTTTACCACTGGTTAGCCTGGTATACAGCTCTGGTATACTCAACACGTGTGGTATACTCAACACGTGTGGTATACTCAACTATATTCCATAGAATATCATATACAAATATAATCAAGTACCAACATTAAACTAATGTAATAAGGCCCAGGATTCACCAATCACTTACACAACCACTGACGAAACCTCTATATCTTTCCTCAATCATGGCGACTTTGTTTACAATTATTAAACTGTTTGTGAGTTCCCAAGAACTTCGAGATTGTTTACAACAATAACAACATTCGACTGTAAAGGTTCGAAGCTTCTAAACTATTCAATAAATGTAAACAAAACCTCCATGATTGTATAAAGATGTACGGGTTTCGTAAATGCTTGGTGGATCTGGGCCCACGTTATGGCAGCACAACACTAATATTTAAATATCTTTTTGTAATGGTTTTCTTTGTCATGTGGTGGGGTACAGACATGTACTCACCTAGTTGTGCATGCGGGGGTTGAGCTCTGGCTCTCTGGTCCCGCCTCTCAACTGTCAATCAACTGGAAGTTGATTTGTCCAGGGTTCAAAGCTGGAGACTGGACGAAACTCCAGACACCCAGCAAAACGCCTTTATAGACACGAATGTCGTCTTCGTCTTTACATGCCCACTTGGGCTCTGTCAGCCCCAACGATCTCAGTGTATAGGCAAGACAATTCTTTATTGGCACTTGACAATGCGCAAATAACAAGACTCAATAACAAATTCACATTATCTTTCCTCATAACCAAACCTCCACAAAATATATCTTGACCAGCAACATTGAAATAATCGAAGACACATCGACAATAGCACACATTATATATATATATATATATATATATATATATATATATATATATATATATATATATATATATAAACAGGACAGAAACACTAATGACAGGACGAAAGTTGAAATCTAGGGAACATCAAACCAGAAGACTGTAAGGATGGCAGAGCTGACCCAAAGTAATATTATAACTCATATGGACATACCTGTGTGGAGGTGGCGGATGAGAGCTCGCTGGCCGGCCGTCTCCTGGCTCAGGAACCTCACTCTGTGGGGAGAGGTCAGGTCATCAGTGGCGTCTGGGCGTGCATCATCATCAAGCAAAACAACATTGTCAATACAGTTTAATATCTTTAATATCAAGGATGAATAATCTACTATACTTTTGTTTGCTTAAAATCCACACACACACACACACACACACACACACACACACACACACACACACACACACACACACACACACTAGAAGAGGTGCGTGCAGTGTCTGAGATAATCTCTCACACCATCCCTATTCAACCTCTCTCTCCCTAGGTCCTGCCCTCATCCTCATCTTCCACTCCCCCTCTCCCGTTTCCTCCCCCCCACTTCTTCCCCTTTTCCCCAGTCTCCCCCTCTCCCCTCCCCCATCTCCTTACCTTTTCCTCTCCAACTTCAAACAAATAGACATTTCCATTTTTTTTGAGATATATACAAGAGTTGTTACATTCCTGTACAGCCACTAGTACGCGTAGCGTTTCGGGCAGGTCCCTGGAATACGATCCCCGCCGCGAAGAATCGTTGTTACTACCAAGTATCCATTTTACTTTTGAGTTAAACAGAGGCTACAGTTAAGGATTTGCGCCCAGTAAATCCTTCCCGGCCAGGATACGAACCCATGACAAAGCGCTCGCCGAACGCCAGGCGAGTGTCTTGCCACTACACCACGGAGACTGGCATCATTTCTAAAGTAAATGATGTACATGCGCGGGTAAACGGCGGGAGGCCAAGAACACTTTGTACATAACATGCTCAATTTCACGCAGTTTCCATTTTACACTTCATATAAATGAACCTAACGCAGTTATTATTCTAGATTTCGTACAACATTTGCCATAGGCCTACCTCGCCCAGCCTATGTCTATGCCATACCCGCTATAAGTCTGGGTGTGATAGCCCCAAGCATAGGCCCACCAACTTTACAATAACAGACACACATTCTCTTATAGTGTATGTAGGGCGCCTAACAGCTGAGTGGACAGCGCTTCGGATTCATAGTCCTGAGGTTCTGGGTTCGATCACCGGTGGAGGCGGAGACAAATGGGCAAAATATTTCTTTCACCCTGATGCCCCTGTTACTTAGCAGTAAATAGGTACCTGGGAGTTAGACAGCTGCTACGGGCTGCTTCCTGGGGGGGGGGGTTGTAACAAAAAAAAGGCCTGGTCGAGGACCGGGCCGCGGGGACGCTAAGCCCCGAAATCATCTCAAGATAGATGTGTGTATGTGTGTATATATATATATATATATATATATATATATATATATATATATATATATATATATATATATATATAGGCATGTCCCGCATGTCTACCTAATGTCCCGCAACTCTCGCAGGACCAGCACCCCAACCACTGCCTTCTGAAGCCCATAAGCAATCCAGCTGGGATCGCCCCATTGCCGACCAAGAAGCTGCGACTTTGCTAGAAGCTGCGACAACACCACATGACACTGCCCGACTTAGAGCAGTAGCAGCTCCCCATGCAGGGTGATTTCCTATTAGCAATCCCAATGTCAGCAACCGGCACCCGTCTCACACCACAGGCCCTCCGAATTGCCGTGGCTCTCCGTCTCGCTGCCCCAATCCACACCGAATACAGGTGTATTTGCGGCGAGGCAGAGGCCGACAGGTACGGACGGCATGGCCTTCTCTGCCAAAGGACAGGAGGATGGCATGCAAGACACGGCGAGGTCAATGACATTATTAAGAGAAGCCTTACCACAGCCGGCTGTCCAGCAGAGAGAGAGCCCCGCTACCTAATGTCCCGCAACTCTAATGAGCATGTCGGTCGCCCAGATGGAATCACGGTGAACCCCTGGAAGAATGGTAGACAGTTGGTGTGGGACTACACTTGCGTCTCAACTTTAGCCAATACCTATGCTGACTTCAGTGCTACTCAAGCAGGAGGAGCTGCCAATCACCGGGAAGCGGCCAAGTCACGTAAATACAGAGACCTTGAGCACCACTACAATTTTGTCCCCATTGCCTCAGAGACACTTGGTGCCTGGGGTAAAAGTGCTGCTAGCTTTTTGAAGGAGTTGGGGTCTAAGCTAATCGAAACAACTAGAGACCCTAGGGCTGCCAGTTTTCTTTTTCAGCGCCTTAGTGTGGCAATCCAGAGAGGAAATGCTCACTGCATCCATGGTTCCTGCCCACCATCTGAGGAGCTTGAGGAGCTATTCAACTTGTGACAAGCAGCCTTGTACCCTGCATGTAATCAATATTGTAACTTTTTTTGTGTAATGACATTTTCAAATAAAATTAGATAAATATACACACATACCAAAAGAATAGGGGTGGTAGGAGAAGAAAATATCAAAGTGTTCAGTGAGGATCCACAAGGTCTTCTCTGAGTACTCTTTATTTTCTTCTCCGAGGCTATGGGTCCCTACACTTGCACCAGAGGTGGTACCCCTTCTAGGTTTAAAAAAAAAAATTATATATATATATATATATATATATATATATATTATATATATATATATATATATATATATTATATATATATATATATATATATATATATATATTTTTTTCAATGTCAGTCCACGAAGGAGGGATTTAAACAGGAAATTTCCTTAAGTACTTCCGTATTTAATAATATATTTTCAGAAGGATAGATTTACAGTTCAGTAGGGTGGATAAATAGGCAGAAAAGAAGTGAGGTGAGGTACAATGTCATTAATGAAACTAAGGGATATTAATAACCCATCATTTTTGCAGTGAGATAAATGTGTATCTGTGACCTTACTCAAATCGTTCTTTAACTGATCAAAAACTTCATAGTAGTAAATATATATAACCTCTTAGATGCAGGTAATAACGCGTTTAGGATATCTTTTCAGTGGATTCCTTCTCACCACTATAACTCATCGTGATGAAACAAACATTGGAGCCAAATTAGCATGCAACAACGATAAAGTTGAACTAGACCTAGATATCCCCATCTATGTTATTAAGTCAACATTGCTCTCAACACTCAGGTCTGATAGGAGAGAAACCATCGACTCTCAAAGGACTGAAAGCACCAGTGTAAAAAGTTACGATTTGTTTAGATCTGCGGACTATGTATCTGGGCAGCAGAGAACGTCGACCAGAATGCGACCAGAGAGTGCGACCAGAGTGCGACCAGAGAGTGCGACCAGAGAGTGCGACCAGAGAGTGCGACACAGTGGCTGCCAGGATCAGGCTCGGCTACCGTCGGCTGTGTCAGGGAGGGATATACAAGGGGGCGAATCTCCCAACCCTCACCATTCCAGGTGCACTATTAAAGCAAGAACGGGGTCATGCTCTCACACAATACATTATTGAGTATCCAGTCATTACACCTTTCAAACCCTGCCGATATGAGGCACCTGGAGCTTTGTAATTACTTAATTCACTCTGGTGTTCTGGCATCAGGTCCCTCACCCCCCCCCCCTGGCACTGCACTGACCACTCCAGACACACACACACACACACACACACACACACACACACACACACACACACACACACACACACACACACACACACACACACGTGTCCACTTACAAAGCGGCTGGCGTGCACATCAACAAGTCCACGAGGAACAGCACTGTAAAATTCACCAAGTTAGAGCCCCGCCGCCTCCCGCCTCAGCGCTTGTGTTGACATTTGGTGGTAAAGAACGCGTGGGTAAGCAAGGCAGTGAGTGAACCCTACATGTTCCAGAGGGCTGTAGAACTGTTGAGTGGGAAAGGGGTAATAACTCACCCAGCTTTGATTGTAATATTCACAGATTGTGATGCTTGTCATCAATCCTCATAGATTGATGACTATGTATAAATTTGTGATTGTGCTCAGAATACCATAGAGCATATCACACCTGTATACTGATGGTCGGGGGTGTTGTTATGGGTCATGTTTGTGTATTCTATGTATTCTCTTATGTCTCTCTTATTCTCTCTATCTTCGTCTGTCTTGATTCTTCTCATAATTTTTGCATCATCAGCAAACATTGAGAGAAATGAATCTATACTCTCTGGAAGATCGTTTACATATATTAGAAACGGAATGGGTCCAAGTACTGAGCCCTGTGGGACTCTGCTGGTAACATCTCACCACTCTGATGTCTTCCCCCTCACAGTTACTCGCTGTTTCCTGTTGCTTAGAGACTCCCTTATCCACCGGGAGTACCTTACTTTTTACTCCACTGTTGCCTGTTGCTCCACCTTTCGTAACAGCCTTTTATGAGGTACTGTGTCAAAAGCTTTCTGACAGTCCAAGAAAATACAGTCTGCTCTCTTCTCTTTCTTGCCTAATTTTTGTTGCCTGGTCTTAGAATTCTATTAAACCTGTGAGACGATTTACCATCCCTGAACCCATGATGGTGGTGTGTTACAAATCTGTTTCCCTCCAGATGCTCTACGAGCCTTTTCCTCACGATCATCTCCATCACCTTGCATGGTATACAAGTTACGGAAACAGGCCTGTAGCTCAGTGCCTCTTGCCTGTCACCCTTTTTATATATTAGGACTACATTAGCTGTCTTCCAACTTTCCGGTAGGTCTTCTGTTTCCAGTGACTTGTTATACACCATAGAGTGGCACACTTAGTGCCTCTGCACCTTCTTTTGGTATTCACGGTGAGATTCTGTCAGGCCCAACAACCTTTGTAACATTCAGCTCCAACAGATTCCTTTTAATCTCATCACTGATGAGGTTAAAATCGTTCAAGGTTGCTTGGTTTGCCTCCTCATTTAGCGCAGGGTTTTCTTGATCTTTTGTGAAGACCTCCTGGAATATCTTGTTGAGTTCTTCACACACTTCCTTNTTACACACACACACACACACAAACACACACACACACACCACACACACACACACACACACACACACCACACTCTCACACACACACACACACAACACACACACACACACACACACACACACTGCAGGAATGGTCGAACAAATGGCTGTTAGAGTTTAACCCAAGCAAATGTAATGTAATGAAGATAGGGGGAGGAGCAGGAGACCAGATACAAGGTATCATTTGGAGATGAAATACTTCAAGAGTCAGAGAGAGAGAAAGACCTGGGGGTGATATCACGCCAGACCTGTCCCCTGAAGCTCATATCAAGAGGATAACATCAGCAGCATATGCCAGGTTGGCTAACATAAGAACGGCCTTTAGAAACTTGTGTAAGGAATCTTTCAGAACATTATATACACATATGTCAGACCAATCCGGAGTATGCGGCTCCAGCATGGAGTCCTATCTAGTCAAGCATAAGACTAAACTGGAAAAGGTTCAAAGGTTTGCCACCAGACTAGTACCCGAGCTGAGAGGTATGAGCTACGAGGAGCGACTGCAGGAATTAAACCTCACTTCGTTGGAAGACAGAAGAGTTAGGGGGACATGATCACCACATTCAAGATTCTCAGGGGAATCGACAGGGTTGATAAAGACAGGCTGTTTAACACAAGGGGCACACGCACTAGGGGACACAGGTGGAAGCTGAGTGCCCAAATGAGCCACAGAGATATTAGAAAGAACTTTTTTAGTGTCAGAGTGGTTGACAAATGGAATGCATTAGGAAGCGATGTGGTGGAGGCTGACTCCATACACAGTTTCAAGTGTAGATATGATAGAGCCCATTAGGCTCAGGAAACTGTACACCTGTTGATTGACGGTTGAGAGGCGGGACCAAAGAGCCAGAGCTCAACCCCCGCAAGCACAACTAGGTGAGTAACAACTAGGTGAGTACACACAACACACACACACACACACACACACACACACACACAGTTGAGAGGCGGGACCAAAGACCAGAGCTCACCCCCGCAAGCACAACTAGGTGAGTACACACACACCATCTCGGGGATCGATCCATAGAAAGATCTGTGGGTTGATATCACACCGATCCTGTCCCCAGAGGCCCACATCAAGGGGATATCATCAACGGCATATGCTAGACTGGCCAACACAAGAACTGCCTTTAGAAACTTGTGTAGGAATCGTTCAGGACCCCTGTATACCACTTATGTCAGACCAATCCCGAAATATGCAGCTCCAGCTTGGAGTCCATACCTAGTTAAACACAAGACAAAGTTAGGCAGGAGGCAGGCAGGAGTACAAGGGAAGGTACCCATTGGATATGGAGTATACAGATCACACATACATCTTGAGTCTATCAAGTTACAAGACAGGCACCGTGACTATCATACCATGGTCAAACATTAACCAGTATTCAGAGTGAAGACCTACACTCAATAACCACTCAATAACCACTTAAATGACCAATATCCCTCCACTTACCTCCTGTAGTCGAGTTCCCAAGGGACAAATTTTCACTGTACCCAAAGTTGAGTACATAGAAAGATTTTCTGTATTCTTAAGTTCCTCGAAGTGTTAAGAACGTGTTAAGAACGTGAATCACACGGTTGCCACTCTTAAGTATTTTGCTTTATGATGAATAAAGATGATTTATGATATACCAAATGATTTAAGAGACACCACCATTACTGATCTTAGAGGTAAACAATGAATATCCCTTTCTAATAATTTGACATTTTATGGAAAATCTTGCCAGAAGCAGCTTCAAATAAAAGGTATTACATCAGATTATTATATTCATGAAATTTTAGTATCGTATCTCTTGCTGCTACAGGAAGAATGGCGAGACAAAAATTACTGATAGCGAAAAAATTTTATACTGAAATTGATACTGAAAAATTCTGTAATTACTGAATTAATGACACGAGTGAAAGATGAACTCATCTCCAGGGTCAGTGAAAACTGGGCAGACGACACCGCGATTAATACAAGTATGGAAATGTGTGATTTTATTGATATAATTATAGCTTTCTTTTCGCAGAAATGGTGAATAAGTGCGGGTTCCCTGCCTGCGGTGGTTGAGGTGATTTGGGCAGAACTGAGCCCTAGAACTGAGTCCCAGAACTGAGTCCCAGAACTGAGTCCCAGAACTGAGTCCCAGAACTGAGCCCCAGAACTGAGTCCCAGAACTGAGCCCCAGAACTGAGTCCCAGAACTGAGCCCCAGAACTGAGTCCCAGAACTGAGTCCCAGAACTGAGTCCAAGAACTGAGTCTCAGAACTGAGTCCCAGAACTGAGCCCCAGAACTGAGTCCCAGAACTGAGCCCCAGAACTGAGTCCAAGAACTGAGTCTCAGAACTGAGTCCCAGAACTGAGTCCCAGAACTGAGTCCCAGAACTGAGCTCTAGAACTGAGTCCCAGAACTGAGTCCCAGAACTGAGCCCCAGAACTGAGCCCAGAACTGAGCCCCAGAACTGAGCCCCAGAACTGAGCCCCAGAACTGAGCCCCAGAACTGAGCCCCAGAACTGAGCCCCAGAACTGAGCCCCAGAACTGAGTCCCAGAACTGAGCCCTAGAACTGAGTCCCAGAACTGAGTCCCAGAACTGAGCCCCAGAACTGAGCCCCAGAACTGAGTCCCAGAACTGAGTCCCAGAACTGAGCCCCAGAACTGAGCCCCAGAACTGAGTCCCAGAACTAAGCCCCAGAACTGAACCCCAGAACTGAGCCCCAGAACTGAGCCCCAGAACTGAGCCCCAGAACTAAGCCCCAGAACTGAGCCCCAGAACTGAATGCAGCAACAATGTCGAGACACAGTCAGTTGGACTCAAGAGAAGAACTAAGAGCAGATATGACAATAGTGTCACAAAAGTTGTGTCATATATACACACCTCAGTCCGTCCTCCTAAAGGTCTCCCAACGTCTAGAAAACGGTCAATTTAAAATGGTCTCTCCTAACCTACCAGAGGACCCAAAACAGAAAACGGGACAGTACGTCACTTTCGCCAGCCGCTGCCATTTTCTAGCACGACAGTTTTTGGCCTTACGTAACCCATACGAACAAAAAACGACGTTCTTTGCTAGGACGGGGTCGCTACATCATCATCCAGTATACTGAGACTGTTTTCGAGAAAGTTGCCAATCAGACCGATCCCAGACGAAGCCACCTTAGACGATGAGAAAGTCAGAACAACAGGAATTTGAATTTAAACGGAACTACAGTGAAATGTGACACACGAGGAAGCCAAGCAGACGACATGCATACAGTGTCGTACCGCTTCAGGAAACGACAAGTGTTGCAACTTTACTGCAACTTTAATAAAATTTGGCGAGTTTCAAACTTTAAATGAGTGAGATGCCGAGCTTGCTTGAACGGTGAAGCCTCGGGGACTAATCTGAGTATCTAGTGGGCCATTTATAGTAAGCAGAACTAGCGCTGTGGAATGTATCTAGTGAGCCATTTATAGTAAGCAGAACTAGCGCTGTGGAATGTATCTAGTGAGCCATTTATAGTAAGCAGAACTAGCGCTGTGGAATGTATCTAGTGAGCCATTTATAGTAAGCAGAACTAGCGCTGTGGAATGTATCTAGTGAGCCATTTATAGTAAGCAGAACTAGCGCTGTGGAATGTATCTAGTGAGCCATTTACAGTAAGCAGAACTAGCGCTGTGGAATGAACCACACGTCGAGTTAAGAGACCCAAATGAATGCTCATTCAGATATCAACTCACTTGAGAGATGTGAGGAGAGGACCTGAAGGCGAGTGAGGTGAGGATCAGAGTGTTGGAAGCCATCTCCTGATTTACACACCTGAACACCACAAGGACCGTTACTCTCCCTTCCTCACCATCAGGATCTGACCCGCTCACAATCATCACTGTCCACAGACACTAGCTAAAGCTAATTTAAACAAGTGACAGTGACCCCCCTCTAAGCCTTGTGTGAAAACATTATAGTGAAAAAATAATAGAAATGTGGAGAGAAGAATTGTTCATCTCTTTGTTAAGAGCAGGTGAACGTGTCTGGCGCCAGGGGACAGGTGAACGTGTCTGGCGCCAGGGGACAGGTGAACGTGTCTGGCGCCAGGGGACAGGTGAACGTGTCTGGCACCAGGGGACAGGTGAACGTGTCTGGCGCCAGGGGACAGGTGAACGTGTCTGGCGCCAGGGGACAGGTGAACGTGTCTGGCGCCAGGGGACAGGTGAACGTGTCTGGCGCCAGGTGAACGTGTCTGGCACCAGAGGACAGGTGAACGTGTCTGGCGCCAGGGAACAGGTGAACGTGTCTGGCGCCAGGGACAGGTGAACGTGTCTGGCGCCAGAGGACAGGTGAACGTGTCTGGCGCCAGGGGACAGGTGAACGTGTCTGGCGCCAGGGGACAGGTGAACGTGTCTGGCGCCAGGGGACAGGTGAACGTGTCTGGCGCCAGGGGACAGGTGAACGTGTCTGGCGCCAGGGAACAGGTGAACGTGTCTGGCGCCAGGGGACAGGTGAACGTGTCTGGCGCCAGGGGACAGGTGAACGTGTCTGGCACCAGAGGACAGGTGAACGTGTCTGGCGCCAGGGAACAGGTGAACGTGTCTGGCGCCAGGGAACAGGTGAACGTGTCTGACGCCAGGGAACAGATGAACGTGTCTGGCGCCAGGGAACAGGTGAACGTGTCTGCCACCAGGGAACAGATGAACGTGTCTGGCGCCAGGGAACAGGTGAACGTGTCTGCCACCAGGGAACAGATGAACGTGTCTGGCGCCAGGGAACAGGTGAACGTGTCTGCCACCAGGGAACAGATGAACGTGTCTGGCGCCAGGGAACAGGTGAACGTGTCTGCCACCAGGGAACAGATGAACGTGTCTGGCGCCAGGGAACAGGTGAACGTGTCTGCCACCAGGGAACAGATGAACGTGTCTGGCGCCAGGGAACAGGTGAACGTGTCTGCCACCAGGGAACAGATGAACGTGTCTGGCGCCAGGGGACAGGTGAACGTGTCTGGCACCAGGGAACAGATGAACGTGTCTGGCGCCAGGGAACAGGTGAACGTGTCTGCCACCAGGGAACAGATGAACGTGTCTGGCGCCAGGGAACAGGTGAACGTGTCTGGCACCAGGGAACAGATGAACGTGTCTGGCGCCAGGGAACAGGTGAACGTGTCTGCCACCAGGGAACAGATGAACGTGTCTGGCGCCAGGGAACAGGTGAACGTGTCTGCCACCAGAGGACAGGTGAACGTGTCTGGCGCCAGGGAACAGGTGAACGTGTCTGCCACCAGGGAACAGGTGAACGTGTCTGCCACCAGGGAACAGGTGAACGTGTCTGCCACCAGGGAACAGGTGAACGTGTCTGCCACCAGGGAACAGATGAACGTGTCTGGCGCCAGGGAACAGGTGAACGTGTCTGCCACCAGGGAACAGATGAACGTGTCTGGCGCCAGGGAACAGGTGAACGTGTCTGCCACCAGGGAACAGATGAACGTGTCTGGCGCCAGGGAACAGGTGAACGTGTCTGCCACCAGGGAACAGATGAACGTGTCTGCCACCAGGGAACAGATGAACGTGTCTGGCGCCAGGGGACAGGTGAACGTGTCTGGCGCCAGGGAACAGGTGAACGTGTCTGGCGCCAGGGAACAGATGAACGTGTCTGGCGCCAGGGAACAGGTGAACGTGTCTGCCACCAGGGAACAGATGAACGTGTCTGGCGCCAGGGAACAGGTGAACGTGTCTGCCACCAGGGAACAGATGAACGTGTCTGGCGCCAGGGAACAGGTGAACGTGTCTGCCACCAGGGAACAGATGAACGTGTCTGCCACCAGGGAACAGATGAACGTGTCTGCCACCAGGGAACAGGTGAACGTGTCTGGCACCAGGGAACAGATGAACGTGTCTGGCGCCAGGGAACAGGTGAACGTGTCTGGCGCCAGGGAACAGGTGAACGTGTCTGGCGCCAGGGAACAGATGAACGTGTCTGGCGCCAGGGAACAGATGAACGTGTCTGCCACCAGGGAACAGATGAACGTGTCTGGCGCCAGGGAACAGATGAACGTGTCTGGCGCCAGGGAACAGATGAACGTGTCTGGCGCCAGGGAACAGATGAACGTGTCTGGCACCAGGGAACAGATGAACGTGTCTGGCGCCAGGGAACAGGTGAACGTGTCTGCCACCAGGGAACAGATGAACGTGTCTGGCGCCAGGGAACAGGTGAACGTGTCTGCCACCAGGGAACAGATGAACGTGTCTGCCACCAGGGAACAGGTGAACGTGTCTGGCGCCAGGGAACAGATGAACGTGTCTGGCGCCAGGGAACAGGTGAACACTATACAAAACATGGACATATTATATCTCCACCACCTCTCTCATTCCTTAGAACACGTGAAGCAAGAACACTGTTCTTGCTCCACATGTTCTTGCTCCAGATGTTCTTGCTCCACATGTTCTTGCTCCACATGTTCTTGCTCCACATGTTCTTGCTCCACATGTTCTTGCTCCACATGTTCTTGCTCCACATGTTCTTGCTCCACATGTTCTTGCTCCACATGTTCTTGCTCCAGATGTTCTTGCTCCACATGTTCTTGCTCCAGATGTTCTTGCTCCAGATGTTCTTGCTCCAGATGTTCTTGCTCCACATGTTCTTGCTCCACATGTTCTTGCTCCACATGTTCTTGCTCCACATGTTCTTGCTCCACATGTTCTTGCTCCACATGTTCTTGCTCCACATGTTCTTGCTCCACATGTTCTTGCTCCACATGTTCTTGCTCCACATGTTCTTGCTCCACATGTTTCTTGCTCCACATGTTCTTGCTCCACATGTTCTTGCTCCACATGTTCTTGCTCCAGATGTTCTTGCTCCAGATGTTCTTGCTCCACATGTTCTTGCTCCACATGTTCTTGCTCCACATGTTCTTGCTCCACATGTTCTTGCTCCACATGTTCTTGCTCCACATGTTCTTGCTCCACATGTTCTTGCTCCACATGTTCTTGCTCCACATGTTCTTGCTCCACATGTTCTTGCTCCACATGTTCTTGCTCCACATGTTCTTGCTCCACATGTTCTTGCTCCACATGTTCTTGCTCCACATGTTCTTGCTCCAGATGTTCTTGCTCCACATGTTCTTGCTCCACATGTTCTTGCTCCACATGTCATCTTTCCCATATAAATATTTTGTAAATGAAGGAGCACAGGCAGATGCTCATCAACTCATTGATGAGCATGAGTTGATGATATACAGTTTGGTGAACACCTGGATCATCCGCTCTGGGGTAGTCTTATCTCTAATCTGTGTAAGTGATTACCTCTAATCTGTGTAAGTGATTATCTCTAATCTGTGTAAGTGATTACCTCTAATCTGTGTAAGTGATTATCTCTAATCTGTGTAAGTGATTACCTCTAATCTGTGTAAGTGATTACCTCTAATCTGTGTAAGTGATTACCTCTAATCTGTGTAAGTGATTACCTCTAATCTGTGTAAGTGATTATCTCTAATCTGTGTAAGTGATTACCTCTAATCTGTGTAAGTGATTACCTCTAATCTGTGTAAGTGATTACCTCTAATCTGTGTAAGTGATTACCTCTAATCTGTGTAAGTGATTACCTCTAATCTGTGTAAGTGATTATCACTAATCTGTGTAAGTGATTATCACTAATCTGTGTAAGTGATTATCAATAATCTGTGTAAGTGATTATCACTAATCTGTGTAAGTGATTATCACTAATCTGTGTAAGTGATTATCACTAATCTGTGTAAGTGATTATCACTAATCTGTGTAAGTGATTATCACTAATCTGTGTAAGTGATTATCACTAATCTGTGTAAGTGATTATCACTAATCTGTGTAAGTGATTATCACTAATCTGTGTAAGTGATTATCACTAATCTGTGTAAGTGATTATCACTAATCTGTGTAAGTGATTATCACTAATCTGTGTAAGTGATTATCACTAATCTGTGTAAGTGATTATCACTAATCTGTGTAAGTGATTATCACTAATCTGTGTAAGTGATTATCACTAATCTGTGTAAGTGATTATCACTAATCTGTGTAAGTGATTATCACTAATCTGTGTAAGTGATTATCACTAATCTGTGTAAGTGATTATCACTAATCTGTGTAAGTGATTATCACTAATCTGTGTAAGTGATTATCACTAATCTGTGTAAGTGATTATCACTAATCTGTGTAAGTGATTATCTCTAATCTGTGTAAGTGATTATCACTAATCTAAGCGCACTTTCTCGTCAAGGAGGAGAGGAACAAGAGAGGAATAGATGAAACAGGAATAGATTGAGAGAGGTGGAAAGGGGGGAGGGATCAAGACACCCCCTCCCTAGTTACAAACGGAGCCCAAGAGCCGGAGCCCGCCCCAGAAGGCAAGAGGAACAACCAGGTGAAGACCCCCCCCCCACACACACACACAAAGAATCAACACCTTCCTCCCCGCCGCCGTCCTCCAGCAGAGAGAGGAAGGAAAGAGATAGGTGTGTACCGGGCCCCGGAGGCGCTGCGCCCGCACTGGGGAGTCACCCCAGGAAGTCCGGCGGTGGTGGGGGGCGTCTGGCGGGGGGTGGGGCGCGTCCGCGGTGGTGGGGGGAGTC
>WNGS01004946.1:3140809-3157324 GCA_020271785.1 Procambarus virginalis
ACTACTGCCCGTGGCCCCCAGCACCACCACCCTGGCACTACTGCCCGTGGCCCCCAGCACCACCACCCTGGCACTACTGCCCGTGGCCCCCAGCCCCACCACCCTGGCACTACTGCCCGTGGCCCCCAGCCCCACCACCCTGGTACTACTGCCCGTGGCCCCCAGCACCACCACCCTGGCACTACTGCCCGTGGCCCCCAGCACCACACCCTGGCACTACTGCCCGTGGCCCCCAGCACCACCACCCTGGCACTACTGCCCGTGGCCCCCAGCCCACCACCCTGGCACTACTGCCCGTGGCCCCCAGCACCACACCTGGCACTACTGCCCGTGGCCCCAGCACCACCACCCTGGCACTACTGCCCGTGGCCCCCAGCCCACCTCAGTCTACGTAAGGAGACATTTACTACCGTATCCAATACGGTTCTCGTGATGGCCGGTTGTGCCGCCAGACAACTATGCCAGTCCCCCACCTCCTGGCCTCCTCCCATCATGGTGCAGACACCCGTGCAGGATCACCTACACATTCCTTTACTGTGTGTCTAAGACTCGTAACGGGGGGGGGGGTCCTTTCTCACGCCTGATTGCCCTATCTGCTGCCTGGGACCGTCTGCCCAACACTTTGTCTTTTAGGATTCGAACCCCCAGAAATTCATCACTTGGTGAGAATGCAATATATTGCAAAGCTCCACCAGCCGCACTAGGGGGTTGAACTAGCTGGTGGAGGCTAGGTATGTCCTCGATCCCCCCCCCTTCCCCAAACCCCCTCCAGCACTAGGGGGGGGGATGGCCCCCCCCACAACTGACATGTGAATGATGAGTATGCTTCCCGGGATGATTATGAGCATTGGGGACCGGATATTCCAGTAATTCAGCTTGTTGGAGTCCTCACTCCTTACACCTCACCACCTCATCCTCACCCCTCATCCCTCACACTTACACCTCACCCCTCACTCCTCACCCCTCACTCCTCCACTCCTCCCCCCCCTCTCCATTCACCCACCTCACCACCTCCACATTTCTATTAATAAAATGAGAGTTTAATCATTTTTGTGAAGCAACTGAAGCCCTGCTCATCAAAACTCAACATTAAATGCAACCAGAGCAGTTGTATTAAATGGAACAGGAGCAGCTGTATTAAATGTTACCAGAGCAGCTGTATTAAATGTTACCAGAGCAGCTGTATTAAATGCAACCAGAGCAGCTGTATTAAATGTTACCAGAGCAGTTGTATTAAATGCAACCAGAGCAGCTGTATTTAATGCAACCAGAGCAGTTGTATTAAATGCACCAGAGCAGCTGTATTAAATGCAACCAGAGCAGCTGTATTAAATGCAACCAGAGCAGCTGTATTTAATGCAACCAGAGCAGCTGTATTAAATGCAACCAGAGCAGCTGTATTAAATGCAACCAGAGCAGCTGTATTAAATGCAACCAGAGCAGCTGTATTTAATGCAACCAGAGCAGCTGTATTTAATGCAACCAGAGCAGCTGTATTTAATGCAACCAGAGCAGCTGTATTTAATGCAACCAGAGCAGTTGTATTAAATGTTACCAGAGCAGCTGTATTAAATGCAACCAGAGCAGCTGTATTAAATGCAACCAGAGCAGCTGTATTTAATGCAACCAGAGCAGCTGTATTAAATGCAACAGGAGCAGCTGTATTAAATGCAACAGGAGCAGCTGTATTAAATGCAACCAGAGCAGCTGTATTAAATGTTACCAGACCAGCTGTATTAAATGCAACAGGAGCAGCTGTATTAAATGCAACCAGAGCAGCTGTATTAAATGCAACCAGAGCAGCTGTATTAAATGCAACCAGAGCAGCTGTATTAAATGCAACAGGAGCAGCTGTATTAAATGCAACAGGAGCAGCTGTATTAAATGCAACAGGAGCAGCTGTATTAAATGCAACCAGAGCAGCTGTATTAAATGCAACAGGAGCAGCTGTATTAAATGCAACAGGAGCAGCTGTATTAAATACAACAGGAGCAGCTGTATTAAATCCAAAATCCACAGAGACTACAATGGTTTAAAAAAGCAGTTGAGGAATGGGAGAGACTAGTGAACACTGGACATCTATATCACCCACCAAGATACTCTTATTAAACCAACAGACTAAAAGCAGTGCGATAAAGCAGGAAGCTCTACCGTCATTGAAAACTTTGAACCAAATATCACAGTAACAAGACAGTCACAAGCGACTTGAGAATGGTCCAGGACGGACCGAAACGTCGTCGTCCCTTCACCTTCTAGTGTGTGGTCTGGTCAACATACTTCAGCCACGTTATTGTGACTCTTCGCCTGCATCACAGTAACAAGGTTATCATAGATAACGTTGTTCAATTACGGGTTCACCATAGCCCGTGCTACATGGACATTTTAGTTCAGAGTAGCTGAATTCAAAACAATAAATGTTGTCTTTACACTAACGGGCTATTCATGCCCGTGCCACCTCTAAGATGGATGAATCTTCATCAATCAATCCACTTTTCTACAGCTCTACTACTAAGCACCTGTTTGCTTGCTTCCTCTTCAAACCTATCTTGAGGTTATCTTGAGATGATTTCGGGGCTTTAGTGTCCCCGCGGCCCGGTCCTCGACCAAGCCTCCACCCCCAGGAAGCAGCCCGTGACAGCTGACTAACTCCCAGGTACCTATTTTACTGCTAGGTAACAGGGGCATAGGGTGAAAGAAACTTTGCCCATTATTTCTCGCCGGCGCCCGGGATCGAACCCGGGACCACAGGATCACAAGTCCAGCGTGCTGTCCGCTCGGCCGACTGGCTACAATAAGCCATTATTTTTATGATTCAGTAATATTTCTAATCGACTTCTCAAGAAAGTAATGTTGTATTCTAAATACATCGTCGTAGATACACACATATACAACTCCTCATACTGGGGATTAACTCTTATCATATTCATTTATGTGCTAATCAATTTATTCTAGGATGATAAACATGTGTATAGCACTGTAGTCTCACTAACACCTTGGGAAGTTTCACTGAAGTTCAAGTCTTTCTGGTGCTAAACACAGCCTCGTTAGCGATGAGTCACAATAACGTGGCTAAAGTATGTTGAGCAGACCACACACTAGAAGGTGAAGGGACGACGACGTTTCGGGCCGTCCTGGACCATTCTCAAGTCAATTGTCACAATCGACTTGAGAATGGTCCAGGACGGACCGAAACGTCGTCGTCCCTTCACCTTCTAGTGTGTGGTCTGGTCAACACAGCCTCGTTAGTGATACGGAAAGTTACGCTAGATTAGATCATAAAATAAAATCAATGTTAACTTCTACTGCATCAAATACACTTCAGGAACATGATTGTATAATTGTAATGAATAAATTCTTTACAGTAATTTATTAAATTTAGTTTTTTCAAATCGGTTTGAAATTGTTTGCTGTTAATGCATGAAGAATCATCCCCATAATCGAAGTTCTGTTAACTGGACAATAGTTTAGAGGCCTGAGGCCAGATTCACGAAGCAGTTACGCAAGCACTTACGAACCTGTACATCTTTTCTCAATCTTTGGCGGCTTTGTTTACAATTATTAAACAGTTAATGAGCTCGGAAGCACCAGGAGGCTGTTTATAACAATAACAACAGTTGATTGGCAAGTTTTCATGCTTGTAAACTGTTTAATAAATGTAAACAAAGCCGTCAAAGATTGAGAAAAGATGCACACGTTCGTAAGTACTTGCATAACTGCTTCGTGAATCTGGCCCCAGAGATTTATTCCACTTTTTAAAAATCCGGACAAAGTTGGCAACACTCCATGCTGCTGGAATTACTCCGGAGGTAATAGATTTATTAATAAAACTCGTTTCAGGGCAAGAAGACCTTTATTTTTAATCTTATTTTTTTACTAACAAACTTGGGTACCATTCCTTTCCAGCGTCTTATCCCAAATCCTTATCCTGGTCCCGTCCCAGTGCTATATAGTCGTAATGGCGTGGCGCTTTCTCCCGATAGTTCCTTTCCTTGAACAAATCCACAAGAACCGTGACGAGATTCGAACCTGCGTCCGAGAGCATCCCATGTTCCTTTCCTTCTTTGGCCAACACAACCAGTAGCTTACATAATGTGTTTCTGTACTGCCTCTGTTAGGCTTAGGTTCTTCCCTCGTGAAAACTGATATTACATTTGTTACAGTGATGTTAAGTTGTTCTACATTATCAATTACCTGTAACCAGACATTATTGGCTAACAAGCGCCTCAACTATCGTATGACGGACTGTAAGTGAAGTGCTCAAAGTTTCATATTAGATTCTCTTCCTAACGTAACCTAACCTGACCTTGCTGACCTAACCTTGCTGACCTAGCTTTGCTGACCTAACCTATCCTTGCTGACCTAACCTAACCTGACCTTGCTGACCTAACCTTGCTGACCTAACCTTGTTGACCTAACTTTATTGAACTAACCTTGCTGACCTAACCTAACTTAACCTTCCCTTGCTAACCTAATCTCAACTTTTCTCTGCTGTTCAGAGTTCTTCACATCACTACCCCGGGGGGGAGCCGGTCGGTCGAGCGGACAGCACGCTGGACTTGTGATCCTGTGGTCCTGGGTTTGATCCCAGGCGCCGGCGAGAAACAATGGGCAGAGTTTCTTTCACCCTATGCCCCTGTTACCTAGCAGTAAAATAGGTACCTGGGGTTAGTCAGCTGTCACGGGCTGCTTCCTGGGGGTGGAGGCCTGGTCGAGGACCGGGCCGCGGGGACAGTAAGCCCCGAAATCATCTCAAGATAACCTCAAGATAACCTTGTAGAACCGAATACATAATCAGATTTCGTTCTTCTTCTATAGACCTCAGGTGAGTGCAGCATATTAGAAAGTTTAGCTTGAAACTTCATGTGTTGTCTAGATCTACTCAATGCCTTCACGCCGAAAACTGCGCTAATAGACAACATTCTCTCACTTATGGTAGGTAATTTTAACTCTGCTCTCATATTAACTATTCTCGTGGACTTTGGAGCCCCAAGGACGAGACGCACTCTAAGAACCGGTGTCCTTGCCATGCATTCTAAGAACCAGTGTCCTTGCCATGCACTATAAGAACCAGTGTCCTTGCCATGCACTCTAAGAACCAGTGACCTTGCCATGCACTCTAAGAACCAGTGTCATTGCCATGCTCTCTAAGAACCAGTGTCCTTGGCATGCACTATAAGAACCAGTGTCCTTGGCATGCACTATAAGAACCAGTGTCCTCGCCATGCTCTCTAAGAACCAGTGTCCTTGCCATGCACTCTAAGAACCAGTGTCCTTGCCATGCACTATAAGAACCAGTGTCCTTGTCATGCTCTCTAAGAACCAGTGTTCTTGCCATGCTCTCTAAGAACCAGTGTCCTTGGCATGCACTCTAAGAACCAGTGTCCTTGCCATGCTCACTAAGAACCAGTGTCCTTGTCATGCTCTCTAAGAACCAGTGTCCTTGGCATGCTCTCTAAGAACCAGTGTCCTTGGCATGCACTCTAAGAACCAGTGTCCTTGTCATGCACTCTAAGAACCAGTGTCCTTGCCATGCTCTCTAAGAACCAGTGTCCTTGCCATGCTCACTAAGAACCAGTGTCCTTGTCATGCTCTCTAAGAACCAGTGTCCTTGGCATGCTCTCTAAGAACCAGTGTCCTTGTCATGCTCTCTAAGAACCAGTGTCCTTGGCATGCACTCTAAGAACCAGTGTCCTTGGCATGCACTCTAAGAACCAGTGTCCTAGCCATGCACTCTAAGAACCAGTGTCCTAGCCATGCACTCTAAGAACCAGTGGCCTTGCCATGCACTAAGAATCAGTGTCCTTGCCATGCTCTCTAAGAACCAGTGTCCTTGTCATGCACTCTGCCAATTGAGAGAGAAGGTAGGAAAAACAATACAGATCTATACAATAGCTACAGTTTTATTATGGAAGTTCAACTCTGATTAAAAGATAGAAAATTCTGTCTTATTAATTATAATTAATAAAATTGAGAAGGTAGGGTAAGGTGGAGTGCCAAAGACCCAATGATCTCAGGATGCATGGATAATATTCCTAGGAGGCATGGATAATATTCCTAGGAGGCATGGATAATATTCCCAGGTGGCATGGATAATATACCCAGGTGGCATGGATAATATTCCCAGGTGGCATGGATAATATACCCAGGTGGCATGGATAATATTCCCAGGTGGCATGGATAATATACCCAGGTGGCATGGATAATATTCCCAGGTGGCATGGATAATATACTCAGGTGGCATGGATAATACTCCTAGGAGGCATGGATAATATTTCCAGGTGGCATGGATAATATTCCTAGGTGGCATGGATAATATTCCTAGGAGGCATGGATAATATTCCTAGGAGGCATGGATAATATTCCTAGGTGGCATGGATAATATTTCCAGGTTACATGGATAATATTTCCAGGTTACATGGATAATATTCCCAGGTGGCATGGATAATATTCCCAGGTGGCATGGATAATATTCCCAGGTGGCATGGATAATATTCCCACGAAGCATGGATAATATTCCCAGGTGGCATGGATAATATACCCAGGTGGCATGGATAATATACCCAGGTGGCATGGATAATATACCCAGGTGGCATGGATAATATACCCAGGTGGCATGGATAATATACCCAGGTGGCATGGATAATATACCCAGGTGGCATGGATAATATACTCAGGTGGCATGGATAATATTCCCAGGTGGCATGGATAATATTCTCAGGAGGTAAGACCACACTCTTCTCAATACACATCAACAATTTATCCAAGGCTGTGGAATCCTACCATTTGGTGTGTATGGATATGATGCTAAACACACGCCAATGGAAACGGAGACTTAGAAAAAGCAACACGAGGGCACGGACAAACAGCCGGGATGGTTCACTAAGTGGCTACTAGAATTCAATTGGAATGAATGCTAGGTAATGAGGCTGTGAACAGGAGAAATGAATCTGGTGGCTCGTAAAACCCCTTACCATCTAAAGGGAGGCAGGTTTTAGAGTCAGAAAGGGATAATAACCAAGTGGGAAGGATAAGGGGGGATAGGGGGAAGGATAGGGGGAAGGATAGGGGGAGGATAGGGGGAAGGATAGGGGGGGAGGATAGGGGGGAGGATAGGTAAAATGCCTCCTCCTCCTCCTCTCCACACGCACACACAGATCCACTATCAACAATTCTGTTAAAAATCTAGGCAGTCAATCCGGGGGGGCCTCACCCCCCCCCCTGAACGTGCCGTTCAGGGGGGGTGGTGAGTAAGTGGTGGTGAGGCCGGGGGGGGTACTCCCTTAGCTGCTGCTTGCACGCGTTGATTTTCAGCTTCTGGGACCCGCCTCTCAACCGTCTATGGAATGGAGTACTGGTTTCCATACCCAGTGAACTCAGTGCTATGTACATTTATGGATGTGTATGGTGTCTGCCTTCATTACTTGTATTTACACACACACACACACCACACACACACACACACCACACACACACACACACACACACACACACACACACTCTCACACACACACACACACCCACACACACACACACACACACACACACACACACACACAACACACACCACACACACACACACAGTTGAGAGGCGGGACCAAAGAGCCAGAGCTCAACCCCCGCAAGCACAACTAGGTGAGTACACCACACCATCTCGGGGATCGATCCATAGAAAGATCTGTGGGTTGATATCACACCGATCCTGTCCCCAGAGGCCCACATCAAGGGGATATCATCAACGGCATATGCTAGACTGGCCAACACAAGAACTGCCTTTAGAAACTTGTGTAAGGAATCGTTCAGGACCCCTGTATACCACTTATGTCAGACCAATCCCGAAATATGCAGCTCCAGCTTGGAGTCCATACCTAGTTAAACACAAGACAAAGTTAGGCAGGAGGCAGGCAGGAGTACAAGGGAAGGTAACCCATTGGATATGGAGTATTACAGATCAACACATACATCTTGAGTCTATCAATGTTACAAGACAGGCACCGTGACTATCATACCATGGTCAAACATTAACCAGTATTCAGGAGTGAAGACCTACACTCAATAACCACTCAATAACCACTTAAATGACCAATATCCCTCCACTTACCTCCTGTAGTCGAGTTCCCAAGGGACAAATTTTCACTGTACCCAAAGTTGAGTACATAGAAAGATTTTCTGTATTCTTAAGTTCCTCGAAGTGTTAAGAACGTGTTAAGAACGTGAATCACACGGTTGCCACTCTTAGTATTTTGCTTTATTGATGAATAAAGATGATTTATGATATACCAAATGATTTAAGAGACACCACCATTACTGATCTTAGAGGTAAACAATGAATATCCCTTTCTAATAATTTGACATTTTATGGAAAATCTTGCCAGAAGCAGCTTCAAATAAAAGGTATTACATCAGATTATTATATTCATGAAATTTTAGTATCGTATCTCTTGCTGCTACAGGAAGAATGGCGAGACAAAATTACTGATAGCGAAAAATTTTATACTGAAATTGATACTGAAAAATTCTGTAATTACTGAATTAATGACACGAGTGAAAGATGAACTCATCTCCAGGGTCAGTGAAAACTGGGCAGACGACACCGCGATTAATACAAGTATGGAAATGTGTGATTTTATTGATATAATTATAGCTTTCTTTTCGCAGAAATGGTGAATAAGTGCGGGTTCCCTGCCTGCGGTGGTTGAGGTGATTTGGGCAGAACTGAGCCCTAGAACTGAGTCCCAGAACTGAGTCCCAGAACTGAGTCCCAGAACTGAGTCCCAGAACTGAGCCCAGAACTGAGTCCCAGAACTGAGCCCCAGAACTGAGTCCCAGAACTGAGCCCCAGAACTGAGTCCCAGAACTGAGTCCCAGAACTGAGTCCAAGAACTGAGTCTCAGAACTGAGTCCCAGAACTGAGCCCCAGAACTGAGTCCCAGAACTGAGCCCCAGAACTGAGTCCAAGAACTGAGTCTCAGAACTGAGTCCCAGAACTGAGTCCCAGAACTGAGTCCAGAACTGAGTTCAGAAACTGAGTCCCAGAACTGAGTCCCAGAACTGAGTCCCAGAACTGAGCTCTAGAACTGAGTCCCAGAACTGAGTCCCAGAACTGAGCCCCAGAACTGAGCCCCAGAACTGAGCCCCAGAACTGAGCCCCAGAACTGAGTCCCAGAACTGAGCCCCAGAACTGAGCCCCAGAACTGAGCCCCAGAACTGAGCCCCAGAACTGAGCCCCAGAACTGAGCCCCAGAACTGAGTCCCAGAACTGAGTCCCAGAACTGAGCCCCAGAACTGAGCCCCAGAACTGAGTCCCAGAACTGAGTCCCAGAACTGAGCCCCAGAACTGAGCCCCAGAACTGAGCCCCAGAACTAAGCCCCAGAACTGAACCCCAGAACTGAGCCCCAGAACTGAGCCCCAGAACTGAGCCCCAGAACTAAGCCCCAGAACTGAGCCCCAGAACTGAATGCAGCAACAATGTCGAGACACAGTCAGTTGGACTCAAGAGAAGAACTAAGAGCAGATATGACAATAGTGTCACAAAAGTTGTGTCATATATACACACCTCAGTCCGTCCTCCTAAAGGTCTCCCAACGTCTAGAAAACGGTCAATTTAAAATGGTCTCTCCTAACCTACCAGAGGACCCAAAACAGAAAACGGGACAGTACGTCACTTTCGCCAGCCGCTGCCATTTTCTAGCACGACAGTTTTTGGCCTTACGTAACCCATACGAACAAAAAACGACGTTCTTTGCTAGGACGGGGTCGCTACATCATCATCCAGTATACTGAGACTGTTTTCGAGAAAGTTGCCAATCAGACCGATCCCAGACGAAGCCACCTTAGACGATGAGAAAGTCAGAACAACAGGAATTTGAATTTAAACGGAACTACAGTGAAATGTGACACACGAGGAAGCCAAGCAGACGACATGCATACAGTGTCGTACCGCTTCAGGAAACGACAAGTGTTGCAACTTTACTGCAACTTTAATAAAATTTGGCGAGTTTCAAACTTTAAATGAGTGAGATGCCGAGCTTGCTTGAACGGTGAAGCCTCGGGGACTAATCTGAGTATCTAGTGGGCCATTTATAGTAAGCAGAACTAGCGCTGTGGAATGTATCTAGTGAGCCATTTATAGTAAGCAGAACTAGCGCTGTGGAATGTATCTAGTGAGCCATTTATAGTAAGCAGAACTAGCGCTGTGGAATGTATCTAGTGAGCCATTTATAGTAAGCAGAACTAGCGCTGTGGAATGTATCTAGTGAGCCATTTATAGTAAGCAGAACTAGCGCTGTGGAATGTATCTAGTGAGCCATTTATAGTAAGCAGAACTAGCGCTGTGGAATGTATCTAGTGAGCCATTTACAGTAAGCAGAACTAGCGCTGTGGAATGAACCACACGTCGAGTTAAGAGACCCAAATGAATGCTCATTCAGATATCAACTCACTTGAGAGATGTGAGGAGAGGACCTGAAGGCGAGTGAGGTGAGGATCAGAGTGTTGGAAGCCATCTCCTGATTTACACACCTGAACACCACAAGGACCGTTACTCTCCCTTCCTCACCATCAGGATCTGACCCGCTCACAATCATCACTGTCCACAGACACTAGCTAAAGCTAATTTAAACAAGTGACAGTGACCCCCCTCTAAGCCTTGTGTGAAAACATTATAGTGAAAAAATAATAGAAATGTGGAGAGAAGAATTGTTCATCTCTTTGTTAAGAGCAGGTGAACGTGTCTGGCGCCAGGGGACAGGTGAACGTGTCTGGCGCCAGGGGACAGGTGAACGTGTCTGGCGCCAGGGGACAGGTGAACGTGTCTGGCACCAGGGGACAGGTGAACGTGTCTGGCGCCAGGGGACAGGTGAACGTGTCTGGCGCCAGGGGACAGGTGAACGTGTCTGGCGCCAGGGGACAGGTGAACGTGTCTGGCGCCAGGTGAACGTGTCTGGCACCAGAGGACAGGTGAACGTGTCTGGCGCCAGGGAACAGGTGAACGTGTCTGGCGCCAGGGGACAGGTGAACGTGTCTGGCGCCAGGGGACAGGTGAACGTGTCTGGCGCCAGGGACAGGTGAACGTGTCTGGCGCCAGGGGACAGGTGAACGTGTCTGGCGCCAGGGAACAGGTGAACGTGTCTGGCGCCAGGGGACAGGTGAACGTGTCTGGCGCCAGGGGACAGGTGAACGTGTCTGGCACCAGAGGACAGGTGAACGTGTCTGGCGCCAGGGAACAGGTGAACGTGTCTGGCGCCAGGGAACAGGTGAACGTGTCTGACGCCAGGGAACAGATGAACGTGTCTGGCGCCAGGGAACAGGTGAACGTGTCTGCCACCAGGGAACAGATGAACGTGTCTGGCGCCAGGGAACAGGTGAACGTGTCTGCCACCAGGGAACAGATGAACGTGTCTGGCGCCAGGGAACAGGTGAACGTGTCTGCCACCAGGGAACAGATGAACGTGTCTGGCGCCAGGGAACAGGTGAACGTGTCTGCCACCAGGGAACAGATGAACGTGTCTGGCGCCAGGGAACAGGTGAACGTGTCTGCCACCAGGGAACAGATGAACGTGTCTGGCGCCAGGGAACAGGTGAACGTGTCTGCCACCAGGGAACAGATGAACGTGTCTGGCGCCAGGGGACAGGTGAACGTGTCTGGCACCAGGGAACAGATGAACGTGTCTGGCGCCAGGGAACAGGTGAACGTGTCTGCCACCAGGGAACAGATGAACGTGTCTGGCGCCAGGGAACAGGTGAACGTGTCTGGCACCAGGGAACAGATGAACGTGTCTGGCGCCAGGGAACAGGTGAACGTGTCTGCCACCAGGGAACAGATGAACGTGTCTGGCGCCAGGGAACAGGTGAACGTGTCTGCCACCAGAGGACAGGTGAACGTGTCTGGCGCCAGGGAACAGGTGAACGTGTCTGCCACCAGGGAACAGGTGAACGTGTCTGCCACCAGGGAACAGGTGAACGTGTCTGCCACCAGGGAACAGGTGAACGTGTCTGCCACCAGGGAACAGATGAACGTGTCTGGCGCCAGGGAACAGGTGAACGTGTCTGCCACCAGGGAACAGATGAACGTGTCTGGCGCCAGGGAACAGGTGAACGTGTCTGCCACCAGGGAACAGATGAACGTGTCTGGCGCCAGGGAACAGGTGAACGTGTCTGCCACCAGGGAACAGATGAACGTGTCTGCCACCAGGGAACAGATGAACGTGTCTGGCGCCAGGGGACAGGTGAACGTGTCTGGCGCCAGGGAACAGGTGAACGTGTCTGGCGCCAGGGAACAGATGAACGTGTCTGGCGCCAGGGAACAGGTGAACGTGTCTGCCACCAGGGAACAGATGAACGTGTCTGGCGCCAGGGAACAGGTGAACGTGTCTGCCACCAGGGAACAGATGAACGTGTCTGGCGCCAGGGAACAGGTGAACGTGTCTGCCACCAGGGAACAGATGAACGTGTCTGCCACCAGGGAACAGATGAACGTGTCTGCCACCAGGGAACAGGTGAACGTGTCTGGCACCAGGGAACAGATGAACGTGTCTGGCGCCAGGGAACAGGTGAACGTGTCTGGCGCCAGGGAACAGGTGAACGTGTCTGGCGCCAGGGAACAGATGAACGTGTCTGGCGCCAGGGAACAGATGAACGTGTCTGCCACCAGGGAACAGATGAACGTGTCTGGCGCCAGGGAACAGATGAACGTGTCTGGCGCCAGGGAACAGATGAACGTGTCTGGCGCCAGGGAACAGATGAACGTGTCTGGCACCAGGGAACAGATGAACGTGTCTGGCGCCAGGGAACAGGTGAACGTGTCTGCCACCAGGGAACAGATGAACGTGTCTGGCGCCAGGGAACAGGTGAACGTGTCTGCCACCAGGGAACAGATGAACGTGTCTGCCACCAGGGAACAGGTGAACGTGTCTGGCGCCAGGGAACAGATGAACGTGTCTGGCGCCAGGGAACAGGTGAACACTATACAAAACATGGACATATTATATCTCCACCACCTCTCTCATTCCTTAGAACACGTGAAGCAAGAACACTGTTCTTGCTCCACATGTTCTTGCTCCAGATGTTCTTGCTCCACATGTTCTTGCTCCACATGTTCTTGCTCCACATGTTCTTGCTCCACATGTTCTTGCTCCACATGTTCTTGCTCCACATGTTCTTGCTCCACATGTTCTTGCTCCACATGTTCTTGCTCCACATGTTCTTGCTCCAGATGTTCTTGCTCCACATGTTCTTGCTCCAGATGTTCTTGCTCCAGATGTTCTTGCTCCAGATGTTCTTGCTCCAGATGTTCTTGCTCCACATGTTCTTGCTCCACATGTTCTTGCTCCACATGTTCTTGCTCCACATGTTCTTGCTCCACATGTTCTTGCTCCACATGTTCTTGCTCCACATGTTCTTGCTCCACATGTTCTTGCTCCACATGTTCTTGCTCCACATGTTCTTGCTCCAGATGTTCTTGCTCCACATGTTCTTGCTCCACATGTTCTTGCTCCACATGTTCTTGCTCCAGATGTTCTTGCTCCAGATGTTCTTGCTCCAGATGTTCTTGCTCCACATGTTCTTGCTCCACATGTTCTTGCTCCACATGTTCTTGCTCCACATGTTCTTGCTCCACATGTTCTTGCTCCACATGTTCTTGCTCCACATGTTCTTGCTCCACATGTTCTTGCTCCACATGTTCTTGCTCCACATGTTCTTGCTCCACATGTTCTTGCTCCACATGTTCTTGCTCCACATGTTCTTGCTCCACATGTTCTTGCTCCACATGTTCTTGCTCCAGATGTTCTTGCTCCACATGTTCTTGCTCCACATGTTCTTGCTCCACATGTCATCTTTCCCATATAAATATTTTGTAAATGAAGGAGCACAGGCAGATGCTCATCAACTCTGATTGATGATATAGTTGATGATATACCGTTTGGTGAACACCTGGATCATCCGCTCTGGGGTAGTCTTATCTCTAATCTGTGTAAGTGATTACCTCTAATCTGTGTAAGTGATTATCTCTAATCTGTGTAANGCCCCCAGAACCACCACCCTGGCACTACTGCTCGTGGCCCCCAGCCCACCACCCTGGCACTACTGCTCGTGGCCCCCAGCACCACCACCCTGGCACTACTGTCCGTGGCCCCCAGCACCACCACCCTGGCACTACTGCTCGTGGCCCCCAGCACCACCACCCTGGCACTACTGCCCGTGGCCCCCACCACCATCACCCTGGCACTACTGCTCGTGGCCCCCAGCACCATCACCCTGGCACTACTGCTCGTGGCCCCCAGCACCATCACCCTGGCACTACTGCTCGTGGCCCCCCGCACCACACCCTGGCACTACTGCCCGTGGCCCCCAGCACCACCACCCTGGCACTACTGCTCGTGGCCCCCAGCACCACCACCCTGGCACTACTGCCCGTGGCCCCCAGCACCACCACCCTGGCACTACTGCTCGTGGCCCCCAGCACCACCACCCTGGCACTACTGCCCGTGGCCCCCAGCACCACCACCCTGGCACTACTGCTCGTGGCCCCCAGCCCCACCACCCTGGCACTACTGCTCGTGGCCCCCAGCACCACCACCCTGGCACTACTGCCCGTGGCCCCCAGCACCATCACCCTGGCACTACTGTCCGTGGCCCCCAGCACCACCACCCTGGCACTACTGCCCGTGGCCCCCAGCACCACCACCCTGGCACTACTGCCCGTGGCCCCCAGCACCACCACCCTGGCACTACTGCTCGTGGCCCCCAACCCCACCACCCTGGCACTACTGCTCGTGGCCCCCAGCACCACCACCCTGGCACTACTGCCCGTGGCCCCCAGCACCATCACCCTGGCACTACTGTCCGTGGCCCCCAGCACCACCACCCTGGCACTACTGCTCGTGGCCCCCAGCACCACCACCCTGGCACTACTGCTCGTGGCCCCCAGCCCCACCACCCTGGCACTACTGTCCGTGGCCCCCAGCACCACCACCCTGGCACTACTGCTCGTGGCCCCCAGCACCACCACCCTGGCACTACTGTCCGTGGCCCCCAGCACCACCACCCTGGCACTACTGCTCGTGGCCCCCAGCCCCACAACCCTGGCACTACTGCTCGTGGCCCCCAACCCCACCACCCTGGCACTACTGTCCGTGGCCCCCAGCCCCACCACCCTGGCACTACTGCCCGTGGCCCCCAGCCCACCACCCTGGCACTACTGTCCGTGGCCCCCAGCCCCACCACCCTGGCACTACTGTCCGTGGCCCCCAGCCCCACCACCCTGGCACTACTGCTCGTGGCCCCCAGCACCACCACCCTGGCACTACTGCTCGTGGCCCCCAGCACCACCACCCTGGCACTACTGCCCGTGGCCCCCAGCCCCACCACCCTGGCACTACTGCCCGTGGCCCCCAGCACCACCACCCTGGCACTATTGCCCGTGGCCCCCAGCACCACCACCCTGGCACTACTGCCCGTGGCCCCCAGCACCACCACCCTGGCACTACTGCCCGTGGCCCCCAGCACCACCACCCTGGCACTACTGCCCGTGGCCCCCAGCACCACCACCCTGGCACTACTGTCCGTGGCCCCCAGCCCCACCACCCTGGCACTACTGCTCGTGGCCCCCAGCACCACCACCCTGGCACTACTGTTCGTGGCCCCCAGCCCACCACCCTGGCACTACTGCCCGTGGCCCCCAGCACCACCACCCTGGCACTACTGTCCGTGGCCCCAGCCCCACCACCCTGGCACTACTGTCCGTGGCCCCCAGCACCACCACCCTGGCACTACTGCCCGTGGCCCCCAGCACCACCACCCTGGCACTACTGTCCGTGGCCCCCAGCCCCACCACCCTGGCACTACTGTCCGTGGCCCCCAGCCCCACCACCCTGGCACTACTGTCCGTGGCCCCCAGCCCCACCACCCTGGCACTACTGCTCGTGGCCCCAGCACCACCACCCTGGCACTACTGCTCGTGGCCCCCAGCACCATCACCCTGGCACTACTGCCCGTGGCCCCCAGCACCACCACCCTGGCACTACTGCTCGTGGCCCCCAGCACCACCACCCTGGCACTACTGCCCGTGGCCCCCAGCACCACCACCCTGGCACTACTGCCCGTGGCCCCCAGCACCACCACCCTGGCACTACTGCTCGTGGCCCCCAGCCCCACCACCCTGGCACTACTGCTCGTGGCCCCCAGCCCCACCACCCTGGCACTACTGCCCGTGGCCCCCAGCACCACCACCCTGGCACTACTGCTCGTGGCCCCCAGCACCACCACCCTGGCACTACTGTCCGTGGCCCCCAGCACCACCACCTGGCACTACTGCTCGTGGCCCCCAGCCCACCACCCTGGCACTATGCTCGTGGCCCCCAGCCCACCACCCTGGCACTACTGCCCGTGGCCCCCAGCACCACCACCCTGGCACTACTGCCGTGGCCCCCAGCACCACCACCCTGGCACTACTGCCCGTGGCCCCCAGCACCACCACCCTGGCACTACTGTCCGTGGCCCCCAGCACCACCACCCTG
>WNGS01004946.1:3194467-3205838 GCA_020271785.1 Procambarus virginalis
TTACTGCTTTAAGAACATCAGGTTTTGACCTTAGGGAATTATACGTCAGAATGAGATGTAGAGCGGGTTGCATCATGTCCTGTCTTCCCAGCCATCTTTGTCATGTCATGCTTTGAAACGAGTGACGGATTGGGCCTCCACCGCCTTCTCTCTTAACGTGTGTCAGCCGTCGACATGTCAACTCGCAAATGAGAACTTTCGGACATTATTCTGAGCACTTTCTTTTTTGTATTTAGCTTGAATCTATAACCTCTTGTTCTTCAAGCTCAAGGTTTCGATAATTTCTCCATATCTGTTGTGTCAAGTCCTGTTACTCTTTTGTTCTTGATGATCATATCGCCTCTTTTTCCTTCTATCTTGTGGCTTTGATATATTTGACATCTAATGGCTCACATGGCTATTGTTTTAGTTCCGGAGACCATTTAGCAGAATGCCTTTGTATCCTGTCCTGTCTATTGCTGCGCTTCCCGACACACGGACACAACTGCTGCATACTCTAATTTCAGTCTCACGAATGTTACAAATAGTTTCTTTGTGATTATTATTATTTATATTATATTACGTATTAAAAAAAGCCATTACGACTATATAGCACTTGGAAGGGATAAGGATTTGAGATAGGACGGGGGGGGGGGGAAAGGAATGATGCCCAGCCGCTTAGACGGTCGGGGGATTGAACGCCGACCTGTATGAAGCCAGATCATCGCTCTACCGTCCAGCCCAAGGGCTCCGGACGGGACTCGAGGCGCAGGCTCCAAACCCGGGCTTCCGTTACCGGGAGCCGGCGCGGTGTTGTGCCGGCGCCCATTCATGTACACCCTCACTCATATTCATTCCCCATTGTCCCATTCTTCAGGATTTTGGCGGTAGGGTCCAGCGTGTGGGTCTCAAGGCAGGTGTGAGGTGAGGGTTGTTGTTGTTGTTTTAGATTTAGCTACTCAGAACGAAATGGCCATGTAGCACGGGCTATGGTGATCCCGTAATTGAGTTCGGTTATTCTCGAGAACCTTGTTACTGTGATATTTGGGTTAAAGTTATAAATGGAGGTGGGGATTCCTCCTTTTTCCCTGTTTCTTTTTCGCTTCTGTTTTAGTGCACTGGTTTTGGTCTTGTTTTAATAACATTATCTTGGTGGAGGATGTAAATGCAGAATGCTCACTAATGAGTCCCATTCCTCAACGGCTTTTCTAATCATTGTAGTCGCTGTGGATTTTGAATTTAATGCAGCTGCTCTTGCTGGTTGTATGTTGAGTTTGATGCGCAGGGCTTCAGTAGTTTCAAATTCCAGTAAGTAGTGCAATAGTGGCGCCTCTGCTTCTGTTCCACAGATATAACACTCTTTTAACTATTGGGTTCATTACCTCCAAGCAGCACTTGTAGCCATGTCTAAGTCTGTGTATGGCTACTCCAATGTCTCTGGATATCTTTTTGTCACGCTTGAAAGAGTAGTAACCAGTGACTTGTTCGTACCATATCGCAGTGGATCTTCCTTCCGCTACTTTGGCTCTGTGGCAACTTTTGATAGTTGGGAGTATTCTTGATTTGCTCCTTAATCTGTGAGAAACTTGGACGTATTTGAACCTGTACAAAAGGTAGAGCAGTGACAGTTTATGCTAGTTAGTCTACCTTTTCATTACCATATATGCCAATGTGACTTGGTATCCAATTTAGGGTGATTGACAGCCTTAGATTGTGTGCTTCTTTTCCTATATGTAAGATTTCTGTGATAAGTTTTATTGTATCTCTGTGCTGGCTGGATAACAACGCTTGGAGCGAAGATTTAGAGTCGGTATGAATGATGACATCATGTAAATTATTCTCAGTTGCATAGTTTATGGCTCATTTCAGAGCATATAATTATGTTGCAATGTTGAGCACCCACTATTCATGCTCTAGTAAGCTTCATAGTTGTTAGTGTAAACTACTGCTCTGGAAGAATCTCTTTCTTGATCAACTGATCCATCTGTGAAGATGTGAGGGGTTGCCGGTCTTGAGATGGTTTCCATTTAATAATAATAATAATAATAATAATAATAATAATAATAATAATAATAATAATATTTTATTTAGGAAAAGTACATACATAGATGCAGAGTTACAAACATTCTGATTGATTTATAGATAGAGGTAGTACATACAATACCTAAAGCCACTAGTACGCATAGCGTTTCGGGCAAACGAAAACGGCATTTGTTGTTCCATGATTGCTTTGAGCTTCTGCGAGTCACATGCTGATTATTTAACTGGTAATCCTGGAATAATTATCTTGAAGCTCGACTCTTCCCATGGACGAGGCTGCCGAAAGTGTTGATATGGTCTATCTTTCCCTTTGCAGGCGAGGAGTCACAATAACGTGGCTGAAATATGTGGACCAGACCACACACTAGAAGGTGAAGGGACGACGACGTTTCGGTCCGTCTTGGACCATTCTCAAGTCGATTGTGACGTGGATATAAAATCGACTTGAGAATGGTCCAGGACGGACCGAAACGTCGTCGTCCCTTCACTTTCTACTGTGTGGTCTGGTCAACATGTTTTCTCTTTTACACACAGAGATCACACTAACGTGATGCATCAGGATGCATCAGGGCCGTGCATGCATCAGGATACTGTTGACTGGACCAGTCAATAACCTGGCGTGTGCATGCATCAGGATACAGTTGACTGCACCAGTCAATAAACTGGTGTGTGCATGCATCAGGATACAGTTGACTGCACCAGTCAATAAACTGGTGTGTGCATGCATCAGGATACAGTTGACTGCACCAGTCAATAAACTGGTGTGTGCATGCATCAGGATACAGTTGACTGCACCAGTCAGTAAACTGGTGTGTACATGCATCAGGATACTGTTGACTGCACCAGTCAATAAACTGGTGTGTGCATGCATCAGGATACTGTTGACTGCACCAGTCAATAAACTGGTGTGTGCATGCATCAGGATACTGTTGACTGCACCAGTCAATAAACTGGTGTGTACATGCATCAGGATACTGTTGACTGCACCAGTCAATAAACTGGTGTGTGCATGCATCAGGATACTGTTGACTGCACCAGTCAATAAACTGGTGTGTGCATGCATCAGGATACTGTTGACTGCACCAGTCAATAAACTGGTGTGTGCATGCATCAGGATACAGTTGACTGCACCAGTCAGTAAACTGGTGTGTGCATGCATCAGGATACTGTTGACTGCACCAGTCAATAAACTGGTGCGTGCATGCATCAGGATACTGTTGACTGCACCAGTCAATAAACTGGTGTGTGCATGCATCAGGATACAGTT
Organism: Procambarus virginalis; assembly: GCA_020271785.1. Classification (NCBI taxonomy): domain Eukaryota; kingdom Metazoa; phylum Arthropoda; class Malacostraca; order Decapoda; family Cambaridae; genus Procambarus; species Procambarus virginalis. Next base: position 3,197,754 of record WNGS01004946.1, read on the forward strand.
GACTGCACTAGTCAATAAACTGGTGTGTGCATGCATCAGGATACTGTTGACTGCACCAGTCAATAAACTGGTGTGTGCATGCATCAGTCCAGGGTGAAGGGATTAACTGTAGCCTGACTCGTGACGACCTGTAAACCCAATAACCATAAAGAGTAATACTCTCTGCGGTTAATAAATGCAATACTAATCTATCAACTGCAAAAGGCAGGTGAAACAGTTGTGTATTTGTGAATAGGTGCTGTCGAAGGTTAACCTCTAGCGCCAGGCTTCGCTTCTCAGCAGTCGAGTAACTATACACTCTCGTAAATGTGTCTTATGTCTCTCAAGAGACATAGTCTAAATGTGTCTATGTCTCTCAAGAGACATAGTCTAAATGTGTCTATGTGTCTCAAGAGACATAGCCTAAATGTGTCTTATGTCTCTCAAGAGACATAGTCTAAATGTGTCTATGTGTCTCAAGAGACATAGTCTAAATGTGTCTTATGTCTCTCAAGAGACATAGTCTAAATGTGTCTATGTCTCTCAAAAGACATAGTCTAAATGTGTCTATGTCTCTCAAAAGACATAGTCTAAATGTGTCTATGTCTCTCAAGAGACATAGTCTAAATGTGTCTATGTCTAAATGTGTCTCTCAAGAGCTTCGGCTCTTGAAAGATTCAGCTGGGAGCCCAATTTAAAACCATATCTCAATTCTCTCGTTGCTAAACTTAAACACATCCTCTCTATCTACCTTATCAATCTCAAGTGAGAATCATGTATGTCCCGAACACGTCTCCTCTCCCTTATACATCTTCTCTATCTACCTTGTCAATCTCAAGTGAGAATCATGTATGTCCCGAACATGTCTCCTCTCCCTTATATTTTCCGGCGTTGTGAAGATGATTTACCTGAATTTACCTTCACCAATTTAGACCTTATCTTGAGATGATTTCAGGGCTTTAGTGTCCCCGCGGCCCGGTCCTCGACCAGGCCTCCACCCCAGGAAGCAGCCCGTGACAGCTGACTAACACCCAGGTACCTATTTTACTGCTAGGTAACAGGGGCATAGGGTGAAAGAAACTCTGCCCATGTTTCTCACCAGCGCCTGGGATCGAACCCAGGACCACAGGATCACAAGTCCAGCGTGCTGTCTGCTCGGCCGACCGGCTCCCTTGGACCTCTTGAATGTGGATATTGTTGAAAACGTCGGCATCTTATATATTACCCTTGTGTGCTATCTTACAGCCGGGGATCCTAACATGCGCTTCTATCCGCTTATATCATGTGAAATGGGCCCTTATCCCTCGGCACCTGTTCCTCCCTCCCCTGACAAGTCGTGATTTGTGTAGGGTCCAGTACAGACCATTAACAAGTCAAGGGGTCCAGTACAGACCATTAGCAAGTCAAAGGGATCCCAGTATAGGACCCCTGATAAGTCAAGGGGTCCAGTACAGACCATTAACAAGTCAAGGGATCCAGTACAGACCATTAACAAGTCAAGGGATCCAGTACAGACCATTAACAAGTCAAGGGATCCAGTACAGACCATTAACAAGTCAAGGGGTCCAGTACAGGCCATTAACAAGTCAAAGGGGGTCCAGTACAGACCATGAAACAAAGTCAAGGGTCCAGTACAGGCCATAACACGTCAAGGGTCCAGTACAGGCCATAACAAGTCAAAGGGGTCCAGTACAGGACCATTAACAAGTCAAAGGGGGCCATACAGGCCATTAACAAGTCAAGGGGTCCAGTACAGACCATTAACAAGTCAAGAGGTCCAGTACAGACCATTAACAAGTCAAGGGGTCCAGTACAGACCATTAACAAGTCAAGGGGTCCAGTACAGACCATTAACAAGTCAAGGGATCCAGTACAGACCATTAACAAGTCAAGGGGTCCAGTATAGACTCCTGATAAGTCAAGGGGTCCAGTACAGACCATTAACAAGTCAAGGGATCCAGTACAGGCCATTAACAAGCCAAGGGATCCAGTACAGGCCATTAACAAGTCAAGAGGATCCAGTAAATCCGTTTAGGTCATTCCTAAACTCCAGTTGTTGCAAGGTATCCAAAATCAGAGGGATGATTCCTCGAGGTGTAAATTAATCTCTCCCTCCCCGCCTGTCTTTTCTTCAGCATCACCAGGCTGGACAGTAGAGCGACAGGGGTCTCGCTTCATGCGGGTCGCCGTTCAATCCCCCGACCGCCCACAAGTGGTTTGGGGATTATCAGGAGGCCCTGATAATTACCTCCCTTGCTACACTCAGGTCATGGACGTATATCAGGAGCAGAATGGGACATGGTACACACCGGAGAAGGTCTCCTGTCCCACGAGGCCTAACCATAGCCCGTGCTTCTTGCCCCCCGCTCCTGTGCCAGGTAAGTTACGTGCGCACCATAGCCCGGTCTTACTTGGGAACTTGTTCCGAGTAGCTGACTCTATAAACAAACAAACAAACAGACCTGGTACAACACTAATCCCTACCACTTCTGCCACTCTGATGCCGGTCCCGCACTGCTCACTTATAGGCCCTATGTTAGATGCAATCTTTCCACACGCCAAATTTTTTTGGGGTGCTCTTCCAGTTCAATCCTTCCCTGCCTTTTTCCCATTAGGCTTACTACATGCTTTACGACGATCCGCTTCCGGTAATATGACTGGTGTGTGTGTGTGTGTGGTGTTGTGTGGTGTTGTGTGGTTGTGGTGTGTGTGTTGTGTGTGTGTGTGGTGTAGTGTGGGGGGGTGTGTGTGTGTGTGTGTGTGTGTGTTTTGGACGTGTATTTAATGAAAAACATACCACTTCTCTTTCGTCCACCATCCACTTGGTAACACACCAAGCCCTACCCATAAACGGAGACAGAGAAGAGAGAAGAGGAAAGAGAGAGCGGAGAGAGAGAGAGAGGAGAGAGGAGAAGATAGAGAGAGAGAGAAGAGAGAGAAGAGAGGAGAGAGAGAGAGAGAGAGAGAAGACAGACAGACATACAGAGAAGAGACAGACAGAGAGAGAGGTAACTTGAACGAAGAGAAGTAGCAGCCTTGCTGGTAACTACATTACTATACATATCAGGGAGGACAACTGTAATGTCTCACTTGATACCCTCACATTAAAATCGCTTATAGAGATCACGAAGAACCACCCCCCCCGCCCCACTCCCCCACCAAGTTTACGTGATTCAATTATGCCACATTAGAATCAGGACGAGATTGCCTGTTGGTCACTGCTGTACAATGTCGATTACGCGCCTGAAAGAGTGCTCACAGAGCGTTTTTGTCATCTCTTCTTGGCTGTTGGTGTTGTGGTGTAGGTGGGGTGATGTGATGGGGGGGTGGGGGAGGGACACACACACATGGGTGGGGGAGGAGTGAGGTTGGTGGTTGGGGAGGAGGAAGAGGTGGTGGGGGAGAGGGATGGTGGGGGTGGGGAGAAAAAATGTGTTTTATTGGGAGGAGATCGGGGTTTTGGGGGAGATGTTGGTGGTGGTTGGGGGGCTGCTGGGTGTAGTGGGGAATGTTGATGGTGGTGGTGGGGGGAGAGGACTGGGGTGTTGGGAAGGGAGTGTATGATTGTGTGGGTGGTGATAAGCAAGATTAATATATTAAACCCAATTAAACAAAAATCTTCATTTTTTTAAATAATTGATATAATTCTTGGCGCCTCTGTCAATTACCATCAATTAATGAAGCATAAACCAGCCAATTACTGAGTTTACAGCCTCAGGTCCGTCCCCGTATGGCACAAAAGGCTCTAGTATTGGTATAAGTAACCACATCCTTGGGTCTGGGTTCGATCCCAGGCGCCGGCGAGAAACAATGGGCAGAGTTTCTTTCACCCTATGCCCCTGCTACCTAGCAGTAAATAGGTACCTGGGTGTTAGTCAGCTGTCACGGGCTGCTTCCTGGGGGTGGAGGCCCGGTCGAGGACCGGGCCGCGGGGACACTAAAGCCCCGAATCATCTCAAGTATAACCTCAAGATAGCATCTTTGTGAACTCAAGCCTCATAACCTTTTCGGGAGCATTCTACACTACTTCACCCGTGGCGAATTCACACCAGTACCACAGGGATCTTAGAAATTAAGACCTGTTAGTGTTGAGAAATTCAACGCCGGTTTGAGTGTTGGGGAATTTGGGTGTTTTAAGTGTAGTAAGGTCTAGTTCCTCAGTTTTCCTCATAGCTCATCCCCGTCAGCTCCGGGACCAGTCTCTGCATATCTTGGGACCTTTTCTAGTTTCTCCTTGTTATTTTCCAGGTAAGGGTTCCGTGCTGGTGCGACAATATTCAGTAGTGGGTCTCACCTTTGCTGTATAAAGGGCCCGGAAAGCCCCCTTTGTCCAAGTTTCTGAAAGGTACCCTCGGATGTTGGCCAGAAATGCATACGCAGCTTTGTTATTCTGCTAATGTGGCGTTCTGGCATCAGATCTGAGGCTGATGTCCACTCTGAGGTTTCTCCTTTTCGGATTGAAGAATTTGCTTTCCCTTCATTCTATAGTGCTGTACAGGTCTTCGCACTCCTATTCCACTTCCTCAGACCTTTGCATTTGGCTGGGTTAAATTCTAGAAGCCATTTCTTAGACGTAGGGATTGTGTCCAAATCCTCTTGAATGCAATTGCAAGGGATTGTAATGTATTAAAAGAGATAATACCACAGTTGCATAGACTCCCTCCTGCAGTTGTGCTTGCGAGAGTCGAGCTCTGCTCTTTGTCCTGCCTCTCAACCGTACAGTCTACTGTTATACAGGTGTGTTTCACCTAGTTGTCTTTGCAGGGGGTCGATCTTTGACTCTTCGGACCGCCTCTCAACTGTCCAATCAACTGTTTACTACTACTTTTTTTTTCTTTGTGTGCGCATAGCGTGCCTGTAACGTCTACATAACGTTGAGAGATTAATGTTAAAAAAGCGTTATCCCCACGTCACTGAGGAGACGGGCAGACCAAACAGTGAGTGTGAAGCCCATTAGACAACACAAATTAGAGCAGCCAATGAGAACACAGCCTTGAGGACACTCCCCCGGGAACACGCGATATGTTCCTATGGGCGACGTTTGTGAATGGTAATATTATGCCAGCTTCGAGGGCCCTGGAGGGCGGTGGGCTGAGGTGGGGGGGCAGGGGGGGGCGGAGGTGGGGTGAATGGGGGGGCTGAGGTGCGGAGAGTAGAAGCAAAGTGGGGAGGAGGAGGAAGAGGCAAAGGAGGAGATGTAAGAGGACAGAGGAGGTTGAGGGAGTGAAGAAGGAGATTTAAAGAGTTGGAGGACAAAAATACGAATGTGGAAATTGAAGAAAGGGATGAGAGGGGGGATGGGGGAATGGGGATGGGGGGAAGGGTAGGGGGAGAAAGGAAGTGATAATTCATGGTCCGTATTTTAATCTCCTCTGTGATTTTCTTGGTGGTGTTGTGTGTTGTCTTAACATTTTGAGTGTGTAGAACCATGTTGTACATCCCAGGCTGGCTAGGGGTGGCCTTTAATCTTGTCCCGCCCGTAGTGCTTTGGCCGCAGGGTTATTCGGGTCGTGCCTCCCCTAGCCTAGCCAAGCACTGGCTGGGTGCCCAAACCGGGGGGTGTGTGTCATTTGGGGAGGGTATTTCCACTAGTTAGACAAGTCCACCTGCTCAATCCCTCATCCACACACACAGTTAACTAGTCAGTACGTCGGGTAAACATTGGGAGGAGTGCAGGCCAGGCCCAAAAGCTGAAGCTTAACCCCCCCCCAACCACACTAAGGTGAGAGCGCGCGCACGCCCCCCCACCCGCAGCACACACACACAAAACTTTTGCGGACCAAAGACCATAGCTCAACCCTGCAAACACAAATAGGTGAGACCACACACACACACACACCCACACCACACACACAACACAACAGAACCAACACTCAAACGACAACACACACACACACACACACAAACACACACACACACACTCTTCTCTCTCTCATCATCTCTCTCTCTCTCTCTCTCTCTCTCTCTTTCTCTTCTCCTCTCTTCTCTCTCTCTCTTGTCCTTGGGCCTATACTGGTTCATCATACATGTAAATGATCTCCAGACGTCTGGAATCGTTCCTCTCATTGTAGCCGATGATGCAAACATTGTGAGGAGGATTAAAACAGAGCATGATAGTAGGAGGCTACAGGACGACCTCGAAAGACTGAATGAATGGTCAAACAATTGGCTACTAATACTAAAAAGTTCAACGCTGATTAAAAAGTGTCAGGTAATGAAACTAGGCGGATGAAACCGGAGGCCAACACAGGATACAATGGGAAATGAAGTACTTCGTGAAAACGGACAGAGATAAAGATCTAGGAGATGAGACGTCACACGCACACACTGTCTCCTGAAGCCCACATAAAAAGAATAACGTCGGCGGCGTATGCAAGGCTTGCAACATCGAACACAGCGTTCAGGAAGCTGCGTAAGGAATCATTCAGAACCCTTGTATAAACCACATATGTAAGACCAATGCCTGGAGTATGCGCCCCAGTCAAGGAAGCGCCGTACCTTGTCAAGCACAAGACTAAGCTGAAAAAAAGTTCAGAGTTAGCACTAGACTATCCCAGAACTAATGAGACATGATTACGAGGAAGGCTGCTGGGAGTGCAACCCATGAAATATGACAAGACAGAAATAAGGGGAGACATGAGGTCATTACCACCAAATTCTGAGGAATTTGACTGGTAATAGGATACACTATTTAACAGGACTGGGTGTAGACTATTATAATATATATATATATAATATATATATATAATTATATATAATATATTATATATATATATATCCATAATAAATACGACCAGCTTGAATGGTCCCCACGCCAATATGTAACAGAAAACTTCTCACCCATGAAGGGTTCGAACCCAGATACCTAGGCTCCATGCCCACTGCGGTCCATTACTTTCAAAAAACAACAAACGACAATAGGCCACAACGGCTGTTAAAAGAATTGGAAATCGTTACAGGGACAATAGTTCCTGATCACGCCCCTCGTGATCAGGGTCTCCTCGGACTACTCACTGTGGAGTCAGCTAGTCCCTCCGGGGGTTGGGCTCACCATAGCCCCGTGGCTACTTGAACTTTTCGTTGAGTAAGCGACCTCTAACACATAGTAGGGCGCTATCATAACAAACCAGATGACAGTTATGTCTCCGCAAGGGCCCTAGCAGTCCCTTGAAGTCCCTGGCCCTATCAAATGTCTATGGCTGACGCTATTCCTCTTGTGAACAGGCTCGCCAGCATTAGGTTAAAAGGGAAAGTTACCCCACATTTTCTGTGCCGCCCGTGGAAATCAAACCAACACCCCAATTGTGAGTCGGTATCGAAGCTCCACTGTGATTTTCCCCTTGTCCACGTCACAGCAGTTCTATCTAAGTGACCGCTGGAAAAGGAGAGTTAAATAGGCACCGTTTTCTGCCACTTGCCTGGAACAGAACTGGACTTTGAATGCTTCAATTAAAAAGTGTTTTCCCCCTCGTGAATGCGTCCGGATATATTAGGAGCCTCGCGCCTTCAAACAGCGCTGTGCCGTCTAAACATGTCGAACTTTTGGAGGCCTTTGGAAACTGTATAATTTTCCACAAGCCCCTCTTGCGGTGGACAATGGCTTCCACACTTTCGCAACAACCAAAAAACAAAAACGACCCCACAAAACAACAAAAAACAAGTAAAAACCATCCACACTTGTTGGTGAGGAACCTCATAACAGCGCTACTAAGTAGACCTTCACGTCAGACCCCCACCCCCCCAACCGAGCCCCACCTCGACAGGAAAAGAGGAACCTAATAAAGGCTGAAAACTAAACGGGGGCATGCTTTGCATGGCAGAGACCTGCAAACCCACCCCCCCGCGACAACGCAGACGACACCCATAACCATTACTGGAAGCAACAAGTACCCCTGGATAACGGTATCCACCTTCTTTCACCAGGACACACAACACACACACACATCATTGAAATTGAAATTGAAATAAGTTTATTGATGAAAATCCCTACAAAGGGATGAGGTAGCTTCAAGCTATTCTCACCACACCCCGTTCAGTACATAGACACACATCCAACCATAAAAACATTTTTAAAAAAATATAATTTAAAAAAAATTCATAATAAAA
>WNGS01004946.1:3259684-3275936 GCA_020271785.1 Procambarus virginalis
AGGGATGCTGTCATCATAGCTCTTGATTAGACAGTGTAGTGTGATTAGACAGTGTAGTGTGATTAGACAGTGTAGAACTAAGTGGCTTCTAACAGTGGATAGTGATAACTAAGTTGGCTTCTAACAGTGGACAGTGATAACTAAGTTGGCTTCTAACAGTGGACAGTGATAACTAAGTTGGCTTCTAACAGTGGACAGTGATAACTAAGTTGGCTTCTAACAGTGGATAGTGATAACTAAGTTGGCTTCTAACAGTGGACAGTGATAACTAAGTTGGCTTCTAACAGTGAACAGTGATAACTAAGTTGGCTTCTAACAGTGAACAGTGATAAATAAGTTGGCTTCTAACAGTGGACAGTGATAACTAAGTTGGCTTCTAACAGTACCCAAACTCGCACTGCATGTGTGTATCAGGTTGGTGCTATCATAATTGTGCGTTCGTTAAGGACACTGTAATGATATCAACACTGAGGATAACATCAACACTGAGGATAACATCAACACTGAGGATAACATCAACACTGAGGATAACATCAACACAGAAGATAACATCAACACAGAAGATAACATCAACACTGAGGATGACATCAACACTGAGGATAACATCAACACTGAGGATGACATCAACACTGAGGATAACATCAACACAGAAGATAACATCAACACTGAGGATAACATCAACACTGAGGATGACATCAACACTGAGGATAACATCAACACTGAGGATAACATCAACACTGAGGATAACATCAACACTGAGGATAACATCAACACTGAGGATAACATCAACACTGAGGATAACATCAACAGTGAGGATAACATCAACACTGAGGATAACATCAACACTGAGGATAACATCAACAGTGAGGATAACATCAACACTGAGGATAACATCAACACAGAGGATAACATCAACACAGAGGATAACATCAACAGTGAGGATAACATCAACACTGAGGATAACATCACACAGAGGATAACATCAACACTGAGGATAACATCAACACTGAGGATAACATGAACATTGAGGATAACATCAACACTGAGGATAACATCAACACTGAGGATAACATCAACACTGAGGATAACATCAACACAGAGGATAACATCAACACAGAGGATAACATCAACACTGAGGATAACATCAACATTGAGGATAACATCAACACTGAGGATAACATCAACACTGAGGATAACATCAACACTGAGGACACTGAGCCTTGCTGACACAATGGTATGATAGCAGGCGGGCTGTCCGCCTTGCTAACACGATGGTATGATAGCAGGCGGGCTGTCCGCCTTGCTGACACAATGATATGATAGCAGGCGGGCTGTCCGCCTTGCTAACACGATGGTATGATAGCAGGCGGGCTGTCCGCCTTGCTAACACGATGGTATGATAGCAGGCGGGCTGTCCGTCTTGCTGACACAATGGTATGATAGCAGGCGGGCTGTCCGCCTTGCTAACACGATGGTATGATAGCAGGCGGGCTGTCCGTCTTGCTGACACAATGGTATGATAGCAGGCGGGCTGTCCGTCTTGCTGACACAATGGTATGATAGCAGGCGGGCTGTCCGCCTTGCTGACACGGCCCATCAGTGCTTGGTAGCAAAGCTGAAATCACATATCTGAACATTACCCCAACAAGCAGAATCTGGTCTAACTTAATTGCCCTGGATAGTCTGGTTTCTCGTAACCAGTTATACTTTGTATAATGACCTACGACGTAATTATAGGTGTCAGTAACAGCCGGTAGAATAATATGAATGAGCGTAGGGATGAAGAGCCCTTCGTTGACCGCCATAGTGCCTGCAGAAATTGAGCTTTTCTACAAATCTACTGTTCTAGAAAATCTACAACTTTATCCTCCACGGAGGACAGGCTCGGTTTTGGCTCCAGGGTTAGAGAATTGGGCAGAAACCTTGAGATAAACCCCTCACAGTGTTCAAGAGAGAACTGGATAAACACCTCCAAAGGATACCTGATCAACCAGGCTGTGACTCATACGTCAGGCTGCGAGCAGCCGCGTCCAACAGCCTGGTTGATCAGTCCAGCAACCAGGAGGCCTGGTCGACGACCGGGCCGCGGGGACGCTAAGCCCCGGAAGCACCTCAAGGTAAGGTAAGGTAGTGGTGATATAACAGACTGTATTGTCATGCGATTGTGTGACAGAGTAACTGATAGGAGATAAGTCTTTCCTTGTATACTAGAACATTGCTAGTATTGCAAGCAACATTTGCTACTATTGCAAGCAGTCTGTGATATGCCTTGCTTTGTCTCCTTCTCACGTGGGTCCAATTGTTTCTAATCTATTCTCCCGTGATTGAAGTCTCCCATGATTAGCACATCATGACACTGGGTTGCTTCTGCCACCCCTTTAGGGAGCCGGTCGGCCGAGCGGACAGCACGCTGGACTTGTGATCCTGGGTTCGATCCCGGGCGCCGGCGAGAAACAATGAGCAGAGTTTCTTTCACCCTATGCCCCTGTTACCTATCAGTAAAATAGGTACCTGGGTGTTAGTCAGCTGTCACGGGCTGCTTCCTGGGGGGTGGAGGCCTGGTCGAGGACCGGGCCGCGGGGACACTAAAGCCCGGAAATCATCTCAAGATAACCTCAAGATAACCCTTGCTGGTATCTGTACTTGTCGTGCTTCATATGGAGGGTGAAGATTGTTCTGTTCAGTTATCAGAAAAACGGATTTAAGAACAAATCGTTGTTCTCCAAAACCTGTCCCTCTATAACCTCTTTTTTTCCCCGCATTTGTTTATGATACTTGCAACGTGTTTATTTTTCTCCTCATAGAGTATTTCTCAAAGTTAATGTTTTGACTAAAAATATCATTCCTCATATACTCATGAGAGCTTTTCCCTCGTGCTGATTTGGTAGTCCATAAGGACTGTTGCAGTTTTGGCTTTGTTTCTGATATTGCTTTTACCTTGGGATCAGTCTCCAGCCTTTGGACACACCTGTTTTCTCCTTCTCTGCTGCCAGCATTGTCGCAGGTGTGTGTATTTGCAGCTTGGCTCGTTCAAGCTGCGGTGTCACGCCTTTCTAACACTTGCGGTGTCACGCCTTTCTAACACTTGCGGTGTCACGCCTTTCTAACACTTTGTGGTTTATGTGATTTGCATTTCACTATTTCCACTACTATTCATTTTCCTCCGTGTGTGTGTGTGTGTGTGTGTGTGTGTGTGTGTGTGTGTGTGTGTGTGTGTGTGTGTGTGTGTGTTGTGTGGTGTGTGTGTGTGTGCTTGTATCTCTGTGGCAGGACAGTGATGAATCGCCCCGAGGCCGTCCGCACTAATCGCCAGCAGATCATTACCGTATGCAATGATAAAGCTTTTATAGGTGGTCGACTTGACGAAGAGTAATGGACACCTCGGTTGGAGAGCTTCATTACTTGGTAACCCCCTTGTTAATTGTGGCGCAGACTACGGCACCACTCTTCCTGCTCCACCACCACCACCACCACCACTAACACCACCACTCTCACCACCACTAACACCACTAGCACCACCACTAACACCACCACTAACACCACCACTAACACCACTAACACCACCACTAACACCACTAACACCACCACTAACACCACTCTCACCACCACCACCACCACCACTCTCACCACCACTAACACCACTAACACCACCACTAACACCACTAACACCACCACTAACACCACTAACACCACTAACACCACCACAGCCACTATCAAAATTCCAGAACCCTTCCTCCCTTGTCGCCTTTTTATGCCCTTTCCCTTCTTTTCTTACCCCTCTCCTCCCTTCCTTACCCATTCCCCTCATTCTCCTTTACCCTTTCCCCCTACCTCCTTCCCTCCCCCTCCCACACCGCTCCTCATACGGGAGCGTCCTCCTTGTTAACTTGTTATTGGATGTGATGGAGTGAAAAGTTTTCGAGGTTATTAAGCAACAACTTGAGCGTAGATGACTATGAAAAGTCATCCCTGTAGTGATATGATGGTTCGCCCTCTTGTGTTAGTTATTTAGCTTATTCTTCTCCCGACATCCTTGCTACAGTGGCAGCCGCTTGTGTGATGGTGATTGCTGTGATGATGATGATGATGATGATGATGATGATGATGATGATGATCCCTGAGTCGTCTTGAGTGGGGGTTGCCTCCCCCCCGCCCCTACACAGGTCTCCCTGAGTAGGGGGGTCACCCACACTTCACAGTATATTCGACAACTGCGCACCACTTCCATCCGGAGTGTATAATACAGCTACCAAACGCTGCATCAATTTTGTAATTCTCGCCACCTTGTCTTGTTCCTGGCCTACTTAAATGCTAATGTGGTCGGCCAAACTTAGCCTGGGATAATAAGTTGGTCCCGCAGAGATAAACTTAGTTGGGTGGGAGGGAAGGTTTATTTGACCCAAGCTTTCTGTTTTCTATCGTACTGTTTCTGTCTATATTGTCTATTGTGTGCTGTCTAATGCTCCCCTGTCTCCTTGCCTGCTCGGAACCTTGGTCTTAGCTCCCGTTGTCCCCTGTCACTGGTCCTCGTCTCCTCTGTCTCGCCCCTTTCCGTTAGCCCCCCCCTGAGTTCACTACCTGTCAGTCCCGCCCCCCTCTCTCGCCCCCTTCCCTTCCTGAAGGGCTTCGGAAGCTTATATATCTAACATGGAAGTTTCCCTCTGATTTTTAACCGAATCTGAAGTCTCGGGGGGTGTTGCTGAAGCTGTATTGAAGCATAGAAAATCTTTCTCAGTCTCAGGATTCACGTGGGAGCTTCAGAAGACTTCATTATCATCTTCTTGAAGCACTAATGAACGGGAGTACTCTTCATGTCCTCCGCGTTGGCGAAGTTTTAACGAGGTGGATGGGTCTAACGAGGTGGATTTATCTATATTGTGTTCTAGTAGCTTAGGTTTCAACCTCTCGCTTTTTTTGGCTGACGCTCTTGTGAGGTTTCTGTTCCCTCTTGCGGCTGACATTAGTGAGGTTTCCAGTGCCATTGTTGTTACTTATAAATTTGCTTGATATCCTGTCGTCGAAACATCGTGGTAGCTTCCGATCAGATGAACGGAAAGCTTCTTCCGACCTCCAGGATCAGATGATCCTGGAGGCTTCCAACCCGATGAACCCCCTGACTGAAGCGTTGACTTAGGTGAAGTTTTAACGAAGTTTGTTGTTTTGCTTTCTGGTTACATCAGTGCAAAATAGGGTCTTACAAGAGGGCTTCGTAAAGAACTTAAATCGAGTCTAAAAGTTGAGAAGGAATAAATGTTTAAAAGGGGCTTCTTTATTTGTTTTTTAGGCCTTACCGAAGCTTTGGGGAAAGTTTCATTCATTTTTTAACACAAACAATCAAAGAATTCAGTCGCTTTTTTATACATCTTTACGTGAGGGTGTTTTTTTTTTCTCAGGCGTAGGGGTCCCTGAGGAAGCAGGTGTAGAAGCCTCGAGACAGCAGGTGTGGGGGCTAGCTGAGGCAGCAGGTGTAGGAGCCCCTGCGGAAGCAGGTATAGGGTCCCTGAGGGAATAGGTGTAAGGGGTGATTAGGCAGCAGATGTAGAGGCCTCTGAGGGAGTAGGTGTAGGGGGGCCCCGAGGAAGCAGATATAGGGGCCCCCTTGAGGGAGCAGGTGTAGGGGCCTCTGAGAGAGCAGGTGTAGGGGGCCCCACCCTTAAGGGAGCAGGTGTAGGGGCCTCTGAGAGAGCAGGTGTAGGGGGCCCCACCCTTAAGGGAGCAGGTGTAGGGGCCTCTGAGAGAGCAGGTGTAGGGGGCCCCACCCTTAAGGGAGCAGGTGTAGGGGGCCGTGAGAGGGAAGACGGTGCAGCAGTCCTCGTCATCCCGGCCTAAGTGTACAAGTGTCCCCTAGTGTGTCTGTGTTGACAATCAATTACCCTCGTGGCCCTCCCTCCCTCCCTACCCCGTCCCCCTCTCGTCTCATAGGGAGGAAGGGGAGGGGGCAGTAGGGGAGGAAGATAATGGGGGGGGGGAGAGAGCAGGAGAATGGGGAAAGATAATGGAAGGTGACGAAGGAGCTCTTTGCTGTACACTTCGGGCAGTTGAAGGTTCAACTACGGTGTGTGTATTTCCCTATTTGTGCCTGTAGGATCGAGCTGCTAGCTCATGGACCCCGCCTTTCTAACCGTCCGTTGTCTAGTGTACTGGCTTCCTATGTACTTTTTTTCTATCAAATTTACTACATGTTTCACGCACGCACGCACTCACGCACACAGTTTCTCACAGACATCTGCACCCCTGCTCTATCTCACTAACCCTGTCCATCTCGAGGCTAACCTAAACCCCATCCCAAGGCTGGAAACTAACCATTCAGCGGGATAGGGCAACAATGAAGTCCCTGAAAATCTGGTACACCAATGCTGATGGACTCTCAAATAAAGCAGATAACCTCAAAGAGAGGACTCCGGAAACAGACCCTGATGTAATAGCATTAGTAAAGACCAAACTAACCGCCATAATTAGCAATGCAATGTTCCCAACAGAATACCAGATAATGAAAAGCCAAAGGCTTCAAACAGGAGGAGGAGGAGGAGGAGTGGCACTGCTGCTAAAAAGACACTTTATCTTTGAGAAAGTTTCACTGGAGGTAACAAACAACTCCATGATAGCATTGCTGGACTCTCTTGATATGAAGGAGTGAAAGATATCCTATAAGGAATGAAAGATATCCTATAAGGAGTGAAAGATATCCTATAAGGAGTGGCAGAAAGCAAAACTCCTTGTAATGGGAGACTTCAACCATGGCCAAATCAACTTGGAAGGGGAGTGCATCCAAGAAGAGTTGACGAAACATGGAAAGAAAAACTTGTAGTTTCTCTCTCTAGAAGTAGTAGAGAGAAACTTCCTGATGCAACATCTCAGAGAGGAAATAAGGAGAAGTGGTGACCAACCAGCTAGAATGAACCTGATCTTCACACAGAATGAGATGGTCATTGGAAACAATGACCATGAAATGCCAGTAGGAGCCAGTGACCACTGTGTTTAAATCTTTGTGTTTTTCTTTACCGTCTTTACTCATTCTTTTAGTCTCCATTGTCATAGTGACAATGAAGACCAAAGAAAGATTTAACCACTGGGAGAGTGTAAGACCAGCATACAGGAAAGGGGCAATACTGGAAGGTCATAGAATTCCTGGAGGGGGTAGAATGGGGAAGAGAACTGAGACAAAGATCAACACAAGACATGATGGACTACGTAACAAACTCAAAGATGTTGAAGGGAGGTTTGTGAACAGTATGAGAACGACATTGTATTCAAAAGCTAAGTCCTAGCCAAAACTGTTCCATAGTCATATCAGGAGGACGATGATTGTGAATGATGAAGTTATCAGACTTGAAAATAGTGAGGGAAGACACAGAGAATGATAAGGAGATATGTAAGGAACTTAAAGCGTTCAGGAACCTGGAACCTGATTTACCTCTAGAGCTGAGAGCCCAAACTGAACAGGAAATTCCACGGGAAAGCTTCACTGAAATAACAGTGACACTAGAAGACATTGAGGAGCAACTGCAGGAACTGTATGTGACAAAAGCCGTGAGAGCAGACAAAATATCGCCATGGGTACTAAACGAGACAACTGAAGCATCGTGCGGCCCACTTGCCATGGTACTCAATTCCTCTCTAGAAACGGGAGAACTTCCTGACAGCTGGAAAAGGGTTAATGTGGTACCAGTCTACAAGAAAGGGAAAGACACAGTTAAACTACAGACCCATATCACTAACACGTATCCTCTGCAAGTTGCTAGAGACTCACCGAAAGCAGGCTAGTAAAACACGTAGAGCAGATAAACTTTATCTACAGGCACCAGTGGTGTCCAACCACTTGGATTGGACGGTACAGCGACGGTCTCGCTTCATGTAGGTCGGCGTTCAATCCCCGACCGTCCAAGTGGTTGGGTACCATTCCTTCCCTCCGTCCCATCCCAAATCCTCATCCTGACACCTTCCCAGTGGTTTATAGTCGTAATAGCTTGGCGCTTTCCCCCTGATAGTTCCCTTCCCTTCCTAGCTCCTCCTTCCGAACGTTATTAGATTAATGCAATGACTCAGTTCTCGCGCTTTTATCATATTTACCTTTAAAACTTTGAATCAAAATAGCTTCAACGACTTCTATTTCTAACCTGTTTCACTTATTGACAGTTCTAACACTCAAAAAGTTCTTCCTGATGGCTCTATGTCTCGTTCGTGTCTCTGTTGTTGTTGTTGTTTAAGTTTCTCTACCAGGAACAAAAAGTTCCAAGTAGCACGGGCTATGGTGAGCCCGTAGTGGACTGTGGTTTGTGTCTCATGTTTCCATCTATGACCCCTCGTTCTGCTGTTCCTAGCTTGGAACAACGCTGCTTTGTCTTCCTTATCAATTTCTCTTAGAATCTTGTATGTTGTTATCATAATCCTCCTTTATCTCTGACCTTTCCTCCAGTGTGGCAAGGTTCACTTCTCTCAGTCTTTCCTCATACCTCAATCCCTTCAACTCAGGAACGAGTCTTGTTGCATATCCCTGGACTTTTTCTGATTCCTCCTTGTCCCTTTTCAGGTAAGGATTCTATGCCAGGGATGCATATTCAAGTGTGGGTCTTACCTTCGCTGTATATAGGAGCCCGGATTGGTCTCATTAGCCTCATTGGTCTCATTAGCCTCATTGGTCTCATTATCCTCAATGGTCTCATTAGCCTCATTGGTCTCATTAGCCTCATTGGTCTCATTAGCCTCATTGGTCTCATTAGCCTCATTGGTCTCATTAGCTTCATTGGTCTCATTAGCCTCATTGGTCTCATTAGCCTCATTGGTCTCATTAGCCTCATTGGTCTCATTAGCCTCATTGGTCTCATTAGCCTCATTGGTCTCATTAGCCTCATTGGTCTCATCATCTTTGGACACACAGCCACCGATCATGTTTACATGCATCCTATGTTTACATATATTAGGAACAGGATGGGCCCTAGTATCGACCCTTGAGGTACTCCACTCGTTACCTCTGCATACTGATACTTCTCTGGCTATGACCCATTGCCTATACACAAACCTGTTTTTCGAGTTTCCCTGGGAGTCGCTTGTGAAGAAGTGTGTCAAAAGCTTTCTGCCATTCCTTGAAGATTCAGAACACCAAGACCTCTCTATCTTGTTTGATTGTTGTCATCTTGTCACAGAACTCCAATAAGTTGGTGAAGTATTTGCTGAATCCAAGTTGATATTTGGAAAGAAAATTATGTTTTAAATGTTCTACGAATTTTAATCGTTGTTTTAATGTTTTAATTAAAATCCAAATATGTTTTAATCTTAATATCTTAATCTATAATATCTATAAGGGATACTTGTTAGCGATACCGGCCTGTAATTTAGTGGTTAATGTATTCCTCCTTTTTTATATATAGGAAACACATTTGCTACTTTCCAATTGTCAGGAAATTCCGTTTGTTTAAGTCACATATGGTTCAGTGGGTCACTTTTGCTCCCTCCCTAGTTCTCAGTATACTGCATTTATTCTAGGTTGAATTCTAGTAGCCATTTCTCCAACCTTTCTTGAAGCTTATTCAGGTCGTCTGGAAGGGTTTTGCAATATACGTGAGGCCCATTGGAGTTCTTAAATTCCGCTTATGGGACTCTTTCGTGTCCTTCACAAGTCGAAATGTCTGTTCTCATGTACCTTGTCGACTTAGTTTTTAATCTTAGTATTTAACACGTCGTAATCATGTCTGTCGAGTTTCTTTTCTCGCTAGTGGCGTGATTTTTTTAGTTCTTCAAGTGTGTAGTCGCAGCTCAGTGAGTGAAACTGATCGTGCGTATTACGTAGACTCGAGAGACGCGTAGTGTCGCCCGAGGAAGTGTAAAGCAAGTGTCTGGACTGGTCTACTTCACAAGAGGTACCACCAGCCCTCGAGCTGCAGGAGCTGTATAGCACCAGTCTTCCCCTCGCGTTTGTTTCTTGTTATTGTGATAAATGTGCGTAATGGGAGTCCTCCTGTAGCAAAGATGGGTGTCGGGTGGGGTGAGGGGGCGTCTTGGAGACGACGTTGGAGTTGCTGGGGGGATGGTGGTTGGTGGAGGGAGAGTATAGATTCCGAAAAAGAGTATTGCCAGAGGCTATAACACAGGCGAGAATATATATATATATATATATATATATATATATATATATATATATATATATATATATAATATATATATATATATATCTATATATATACCCTCTCACATCCGCTTGGCTCCTGTCCAAGACCCCTATCCACACACCTCATCCCCCAGACCCCAGATCCACCCCTCAGACCCCAACTCCTTCCGCCCCCCATCACTGAACCCCTGCCGTACACTGTTACCGGCTGGGTCTGATTTGCTCTGACCCCAGCGGTAATTTGCCTGACTCCCACAATCGGATAATATTAATATCAACTCTTGCTGCGACCACCAGCCACAATAATATATATATAATATATATATATATATATATATTATATAATAATATATATATATATATATATATATTTATATATTATATATATTTATTTATTTATTTATTTATTTATTATTTTTATATTATTATATATTTTTCTTTTTTTCTACAGACCTTGATGAGTGGAGCTCCCACTATACGCGAGAGGACAGCAGGTGTTTCCTGTGTTGTTGGTGAACAGTGTTTGAGTGTTGTTGTTGTTTTAAGATACAGCTCTGGAACAAAAAGGTTTCCACGTAGCACCGACTATGGTGATCCCGTAGTGGACTGACCTGCACAGGAGCGGTGCTGTAACTGGAGTGTTGTGTTTGAGTGTTATTTTATGGCACTATAATACCCTCTACAGGTCTCCCAGGCTGTGGTAATGACTCCAGAATCTTGAAATAAATTGTTAGACAAAACTCCTAATTGGTAACCATTGTCTCACATGCCATGGAATCCTTTGTAAAAATATTGTTGTGTGGTAATGGTCATTGCAATAGCATAATTGTCCACTCACTACATAATCTTCAATATTAATAAATAAATATCAATCTGAGTTCAAGAAGAAGTCCCACAGACTGTTGCCTAGACCACACACTAGAAGGTGAAGGGACGACGACGTTTCGGTCCGTCCTGGACCATTCTCAAGTCGATTGTGCTACTTTAGCCACGTTATTGTGACTCGTTGCTCCCACAGACTGTTCTTTGAAGACGGGAGATGACTCCTGTTCTTGAAAGTTGCTGTGGAAATCATTGGGTGATAGTCCAATCCACAAGATGTCTGTGGAATGCCAATAAGAGACATTGTAGCTCCTAATCAGAGAGACAGCCACGAGCCGTGTGGCGTACTGGTAGCAAACTTGCCTCACGAGCGATATCGTCTGGGTCGAGCCCTGACCATAGAGGACTGACTGGGCACTGTTCACCCAGCAGTAATGGGGACTTGTTTGTAAACCGATTTCCATGTTGTGCTTCATGGTAAACCAGAAATGATAGGCAAACTGAGTTAAGGGAAGGGAAACTTTACGCCTGTTAGCCTGAGTTAGGTGTCGTCTGTTCCTATACTCTTCAGTGAACAAAAAAGTCTTCAATGCGGATATTGAGGTGGACTCACCTAGTTGTGTCTGCGGGATCGAGCATTGACTCTTGGATCCCGCCTTTCGAGCCATCGGTTGTTTACAGCAATGACTCCGGTCCTATTTCGCAATCATGTCTAGTTTTAAATTATGAATAGTTTGCTTCCACAACCTGTTCCTTAAGTGCATTCCATTTTCCCACTATCACGCTAAAAGAAAACTTCCTAACATCTCTGTGACTCATCTGAGTTTCCAGCTTCCCCCATGTGTGTGTGTGTGTGTGTGTGTGTGTGTGTGTGTGTGTGTGTGTGTGTGTGTGTGTGTGTGTNCCGGGCCGCGGGGACGCTAAGCCCGAACCATCTCAGGGTAACCTATTGGTGTGTAGATTTCAATATCTTATACATAAGTAATTTTCATGCTGATTTTTGTATCATCGTAACGAAGGTGTGACATTCATCTGAACTGTGTGGGTCTCGAACCCAGGACCCCACACGGCGTGGAGACGGTATCAACTCTGGAAACTTTCTTGTAAGACCTCACACGCGTGGTCAACGCTTCGAGTCTCCTACAGCCCAGGCAAATGCCTTTGCAATATCCGCGTTTAAACATCTGCATTTGTTTTTCTTTTATCGCTTCCATGACTTTGCCATAGTGATTGTGTAGTTGCAAAGACAGGATCTTTCTGCTCTAAATCCATGTTGATCTGGGCTTTGAATGTCATTGTGCTCCATAAAACTGGAGATTAGACTCTTAATCACTCTTTCAGAAACTCTAATTGTGTGTGATAGACTCTTAATCACTCTTTCAGAAACTAATTGTGTGTGATAGAGAGACTGATCTATCGTTGGGCTTTGCCAGTGCTTTGCTACCTCTCTTGTGCATTGGAGCTCTCTCTTGGTGATTATGTGCTTCTGGTATCTCAACTACTTACAAACTTTTCTTATCTATACTACACTGAGCGTTCTTGCTACTGGTACTTTACATTCTTGTACGAATATGTAACTCCAGGAGTTGGGACCCGGGGCTGAATGGATGGTATGATGTCACTTTTTGTCTTTCAAAGTGTGATAACATGTTATATTGTCAGAGTTTTCGATATCATTCATTATTAACTGTCTAGATCTTCACCTTTCATGTTTATTTGGTTGCTAAACGTAGCATCATATTCTTTTAAGATTTTCACTAATTCACTGTCATGCTTTATGTATGAACCTTCACTTTTTTTGACGCACAGGAACAGTCGACTTCTGGCTAATTTCCTTAAAACACAATCTGCCAATCGTTTACAACCAGGTACCCATTACTGCCGGGCGAACAGGGGCGAACAGTTAAGAATTGGCACCTAGTTAATCCTCCCTGTCCCGAATACGAACCTAGACCAAATCCCCGTGAAGCACGGGCGAGACTGATCCAATGCCGGTGGAGGTTTCTGATGTTGCGTGTGTGAGAAAAGACTTTGGGTAGGTACAAGGATGTAGGGAGCTTCACAGACCACCCCTTCTCCCCGCCTGCTGTTCTTCCCTTTTCCCCAACACCCCTTTTCCTTCCCCCTTCCCATCTCTCCACCAACGCCATTCCCCTCCCCCCCATCCCAGTGGGCAAATGGCAGGAAGCTACATGAAGCACACAGGGCTTCCTCTCACAGTATTAACTGCAGATTTGGGATCAGGCTGGAGCGTTTCCTAATTCTGAGTGGGATCCAATTCTCCTGGATATACCGACCCTGGCGCCTTGCAGAATATTAATTGTGGTGAGCAAGAAGACCTGCAAGAAACTTGGAGGAGGAGGAGGAGGAGGATGAGGGGGGTAGGGGGAAAGAGGAGCAGGGGCAGGGTGAGGAAGAAGGGTTAATGTTGAAGAGGAAGTTGATAAGGAGATGGAAAAAGGAGGAACAGGACGAAGGGAGGGAAAAAGCAAAGAGGGGAGGAGGAGAATGAGGAAGCGAGTGAAAGTGATGATGGGCATTAGCAGAAGGGGAAGGAATAGGTAGAGAAAGAAATAAAGAGTCTGTAATGGAGGAGGAGGAGATAATTAAGAAGAAATATAGAACGATGTTAACAAGGAAGAAAAAACGGAAAGAGGGAGAGGGTGATGATTAAGAATAAGTAGATAACAGGGTGTAACCTGCAAGGTAAACAGAAAGTGGAAGAAGAAATAGAAGGGGGTAACAGGATAACCAACAGGGGGAGAGGATAAACAATAGGGGGCGAGAATAAGCAACACGAGGCGAGAATTTTGGATTACAGAGTGGGTCGTAAGTAACGAATACGACTTTGGCGACGGCCATAAGTTGGACGAGCATAGTCTGAGGATGAGATGGTCAAGTATATTTAATTTATTAGCCAGGGGACGGCTGCTGGGTGGGAGATAATTGTGGCCAGTGGGGTCATTATATGACCGTATTGGTGGACGTATGTTCGCTCGATCGGACATTTGTTCGCTCGATTGGACATATGTTTGCTTGAGCGGACATTTGTTCGCTCAATCAGACGTATATATTCGCTTGATCGGACGTATTTGTTCGCTCGATTGGACGTATGTTCGCTCTATCGGACATTAGTTCACTCAATCGAACGTATATGTTCACTTGATTGGACGTGTATTCACTTGATCGGACATTTGTTCGCTCAATCGGACGTATATGTTCGCTGATTGGACGTATGTTCGCTCGGTTGGGACATTTATTCGCTCGATCGGACGTATATGTTCACTTGATCGGACGTATATTCACTCGCTCAGACATTTGTTCGCTCGATCAGACGTGTATGTTCGCTCAGTTGGACGTATGTTCACTCAATCGGACGTATATGTTCGCTCGATTGGATGTATGTTCACTGGATCGGACATATATGTTCACTCGATCGGTCGACAGTTCATGATATTTTGATTAGAAAGAAAATCGAGAAAGTGCAAAGGAGGAATCAGCCGTCTTCAAACCGCATCAACTCACCTCACGTAAGACGAGCGATGCCAAAGGTATCATCTTCACCGGGGATTTGCATGACAAGATGTGAGGTTAGTGGTTAGCTCGGCATGGCCAAAGTTCCACACTTCACTATAATATAACCACAAACGCTGTCTTCCACCCCCCTCCCCCCACAGATTAGTGCAAAATAATCACCAGGTTCCGACAAGCATCTCATATTACGAGCCCTTCGCTCGATCCGATACAGTGCCGACTGACACTACCTCGCACGTAAACACAGCTTACTTCACATCGGCCCGCGGTCGATCCTACAAGCCGCCAGCTGCTGTTGCTTACTTTCTACCACAAGCGTGGCCATTGAGTTACAACGCCATAACCAGCACATAAGCCACTTTCTCCCTCCCCTCTCCATGGCCAGAGTGCAGCTGCACTCTATATGTGAGTGAGAGAAGCAGGACGCCGTATTTAAGTGACGGCAATCGGCAGCCATATCACGGCTAATGCAATCTCCATCCCCGTCGAGTCTTGGGTAAAGAACATCACATAATAAAGACCTGGTTAGCGTGAGGGCCGGAGGAGCCTTGTAATAATAATGTCCACAATCCTCCCCTGACACCGGGCAACAACAAATTAAGCAGGAAAAAAAAAAAGGGCCTTTCCTCCCAGCCAAACTGTATCAAAATTCGGCTGGCGATATCGTGTGAGAGGCTCAAAGCGGCCTGTGCATATTCACTTTATGAAAAACAAGTTGGCTAAACACGCCTCTCCCAGACATTAATTACCAGCATGGCTCTCCTGGGAGCCGAGCGAAGCTTTCGCAATGCTTCGTCTGGCTCTCCTGAACCGCTGCCTCCTCCAGCTTCATAGACACGCGTCGACCTCGCTACACCGACATTCCCCGCTACATCGACCTGATCTATCGCCTGCTGATAGATATAGGCTAACTTGCTCCGCTTCTTTATTTGAGTAGAGTTAGTTTCTCTCGATATTATATGTATCGCGACCGGTTCGCTCCTCCGAGGTTTAGGAGAACCGGTTCTCCTTGTTGCTCATCGTGGCTGCGGCAGGAATATTGGACGCCATTGTGCACTGGTTGATTATCTTGTGGCAACATATAACCAAACACAAAAAAACGGTGTAAAATTTCCTGGTGTTTTTATTTGCTATTAAACTGGAGTGGCATAAGCGAGTGTGTGTGTGTGTGTGTGTGTGTGTGTGTGTGTGTGTGTGTGTGTGTGTGTGTGTGTGTGTGTGTGTGTGTGTGTGTGTGTGTGTGTGGGTGGGCCAGCAACGTTGGGTGCGGTTGGGCTCCTCTAAATTAGTTTGATAATGCGGGATTACTTCAATATGATGCAGACATATCCTTCCTAAACCTTCCCCATAACTCACCGTGTGGGTTGCGCCCCTTTCCCTACACCCCCCTCCCCCACCCCTCCCTGGACGATGTGCGCACATGCGCTTTCACGCACACAAAATATGCGCACACATATACATTGCCCTCCCACTGTACCTCGATGTAAGGGCATCAGCAGTAACCAAGGCACAGATGAGGCACTTCGGTGTGAGGGAACAGTAGG
The DNA here is from genome assembly GCA_020271785.1 of Procambarus virginalis. NCBI lineage: Eukaryota > Metazoa > Arthropoda > Malacostraca > Decapoda > Cambaridae > Procambarus > Procambarus virginalis. The sequence goes on from WNGS01004946.1 coordinate 3,275,690, forward strand.
AACAAACATCAAACCGGAAGGTATAGTGCTCTGCGGCCCTGGAGGAGACCTCAGCAACCTCTATCAGGAAAGAGTACAACATCCACACTGAAACACTTGTATGACATCGACAAATACACATGTGTATATACACCCCCACTCACAGATATGTACACACATGTGTACCACAACCCCTTCCCCCCTCACATTCAACCCCAAACGCCCTCCCTCCCCCCTCACAAGTACTCTGCAGTCCCCTCACAACTCG
>WNGS01004946.1:3302473-3318433 GCA_020271785.1 Procambarus virginalis
GCCGAGTTGGGCTACTTGTAGCCCTGTTGGGCTACTTGTAGCCTTGTTGGGCTGCTTGTGGACCGGCTGCGTGCTTTATTTTGGGCTCTGTCTTCGCTTCTTTGGCCGGTTTTATTGTTCCTGCTCACTCTTTTGGCTTCTTTTTAGTGCAGTAGTCCTGGTTGCCGCCTTCCCGCAGAGACTGTTGCGCGTTTTCGGCCAGCGTGTCATGCGCGTGCGCCGCGGAGTTTGTTTTGGTTTGGGCGGTGTGTAGTGCTGGTGTTAGACGCCTTCTTGCTCCAGTGCTTCGCCTCTCGCTCTTCTCCCTTGGCGCGGTGTGTGCCCCTTCGCTCCGGGGGTGTCCTGGGTTCCAGTTGTGGGGAGGCCGCAGAGGTTTTCTGTCATGGGTGTGGGCCGCCTTCTTCGCCTCTCCCCTGCTCTCCTGCAGGTCCGGCTCTGGCGTCTTCACCTGTCAGTGCTCCCAGGTTCTTCTGGGCTCGGTTGAGTCGTGTCACTTCGTGCTACCGTTAGCCAGGTGAGTTTCTGCGGTCTGGCGTCTTTTGCAGGGTGCTGGATGCGGTGTTATATACCTGTCTTTATTTGGGTATCTTTTTGTACGACTGAGACCGTTCGCACACCAGTGTCTGTCCCCCTTTTCACCCCTTCCTGTCCCACTCTTGTGCATGTCCAACCCATGCTAGGGTCATTCAGGGGTTCCACCTTTGTTAGTGTTATGAGGTGTGGGGGTTGTGGTGTTGGTTTCTGTACTCGCCTGGTAGGGCTCCTGGCTGTGCTTGCAAGGTTTTGCACTCTGGTTTTTGGGTCCCGCTTATCTGGTAGAACTTGCGGGATAGTACCAGTGGAGTGCAGTGGTGCTATGGGCACCATCGGGGAACACTGTATATCCTTCAGAGGTCTGCAGTTGTTCAAAGACCTACGTGCGAGCATACGCCTTCTTGCTGGAAAATTACCTTGGGGTTTTCCTTGAGGTGCTTCCGGGGCTTAGCGTCCCTGCGGCCCGGTCGTCGACCAGGCCTCCTGGACTGCTCATCCTGGCTGTTGGACGTGGCTGCTCGCTGCCTAACGTACGAGTCACAGCCTGGTTGATCGGGTATCCTTTGGAGGTGCTTCTCCAGTTCTCTCTTGAACCACCCCGTCCTCGCAACATTTAATAAGTCGTTCTTGCCTTATTAGTTACGTGCATGGGTGACATGCTAAACATCATCGTTTTCCTTTTCGGAACTTCATGGAAAACACCGACCTTCCTTACCCTACTTAGTATGTTGAAATGAGCGTCTTATGGTTTCGTAATTACAATTGTTACTTACCCTATTATAGGTGTAACAACGCTGAACACTGTGGGGGATTGCCAGTTATGCCCCTTATGGTCCATCCGTGGACTTCCGGGGCTCGCTAGCTTGCTTTCGAATTAGTTATGGCCATCCTGGTTGTGGGAGTCTGTGGGCCTGCAGGCCGCTCCATGTGGCTGCCTGGTGGGCCTCCCTCTGGCCGGTCTAGCCTGGCCTCGGGCCAGGCTTGGGGTGTACGTGAGCTCCCAGTTCCTTATCCTGCCGATTTTGAGCGGGGTTTCTCCGCCTCGGTCGCCTGGTATGCGGGTTCCTGGGCCTGCTGGGTTCTGTCGTGTCTCCGTGGGCCCTGTCTGGGGTCTGTCTGCTCCATTCTCTGCCTTTGCAGAAGCGAGTTGCTCTTTACCTGTGGCATGTTGCGGTGGTGCCTGTTGCTACTACTGCGCGTGTGCTTTAGTACCGTGTTTTGCGGTGGCGTGTCCTTATTCCTGGGGTTTTTATGCTTCTGCTCTTTCGTACTGTCTCACCCCTGTCGTTTTTCCTGGCATCTCCTTTTGTCTGTTTTGCCTGCACTTGCTGCTATGTTGGGGGGCGTGGTCGGTTTCCACCACTTCCTTGCTTGTGCGTTCCCTTGTTTTCCTCCTCTGCCGCAGGGGTGTTCTATGTGTGTTCCTTGGCTTCTTGGGCTTTTTTCGGCCTGGGTCCTGTGGTGTGCTTCTTTGTCTCTGTCTGTTGCAGTTGCTCGTACCTCTTGGTTCGGGTACGGTTCTGGCGGCAACCCGTCCGCCTTCTTTGGTTTCCTTGCTTGCCCTGCCAATTGGGTTTTTCGGGGTCTGGCGATGTCCCGCGTCGGACCCGTCATTTCTGAACTCCTGGCAGGTTTGCTTGCTTGGAGTTCTTCTGTTCGGCAGTTAGTTTCGTTCATTTATTATGCACCCCATACCCATCTTGTGGGCGGTAGTGGAAAGGGTTAGAGGCACATAATGGGCTCAGGGACTGAACCCCACACTTCATTTAGCTCAGCAAGTTACAATCTTGATGAGCTAGTTACAAATTCAATATAAGTAGTCACATCAACAATGGGTTCGAGATCGACCTCGAGTACAGGTTCTAAATTAAGCAACTGACATGTGAAGTGCTGGTGTCAAAATTTATATGTTTGTCCTGCACACCGCCCCCCATCCAGTGGGCAGCGGTGGATAGGTTACAATCACTCAGTTGCTACCTACTGTTAGCAAACTGGGGATGTTTGGCTACAATTTATGGTGGCAGATCCTTTTGAATGAAATCTTTGCACATCGCTGGAACATTGGTTATAGAATTGTCTCTAACTTCACGTATCTTTTCGCACTCCATCACATAGTGACGGAGGGTGTGCGAATAATTTTGTTGACCCAGTTTACATTTGGTCAGGTCTCCATCGACAGATGATGAGACTTCCCGGAGATACTTTGGGATGCTGGTCGGCAGACGTTCCATCTTGTGCCACCTGCGTTCGGTGGTCGCGCCCGAGATCTTCTTGCGGCTCCGCCTTTTCCTGGGCTTGGAGGGGCCTTGTCGGGGCTGTTTCCGTCTGCCTCGTGGTCTCGCCTCCAGCTGGTGGTCGGTGTCCCACCTGCGTGTTTCTCTTGGCGGCAGTATGGGGTGTTTTGGCGGTCCTTCCTTTTCCTGTCCCTTCTTAGGTGGTTCCTCTTGTTAGCGTCGGCTTGGTTTTTGGTGGGGGTTGGGGGCCGTCGTCGTGCCACATACTGTCGCCTCTCTTTTGTGCGGCGCTGGCGGGGCCGCTTTGGCTTGCTTTCGGTCTTGGTGTTGCTTCTACACCGTTAGTACGCTGTCTTGTGCGTCGTTTCCCCTCCGGCCTGTTCGTGCGCCGCTTGCACCATCCTGGTCTCCGCTGTGTGCCATGGCGTCTGTGTCCGGAGCGCGTTTTGCGTTGATCCGGTTCTGTTCTTCCCGGTTCGCCTGTGATGGTGTCCTGGGTTGTCAGCCGTGTTCTTGCGGCTCGGCTGCCTGTGTTCTTAACTCCTGCCCGTGATGTTCGTGGCTTTGCTGCTCTCGCTGCCGTCTGGATGACGTGTTCGAGCAGTCTTTCGGGCATGGATCTTTGGTGTTCGTTCAGGGGCCTTGCTGCTCGTTGTTCTTGTGTTGTTCCCAGTACTTTCCGGGGCTGTGGCGCCTTGGGTTGGCGTTGCTGCCGGTTGTATCGCTTCCAGGGGGAGGGGTGCGTGGTGTCCGCCTCCCGGTTCCGTCCCTTTTGATCTTCCTCTGTGGGTAGTTAGCTCCGGGGAGCCGACGGGGCTCCCCCCAGAAAACCAGCGTTGAATGTAATGAAACGCCATTTTCTGGGTGAGTCCCGGAGGCTCCCCGGCAACCCTCCCTCCCTCCGGTCGGCGTTTTTTTTTTCGCGTGTCTTGACATCCAGCCTCAGAACTGATGGGTGGATAGCCGGCGTGGGAGGTCTGGGGCTCCCCCTTCCCCCTCCCGGGGAGGGGGGAGCTGCGCAGACAGCGGCGCGGTGACGTGTGACGTCATACTAGTTTGCTTGTTTTTCTGTTGGGGAGTTCTATCCACTAGTTTGGCTTTTGGTAGCAATTTTAACCAGAATAGGGGTTTGTTTTGGGGCGCTTACCTTTCTGGGTGCCTGTCCCGGTCGATGGCAGACATAGAATGCTTCCAATCACACGGGGGCTTCTATAGGCCATTGCTCCCCGTGCCTCTCTGAGGGGGCCCGGTTCTGGCCGTGGTCCCCGGTAGGCCTAAGAACTCCATACACATGACTGATGCCAAAGTCTGACATTAGCATATCAGCCTGGGATAGCTCCGGGGAGCCTCCGGGACTCACCCAGAAAATGGCGTTTCATTACATTCAACGCTGGTTTTTTTTATATTTTTATTTTTATCAACACATTTGATTCTTTATACTCACTTAGTATAAGCTTTAGTCATTTAAGTGTTCATTGCCCGAAACGCTTTGCATTAAAGTGGCCTTTAGGATTGTCTGTACTAGCCCTATCTATAAATCAATCATTCTTTTGTATATCTCTTGAATGTATGTACCTTACCTAAATAAACATTTATTATTTATTATTTATAGGAGTAAGATTGCACGGTACTCGGGCTGCATGTGCCTAGGGCTATCGTCCCTAGGTGCCCTGTAAGTACTGCCCTTGGGGTTTGGGGCCACCTTCCACAAGTCGCCTTGGGTTCTACCTCCGCTGTGTCCTTTACTGCTCGGTACTGGGCCGCCCTTGGAGTCAGCTGGGGTTTTCTTGCCCTGGTTTGTCTCTGGGTAGGTGGTAGTTTTCGTCACTGGTAGGGGCGCGGGGTACTGCACAGCTAGTTTTCACCATTAACAGCGGCCGGCTCTGTTCCGCCTGGGTACATTGTCCTCTTGCGGGGTTTCTCTTTTGCTTTTGCTTTTGTTTTTGCCTGGTGGGGGGTCTGCCTTTACTATGGTTCCCCATTCCTATGGTCCCCATTTCCTGTTCTAGGTGGTTTTCTTTCGAATTCTTTTGTTGGTGGTACTCCCCGCTTGGCCCTGTGAGTGGACATGTCCAGGGGGTTCAGTTTTAGCAGTTTGTTGGTAGATTTGGGCGCCGGTTCGCGGTACCCTGCCTGGGCTTCCCTTAGCGTGTACCAAAGGCTAAGGGCCCTGGGAAACCCCACGGGGCTCCGTGGTCCTATAGGTGTATCCCCGGACTCCCCCTCGCGTCCTGCGAGTTTGACGATTGATCTGTCCCCTTGTCTCAGGGTGACACTCACCGGTTGTGCCTCCGCCATGCTGCCTGTTGGGTCCTTGTTTCTTGTGATCCGGAGTCATCCGATGATTGTTGTCGGTACGCGCTCTCCTTCACCCAGGCCACTGGTAATTACCTAAGTGTAGTTACAGGATGAGAGCTACGCTCGTGGTGTCCCGTCTTCCCAGCACTCTTTGTCATATAACGCTTTGAAACTACTGACGGTCTTGGCCTCCACCACCTTCTCACTTAACTTGTTCCAACCGTCTACCACTCTGTTTACAAAAGTGAATTTTCGTATATTTCTCCGGCAGCTTTGTTTCGTTAGTTTAAGTCTATGACCTCTTGTTCTTGAAGTTCCGGGTCTCAGGAATTCTTCCCTATCAATTTTATCGATTCCTGTTACTATTTTGAATGTAGTGATCATATCACCTCTTTTTCTTCTATCTTCTAGTTTTTGCATGTTTAATGCCTTTAATCTCTCCTCGTAGCTCTTGTCCTTCATTTCTGGGAGCCACTTAGTGGCATGTCGTTGCACCTTTTCCAGTTTGTTGATGTGCTTCTTAAGATATGGGCACCATACAACCGCTGCATATTCCAGCTTTGGTCTAATAAAAGTCGTGAACAATTTCTTTAGTATTTCTCCATCCATGTATTTAAAAGCAATTCTGAGGTTAGAAAGTGTAGCATAGGCTCCTCGCACAATGTTCTTGATGTGGTCCTCAGGTGACAGTTTTCTATCTAAAACCACCCCTAGATCCCTTTCTTTATCAGAATTCTTTAAAGATTTCTCACATAATTTATAGGTTGTGTGGGGTCTATGTTCTCCAATTCCACATTCCATAACATGGCATTTATTCACATTAAATTCCATTTGCCAAGTGTTGCTCCAAATACTTATTTTGTCCAGGTCTTCTTGAAGGGCATGACAATCATCTAGGTTTCTTATCTTCCCTATTATCTTAGCATCATCAGCAAACATGTTCATGTAATTCTGTATTCCCACTGGTAGATCGTTTATGTAGACAATGAACATTACCGGTGCAAGAACTGAACCCTGAGGTACTCCACTCGTGACATTCCTCCAATCCGATACTTGCCTCTGATTATGGCCCTCATTTTTCTGTCAGGAAATTTTTCATCCATGTTAGTAGCTTACCTGTCACTCCTCCAATATGTTCCAGTTTCCAGAACAACCTCTTATGGGGAACTCTGTCGAAAGCCTTTTTTAGGTCCAGATAGATGCAGTCAACCCAACCATCTCTTTCTTGTAAAATCTCTGTGGCTCGATCATAAAAACTGAGCAAGTTTGTTACACAGGATCTTCCAGATCGAAAACCATACTGTCTGTCTGATATTATATCGTTTTCCTCGAGGTGTTCTACCCATTTAGTTTTAATTATTTTTTCCAATATTTTGACTATTACACTTGTCAATGATACAGGTCTATAATTAAGGGGGTCTTCCCTGTTTCCACTTTTGTAGATTGGAACTATGTTAGCCTTTTTCCACACATCAGCTACAGCTCCTGTAAACAGGGATGCCTGAAAAATCAGTTGAAGTGGAATGCTGAGCTCAGGTGCACATTCTCTCAGAACCCATGGTGAAACTCCATCTGGACCAACTGCTTTGTTCTTACCTAGCTCCTTTAGCATTTTTTCCACTTCGTCTCTAGACACCTCTATGTGCTCTATGTTGTTCTCTGGAATTCTTATTGTGTCTGGTTCCCTAAAGATTTCATTTTGTACAAACACACTTTGGAACTTTTCGTTTAGTGTTTCACACATTTCCTTTTCATCTTCCGTGAATCTATTTCCCATTTTCAACCTCTGAATATTATCCTTTACCTGCAATTTGTTGTTTATGAATTTATAGAATAGACCTGGTTCTGTTTTACATTTGTCTGCAATCCCTTTTTCAAAATTTCTTTCTGCCTCTCTCCTCACTGCCGTGTAGTTGTTTCTCGCATCTTTGTATCGCTGGTATGTTTGGGGGTTCGGCCTCTTCCTGTATTGATTCCATTTTTGTGTCTTTTGGTCTCTAGCCCTCTCGCAATTTCTATTGAACCAATCCTGTTTTCTAGTTCTGCATCTCTGTTTTGGTATAAATTTTTTTGTGCCTTTATCATATATTTCACAAAACTTGACATACATCTCATTCACTTCCTTGCCTAGCATCAAGTCTGTCCAATTATACTCACTAAAAAAATTTCTAAGGTCACCATAATGTCCTCTCCTGAAGTCTGGTTTTTCAATTGCTTCAACCTCTTTATTTTCTTCCAGCTTATAACGCATTGAATACTTTATTCCCAAAAAGACATGGTCACTTTTACCCAAGGGAGGAAGGTACTGAATGTGAAATATCTCTTCCTCCTTCCTGGTAAATATCAAATCTAGCATGGAGGGAACGTTCCCTTCCCTCATCCTCATAGCTTCTTTAACATGTTGATACAAGAATGTTTCCAGGATGAGGTCTACAAATCTACAGGTCCAAAAATCTTCTGTTTTAGCTTCATATGCTTCCCAGTCTATGGTCTTGATAATTGGGTGCAGGCGGCTGCGGCATTGCTTGCTGAGTGTAGGTTGCTGCAACGCTCTTAGTTGTTTGCGGCCCCGGATGCCCCGAGGCTGCCCCGTTTTGGTGGTTGGGGTCCGGACTTGGGGGTGGGGGTCGCTTCGACTCTGGCTCCTTCCACTTCTTGTCATTTCCCTTCTGTTCTACTTGCTTCCTCCCTTGCTTCCTGCTCCGAACCATAGGCGGGTTTCATGGTTGGGGCGGGGTCTGGTTGGGTTGAGACTCGGGCGGTCTCGGGGGGTTTTCCTCTTCCGGGTGGCGGCGGAGGCATTCGAGTAGGTTCCTCCAGCCGTGCCGTATGGGTCTGACCAGTGGGCTCCCTTCATTAGTGTTTGCATGGCTGCCCCAGCTTTTCCTTGTCAAGCTGGGGCTTTGGGGGTGCGGCTCGGCCTTGGGTCATACCATCGAGGTTCCCGGGGTTAGGGAGGGGTTGCCTGGGGGGCCTCGGCTCCGTTTGCCCCTCTTGGGTCTTTGTACCTTTCGTGTGGGGCTCGCAGTTCCTCAGAGTGGGGTTGTTCCTTCCCTCTGTGTTCCTGTTGTATTCGGGTATACCCCTCCCTGGGTTCGGTTCCGTGTTCCTTCGGATTCGTCGGTCCCGTCATTCCTGGGGGTGTGTTTCACCCCCCTTTTCCTTACCCTTTTCGCTCTTACGTCGTGATACTGTTCTAAAAAAAAAAAAAATTCAAATGTGTATTCAGGTAAGGTACATCCATACAAGGTGTGAAACAAACATTGATGGATTTATATATTGACCTAGTATATAGTGCCTCAACCGCCTCGTATCGTTGTCCCTGCATGTTCCTTGGTCAGGGGTGCTTGTCGTGGTTCTCGTTGGTTCGCGAGTCTCTTCGTACCTTCCAATCTTATTGGAACGTCTGTTGATTTTCAATGTGGTTTCCCTCGGGTCTTTTGTCGGCCTTGTTGGTTCCCTTCCATCATCTGTTTTCTTTTGCTATGTTTTTGCCTTGTTTTGTTTTCGCGTCGTCTCTACTTCCAGTTTCGGCGTTCTTCGTTCCGCACGCCTTCCTGGTGTTTGTATGATGTGTGTTTACGATGTGTCTGTACGTTGTGTGTACGTTCTGTGTGTCCGCCTGGTGTACGAGCCACGCCTCCCGGTGGACGGGTGGTGCATTTCGTACCTCGTGTGCTGGGGCTGCGGTGTGCGTTTTGTTTACGGGCGGTATGCTCGTGTATTCGCGTCGTTTCTCGTGGTTTTCTATGGCTTCTTGCTCGTTTCTCCCTCCAGTCGTGGCCCTCTGGATGCTGAGGGTGTTTTGGATTTATATCTGGGGGTGTCACTTTGTTCTTCCTCTGCTTCTTGGTGTGGGATGGTTTGGCGTGGTGCCGCCTCCTTCCCCTCTGTACTGCTCCGTCTTTTGCAGGGCGCGCGCCTCTGGCCGTATTTCTCCTTCCTTCTCCAGACTCCTGCCTTCCTGGTTCGTTTTCTTGGAACCGGGTTTGCTGGGTTCCGGTTTTTCTTTGTTCCATTTCCGGACCGGGTGTGTTTGCTTTCCTGCGGTTCACGTCCTGGGTAGTTCTCCTCTTTGATGCCTCGGGGATGCGTGCATCATTCTTCCCTGCTGGAGCTGGTTATGTTGCTCCTTTGGGTTGCAGGGTCGCTGTTTTTAGATTCGCGTTTTGCGCTTTCGATCGTGGTGTTTGTTTCTCGTCGTTTGTGTCAGCACAGGTGGGTTCGTTCTTGGTCTTCCACCTGCGTGTTTCGTCTCGGGGGCGGTGTGTGGTTTTCCTGGCGGTCTTTCCGGTTTTCCTATCACTACAAAGGGTCCTTCGGTCTTTGATAGGGTTGGCTTGTCTTCCCTTTGGGGTTGTTCTGGGACCGTCATTTGGGATTGTCCTGTCACCTCATATTGGGTGGTGCTGGCAGCGCCGCTCCTGCTTGCGTTCAGTGTTGCGGTTCCTTCTGCTCCGTTCCGCTTGCTGTTCTGGGCGTTGTTCCCCTCTTGCCTGCTCTTGAGTTTTGGTGCCGTCCTGGTCGTTGGCCTGGGAGGTCTTTTTCTTCTCGTTTTGGTCTTTGTTTTGTATCTGGTTTTGGTTGTTCAGTTAGGATGTGTGGTATCCGCCTCCCGGTACCTTCCCTGTTTTACTTATCTGTGGTGAGGTAACTCCGAGGAGCCGATGGGGCTCCCCCAGAAAACCAGCGTTGAATGTAATGAAACGCCATTTTCTGGGTGAGTCCCGGAGGCTCCCCGGCATCCCTCCCTCCCTCCAGTCGGCGGCGTTTTTAACGTATTTTGACATCCAGCCTAAGAACTTCCAGTTGGATCGCCGGCGTGGAGGGTCTGGGGCTCCCCCTTCCCAATCTCGGGGAGGGAGGGGTTGCGCAGACGGTGGTGCAGCAACGTGATGACGTCATGCTAGTTTGATAATTTTGTTTGGGGAGTTCTGTCCACTCGTTCGGTTTTTGGTAGCAATAATTTCACCAGAATAGGGGTTTGTTTTGGGGTGCCAACCATTCTGGGTGCCTGTCCCGGTCGATGGCAGACATAGAATGCTCCCAATCACAAGGGGGTTTCTATAGGCCATTGCTCCTCGTCCCTCTCTGAGGGGGCCAGGTTCTGGCTCGTGGTCCCCGGTAGGCAAAAACTCCTAGCACTTTGACTGACGCCAGAAAGTTATACATATCCATTCAGCCTGGATTGCTCTGGGGAGCCTCCGGGGCTCGCCCAGAAAATGGCGTTTCATTACATTCAACTCTGTTTTTTTTGGTTTTACTTTTGAATAGGGCAAAGGTTGGAAATTTTTTTATTCGTCAGGGGGGGGGGGGTGGCTTCCAAAGACTGGGTCCTTTTATTTGCATGGAGTGTTTGCACAGATTTAGTTTGACTCTGGGGATATTTAACTCCACTTAGTTATCTTGGAGAACGTCTTTGGTAGCCATCATCTCATGACAGTTGAGGAGGATGATCACTGCCATCAGAACACCAACCCCATATATACTGCATGGGTCCTGTAGTGCAGTAGTCAGCGTCCTCGACTCGCGTCGAGGATCCCTGGTTGGATTCTCGGCTAGCACAGAATTCCCCATGATTGGGGAAAGTTTTCTTCCACTTGATGTCTCTATTTACCTAGCAATACATAAATACCCAGGAGTTTAGGGATTAAGGGGTTGCTGCTAGCGGTTGCATCCTGGGAAAGGTCAGTGACTAGCCTATAAGTCGATAATTCCAAGGATAGGCTTCCTATCCCCGATAACGGGAATTATATGCTATTCGCGAGCTATTTTTGATGTTCTTGTAATATTGCTGTTCTTGCCCTGACTAATACATGCATGTATCCTCTGAGCAGACCCTCCGGCGATACAGAGCTCCACTGTGTTGGGTTACGGGGGGAACCTGACTACCCCAGGTTACCCTTCCCCATACCCCAACAACCTGCACCTCATGCTCACCCTCCGAGGACCCCCAAACTCCCGCATCGTCATCTCCTTTTTCAAGCTCGACCTCGAGTACCAACTCCAGTGCCTCTACGACTACGTGGGTCTCCAGACCTCTGCACGCGACACCATGGTGAGGTACTGCGGCCGACACACTACCGATATGAACAGGTAAGCTGGTGTGTGTGTAATTACCCAAGTGTAGTTACAGGATGAGAGCTACGCTTGTGGTGTTCCGTCTACCCAGCACTCTTTGTCATATAACGCTTTGAAACTACTAACGGATTTGGCCTCCACCACCTTCTCACCTAACTTGTTCCAACCGTCTACCACTGTTTGCGAAAGTGAATTTTTTTATATTTCTTCGGCAACTTCGTTTAGTTAGTTTAAATCTATGACCTCTTGTTCTTGAAGTTCCAGGTCTTGGGAAATCTTACCTATCGATTTTCTCAATTCCTATTACTATTTTGTATGTAGTAATCATATCACCTCTTTTTCTTCCGTCTTCTAGTTTTGGCATATTTAACCCTTCCACTGCTCAGAGGTCCTGAAGACATTTACACCCCTGTGCACAAGAAAAAAAAATTCAATTTTTTTTTCGTCTTCTAAACATGTTAATTTGTGTCCCCTGAGCACGGGAAAAAAAAATCGTAGGTGACATTTTGGGTGCAATTGACCGAGGAAGTCTGGCAAAAAGTGGGCGCTGACAGAGCGGTTGTCAGAGCCGGTCAGCATCACCCGCGCTGACAGGTGCGAGTTGCCACAAAGATATTAGTACATAATTGTTTCAATGTCTCCAATTGATTTTTTCTTAGTTTTTTTTGCAGTAATATTATTTAGTAGAGTGTATTGTAATATTTTATAAATATATTTATATAATAAAAGTGGTGAATAATTGCTATACTCAAAAGTATGGTGTGCATATTAATGATTCAATTATTATGTTCATAAAACAATAAACAAATAGTTTTGCTGCTATTACACTCTATACACAGGTTATATACAAGTATCTGCATGTTTTGTTCACCATAACGAACCACTAAGTTGGTATTGAGAGTCGAAAAGCAACGAAGAGTTACCGCCACACACCAGCCAGCCACTCGCTGCCACTCCCTCAACACACGCACTAAACTTTCTCCCCCAACAATATCATTTGTGGTGTTATTACACTATATACAGACGTTATATATAAGTATGTATATATTTTGTTCACCACAACTGTACAGCTAAGCTGATATAGTTAGTACAGGCACTAAGAGTCGTCGCTATACACAGCTGGCGGCTGGCAGCTCCCTCACTCATTCAAGGTCACACACACTAAACTTTCTCCTCCAACAATGTTTGCAGTGTTATTACCCTATATACACATATTATATATAAGTATCTACATGTTGTATGCACTGTAACTGTACACCTAAGCTTGTAGTGCACCCAAAGAGCATAGTGGCCACCCTCTAAACAGCTAGACAAATCGTGCAGATGGCGTCACCTCCGTCATCCAAATGGCTCCTCCAAGCATAATCCTTTTGCTGTTATTACACTAATACACACATTATATATAAGTATCTACATTTGTGTTCACCATAGAGAACCACTGAGCTGGTATGGTGAATGCAAACAATAACAGGTGGCCACACAGTCAGTAAACAATGCTATCTCCCTCCGTCTCTCAGCATCACTCCTCTCACAGCGCTAATTATTACAACAATCCTGCTATTATCACAACCCTGGTTATTTATATCACAGTCAGGGGTCATCTGTAATATTGTCATTGATAAATAATAAAAATTATATATTTATTTTGACATTTTTCGGCGATGCTGTGGTCACAAGCTGAACAGCAATGCTGTTCGCTCATGCTGCGTGCACCAGCCTTGGTTGCTCCAACAGTACTGTGCCTCTCACACCTGAGAATATTGCCCACGATTTTTTTTTTAAATGGCATCTGTTTACAAGAGCCCTGAGGAAGCTAATGTGAACCCCGTGTAGCCGCGGGCCATTTGAATCAGGCCTGGCACCCTATGGCGTATATATACGCCATGCGCACCGTGGGACATGTTACTCAGGGCGTATATATACGCCATGCGCAGTTTAATGGTTAATGCCTCTAACCTCTCCTCGTAGCTCTTGCCCTTCAGTTCTGCGAGCCACTTAGTAGCATGTCTTTTCACCTTTTCCAGTTTGTTGATGTACTTCTTAAGATACGGGCACCACACAACCGCTGCATATTCTAGCTTTAGCCTAACAAAAGTCGTGAACAATTTCTGTAGTATTTCTCCATCCATGTGTTTAAAAGTAATTCTGAAGTTAGAAAGTGTGGCATAGGCTCCTTGCACAACGTTCTTTATGTGGTCCTCAGGTGATAGTTTTCTATCTAGAACCACCCCTGGATCTCTTTCTTTATCAGAATTCTTTAAAGATTTTCCACATAATTTATAGCTTGTGTGGGGTCTATGTTATCCTATTCTACATTCCATAACATGGCATTTATTCACATTAAATTCCATTTGCTAAGTGGTGCTCCATATACTTATTTTGTCCAGGTCTTCTTGAAGGGAATGACAATCATCTAAGTTTCTTATCCTTCCTATTATCTTAGCATCATCAGCAAACATGTTCATATAATTCAGTGTTACATCTGGTAAATCATATATATAGACAGTGAACATCACCAGTGCAAGAACTGAACCCTGTGGTACGCCACTTGTGACATTTCTCTAGTCCGATACATTGCCTCTGATTTCTGCCCTCATTTTTTCTATCAGTCAAAATTTTTCATCCATGTTAGAAGCTTACCTGTCACCTCTCCAATATTTTCCAGTTTCCAGATCAACCTCTTATGTCGAACTCTGTCGAAAGCCTTTTTTAGGTCCAGATAGATGCAGTCAGCCCAACCATCTCTTTCCTGTAAAATCTCTGTAATTCGATCACAGAAACTGAGTAAATTCGATACACAGGATCTTCCAGATCGAAAACCATACTGTCTGTCTGATATTATATCATTTCTCTCCAGGTGTTCCACCCATTTAGTAGTTATTATTTTTTCCAGTATTTTCACTATTACACTTGTCAATGATACAGGTCTATAATTGAGGGAGGTCTTCCCTGCTGCCACTTTTGTAGATTGGAACTATGTTAGCTTTTTTCCACAAATGCTACAACTCCTGTACACAGGGATGTCTGAAAAATCAGCTGAAGTGGAATGCTGAGCTCAGGTGCACATTCTCTCAGAACCCATGGTGAAACTCCATCTGGGTGTGTGTAATTACCTAAGTGTAGTTACAGGATTAGAGCTAAGCTAGTGGTGTCCCGTCTTCCCAGCACTCAGTCATATAACGCTTTGAAATTACTGACGGTTTTGGCCTCCACCACCTTCTCCCCTAACTTGTTCCAACCGTCTACACTCTGTTTACAAAAGTGAATTTTCTTATATTTCTCCAGCAGCTTTGTTTCGTTAGTTTTAATCTATGACCTCTTGTTCCTGAAGTTCCGGGTCTCAAGAATTCTTCCTTATCAATTTTATCGATTTGTTACTATTTTGTACATAGTGATCATATAGCCTCTTTTTCTTCTATCTTCTAGGTTTTGCATATTTAACCTTTAAACCGCGCAATACATATACAGTATTGATGATTTAAGAAAAAAACTGGAACCTTGCAATACATTAACCCCTTAACTGCGTTGTCTCCAAATATGACACCCCCGCAGTGCGCAGGAAATAAATTCTCTTGAAATTTTTTTTTTTTTTTTTTAAAGTGTCCAAACGCTTCCCTGAGTATGGGTATGTAAAAAAAAATCGAAATTGTACTTACTTTGGTTGGTATGGGGTCCGTAAGTTGGGGCGTGACGTCATCATTCCCCATTCGCCCGTGACGTACGCTCCTAGGGCCAGTAGGGCGCGCGGGGCGGGGCGCGCGTGTTGCCGCAAATATATTTTTGTTAATTTTTTGCGCACAGTTTAAATACATTTTATTTGTTTTTACGTGCTAATCCTATGTATAATGAACATGTACACTATATTATGGCAGTAAAACATCCGTACTGTCCGAAGACACTGTGTTACGTGCAAGACACTTGTGTACACGTATGTTGCACATATATACCGTGTATATGCTAATTTATGTATATATACAATCTATTTACACACTATACCTGTCACACAGTATATACATTCACCATCAACACACACACAACTCCTCGAGTGTGAGCAGCCACACCCAGCCACCCAGTCCTCCCTCTCTCCTCCAACATCGTACTCGCCATCACCCCTCCTCCCACCATGCTGTTATTCACACCAATGTTTCGGGTTCATTTATGTATACAGTATCCACTCAATTTAACGGCCTCTTTTATACCGATCTGCCGGTAATAACGACCGGTTTGTGAGAACGGTATTTAGAGCCTCATATAACGTTCTGGCGGCCGATATTACCGAAGGTCAGTATTGGGTTTGTCTTGGCATCAGAGGGTCCTCACATGGCAAGCAGGCCGCCTACCCCTTTCATCCCCTCCCTCACCCTCACTGAACCTCTACACCCACACCCTCACTTTCTGCCTCCCCCCCCCCCCCCCCCCCCGAGACCCTTCTGGGAAATGACTCAATAGACTGCCAGCCGGCCAGAGCAGCCTGGAGAATCTCCATCTAATAAAGCATTCATGAAACAAGTATTTTATAAATTTTTATTATCCTAATAATATTACTAAACAAAATCTGCAAACAAAAATATAAATGATGATGTATATCCAGAAATTATTTAAGAAACATCTGGTTAACTGGGTCAGATGTTAGGCTTATCTCTTCCCTTCACCACCACCGACACACCCCCCCCCCCATACTTCCCATACACTCGCTGTCTCTGCTTCACCTCAACATCCATTGCTCCATCCCTCCCTCTCTCTCTTCTTCCCTCCCCTCCATCCAACCATCCCTTCCTCCATCCAACCATCCCTCCCTTCCATCCCTCCTTCC
>WNGS01004946.1:3322342-3342352 GCA_020271785.1 Procambarus virginalis
TCAATATTGACGTAATAAAGATGCGGGACGGGTTGGTGCAAGAGAGAACCGGATCAGCACCTCCAAGGATACCCGATCAACCAGGCTGTGACTCATACTTCGGGCAGCGAGCAGCCATGTCCAACAGCCAGCATGACCAGTCCAGGAGGCCTGGTCGATGACCGGGCCGGGGGACGCTAAGCCCCGGAAGCACCTCAAGTTAACCTCAAGATAAGGTACCAGCGAGAAGGCGTATGCTCGCAAGGAGGTCGTGTAACAACTGCAGACCTCTGATGGATATACAGTGTTCCCCGAGTGTGCCTATGGCACCACTGCACTCCACTGGTACTATCCCGCAAGTTCTACCAGATAGGCGGGACCCAAAAGCCAGAGCGCATAACCTTGCAAGCACAGCCAGAGCCCTACCAGGCGAGTACAGAACCAACACCACAAACCCCCACACCACATAACACTAACAAAGGTGGGACCCCTGAATGACCCTAGCATGGGTTGGACATGCACAAGAGTGGGACAGGAAGGGGTGAAAAAGGGGACCGACACTGGTGTGCGAACGGTCTCAGTCGTACAAAAAGACCTAAAGAAAGACAGGCATATAACACCACATCCAGCGCCCTGCCAAAAGACGCCAGACCGCAGAAACTCACCTGGCAAACGGTGGCTCGAAGTGACACGACTCAACCGAGCCCAGAAGAACCTGGGAGCACCGCCAGGTGAAGAAGCAGAGCCGGACCTGCAGGAGAGCAAGGAAGAGGCAGAAGGCGGCCCACACCCATGACACAGGGGAAACCTCGGCGGCCTCCCCACAACTGGAACCCAGGACACCCCCGGAGCGAAAAGGGCACATACCGCGGCAAGGGAGAAGAGCGAAAGGCGAAGCACTGGAGCAAAAAGACGACGAACACCGGCACTACACACCGCCCAGACCAAAACAAACTCCGCGGCGCACGCGCATGACATGCTGGCCGAAAACGCGCAACCTACCCTGCGGGAAGGCGGCAACCAAGACTACTGCACAAGAAAAGTAGCCAAAGAGTGAGCAGAACAAGAAACCCGGCCAAAGAAGCGAAGACAGAGCCCAAAAAAGGCACGCAACCGGCCACAAGCAGCCCACAGGCCACAGTACCCAACAGGCCACAAGTAGCCCAACAGGGCCCAAGTAGCCCAACAGGGCCACAAGTAGCCCAACAGGGCCAGAAAGAGCCCAAACTGGGCCAAAGTAGCCCAACAGGCTACAAGGAGCACAACAGGACCACAAGGAGCCCAACAGGGCTACAAGTCCCAACTCGGCAACAAGGACGAGGAGCCGACAGACGTTCCAATAACGCGGGAAGTAGGAAAAACCTTCCCGAACCCTCGAGAACACGGAAGCCAAAACCAGTCCCGAAGGCACACAAAGCGCATGCGCACCCGAGACCAGTAGTCATGTAGAACCCCCCAACGGGAAACATGACGAAAACACCGTCCCAAAAAAAAAAGGGGTGGGGGAAACATCCACCCACAGGACGGAACCAACCGACTCAAAGGCCAAGGAACCGAGCCCGGGAGGGGCCGACGCCCAACAGCACGTACGGCGAGTGGAGAGGAAAACCCCACTCCGCGTAACCACAAGCCCCGCCGAGAGGGGGATAAAACCCCCACGGGGTCCTATGGGGCCAAGGCCCCCCAAGTCAGCCCCTCCGCAGCCCCGGGACCCACACAACAGGCCCCGGGCCGCCGTCCCCCCAAAGCCCCGGCCGTACCAGAAAACCGGGACAGCCGTGAAACACTAAGGAAGGGAGCCCACTGGCAGACTCTTACAACACGGCTGGAGGAACAGGCTCGAATGCCCCCGTCACTACCCCGGAAGGGATTTCCCCGAGACTGCCCGAGTCTCAACACCACCAAACCCCGCCCTGAACCTACAGACGGTAAGGAACCGGATGCAGGCAGGAAGGGGAATCCAGGGGAAAACAAGAACCAAAACGGGCAGCCCCGGGGCTCCCGGGGAGTTACCACGAGAGCGTTGCCACCACCAAGGCTCAAGTGCAACGCCTCTGCTGCCCGCACCAGCTGAGCACAACTGGGTAACCGAGCCATAACGAGCAACAAACTCGCAGGACTCCGGGTCGAAGGTGTCACCGACCCCACAGGCAGCAGACGGAGGCAAACAGAGTCACCCAGAGACAAGGGGTGAGCAACCCTCAAACTCGCTGGAAGCGAGGGGGGGGCTCTGGGGTCACATCCATCGGACCCACGCGCCCCCAGGGGTTTCCCAGGGTCCCGAGCGTTTACTATAAGAGGACTCGCGCTCAGGTAATCCCAGGCAGGGTACTGCTAACCGGCACCCAAACTACCAAACAACTTTCTAAGAGCTGAACCCCCGGGACGTGTACACTCACGGGACCTAGCAGGGGTACCACCAGAAAACTCAGAACACAAGGGACACCAGGGGCAAGAACGAAGGCAGACCCCCCCACCAGGTAGATAAACAAAAGAAAAAGAAAACCCCGCAAGAGGACAGCGTACCCAAGCGGAACAGAGCCGGCCGCTATGATTGGGAAAAGACAAGCTGCACAGTACCCTGCGCCCCACCAGTGCAAAACTGCCCCTTACTCTAAGGCGAACAAGGAGACAGAACACCCGAGCACACAAAGAGCGGCCGAAAACCAAGCAGTAAACGGCCTAGCAGGGCAGACCCCAAGGAACTTGTGGAAGGTGGCCCCAAGTCCCAAGGGCAGTACTTACAGGGCACCTAGGGAAGGGAACCCTAGGCGCATGCAGCCCGAGTACTGGAGAATCACTCCCGGCTCGCGCACCACCTAGAAAACAGACACCACACTCTAGGTGCAGTGCTGAAACAACCACTGGAGCCGGAGCACATAACCGGTGCCTATAGCATCAGCCGAAGAACTGATGGGTGGATAGCCGGCGTGGGAGGTCTGGGGCTCCACCTTCCCCCTCCCGGGGAGGGGGGAGCTGCGCAGACAGCGGCGCGGTGACGTGTGACGTCACACTAGTTTGCTTGTTTTTCTGTTTGGGAGTTCTATCCACTAGTTCGGATTTTGGTAGCAATTTTAACCAGAATAGGGTTTGTTTTGGGGCGCTTACCTTTCTGGGTGCCTGTCCCGGTCGATGGCAGACATAGAATGCTTCCAACCACACGGGGGCTTCTATAGGCCATTGCTCCCCTTGCCTCTCTGAGGGGCCCGGTTCTGGCCGTGGTCCCCGGTAGGCCTAAGAACTCCATACACATGACTGATGCCAAAGTCTGAAATTAGCATATCAGCCTGGGATAGCTCCGGGGAGCCGACGGGCTCCCCCCAGAAACCATGTTATGGAATGTGGAATTAAGGAGAACATAGACCCCACTCAACCTATATATTATGTGAGAAATATTTAAAGAATTTCTGATAAAGAAAGAGATCTAGGGGTGGTCTAGATAGAAAACTATCACCTGAAGACCACATAAAGAATATGTGCAAGGAGCCTATGCTACGCTTTCTAACTTCAAAATTGCTTTTAATACACATGGATGGCGATGTACTAAAGAAAATGTTCATGACTTTTGTTAGGCCAAAGCTAGAATATGCAGCTGTTGTGTGATGCCCATATCTTAAGAAGCATCAACAAACTGGAAAGGTGCAAAGACATGCTACTAAGTGGCTCCCAGAACTGAAGGACAAGAGCTACTAGGAGAGGTTAGAGGCATTAAATATAACAAAACTAGAAGACAGAAGAAAAAGAGGTGATATGATCACTACATACAAAATAGTAACAGGACTTGATATAATCGATAGGGAAGATTTCCTGAGACCTGAAACTTCAAGAACAAGAGGTCATAGATTTAAACTAGGTAAACACAGATGCCGAAGAAATATAAGAACTTCACTTTCGCAAATAGTGGTAGACGGTTGGAACAAGTTAGGTGAGAAGGCGGTAGAGGCCAAGACCGTCAGTAGTTTCAAAGCGTTATATGACAGAGTGCTGCAAAGACGGGACACCATGAGCGTAGCTCTCATCCTGTAACTACACTTAGGTAATTACTAAATAATGTTGTTAATAATGAACTAAAAAAAGTCCACTTATGGATGTCAACCAACAAACTAACACTTAACATAGAAAAGACCTACTACATCTTATTTGGAAGCAAATCTACAAATGCTATTCAGCTTCAGATAGACAATGAAAAACATTAGCAATAAAAATGATAGAAAGTTTCTCGGCCTATTCCTAGACAAGAAACTCAACTTCAGTACCCACATACAACACACAACTAAGAAAGTCTCCAAAACAGTTGGTATACTCTCCAAAATCAGATATTATGTACCAAACTCTGCTATCATCTCTCTATATTATGCACTAATATATCCCTATCTTAACTATGGTATCTGTGCATGGGGTTCAACCACTGCAAACCACCTCAAGTCCATCATCACCCAGCAAAAATCTGCTATCAGAACAATAACAAATTCTGCTTTCAGACAACACTCAGCCCCCTTGTTTAACTCCCTAAACATGCTAAACATAATCTCACTCCACAAATTCTCTTGTCAACTACATTTACAAAACCCTGTTCTTAAATGCAAATCCTGCTCTGAAACTCTCCCTGGACAAATGTATTAAGACCCATTATTGCCACACCAGAAATAAATATCTCTTTGATATCCCCAGAGTTAAACTTAATCTGTGTAAACACTCAATGCAAATAAAGGGACCCAGTCTATGGAACTCACTCCCTATTGAATTGAAAAGCTGTCCAACTTTTGCGTCATTCAAAAATAATACTAAAAAGTACCTAATTTCATCTTCATAGTTTTTTACCTTTTGCTTTAAAATTGCACTGTATCTGTTGCTACCCAATCTCCCAATCTTTATGTACCCAATCCGAACATCTTTACCATTGTGATCATTGCTGTCTTCTTATATGTGCTGTTAATCTGCTGTATGGTGTCTATTAATCTTGTTTAACCCTCAAACCGCTAGGGGCCCAAATGGAATTCACACCCACAGGCGCAAAAAAAAAAAAAAAAATTCTTTCGTCTTATAGAAGTGTTCATTTTTGTTCCCTGGTCACTGAAAAAAATAACAAAAATCGTAGGTGGCATATTTTAGACGCAATAGGGTAGGGAAGTGTGACAAAAATGGGGCGTTGGAAGAGCCTTCGCCAGATGAGGTTTACTCTGCCCGAGCTGTCAGACGCCAGTTGCCACAAATATATTATTACCTAATTATTTCAATGTCTCTGATTTTGTCTTAGTTTTTTGCAGTAATATTCTTTCATACAGTGAATTGTGGTATATTTATATAATAAAATGTGTGAACCATCGCTGTACTCAAAATTATGGTGTGCATATTAGTGAATCAATTATTATGTTCATAAAACAATAAACAATATTGTAGTTTGCTGTGTTACACTATACACAGGTTATATATAAGTATCTGCATGTTTTGTTTACCATAACGAACTACTAAGTTGGTCTTGTGAGTCAAAAAGCAACGATGAGTGACCGCCACACACCAGCGAGCCACTTACTGCCACTCCCTCCCTCAACACCACCTCACTCGCCCTCATTCTCCTCCCACAATATTGTTTTTGCATTTATTCACTATACACAGACGTTATATATACGTATTTACATGTTTTGTTCACCATAACTGTACATCTAAGTTTGTATGGTGAGCAAAGGCACAAAGATGTAGCTACTCACACAGTCAGATGGGGTCCGTCTAATTACCACGAGCTACACAAGCTTCTTCCTGGCAATACGTTAGTAATGAATAAATATGAGAGGTTAGGTGGACCTAAACTAAACTAACCCAACCCAACCCAACCCAACCCAACCCAACCCAACCCAACCCAACCTAACTGATGCTTTGATCGTCGACTTGATTTGGGGTCACCAGCTCTTTATTTTCATCTAATATTTTTACAAAAAGATACTTATTCAGATTAGAATTGTGTTTTTTCGTGCTGTACATTCAGAACCAACACTATAATGAGTAAATATATCATATTTATTCATTACTAACGTATTGCGAGGAAGCTTTGTGAAGCTTGTGTAGGTTGTGGTAGCTTATGGTAATTAGACGGACCGATAGTGGCCATCAGTAAACAACATGCCAAGTCGTGAAGACGACGCTCCTCCCTCACCAAAATGGCGGCTCCCAACCTACTCCTCTCGCTGTTATCTCACACTATACACACAATATATATATAAGTACTGTATCTACATTTGTGTTCACCATAGCAAACCACTAAGCTGGTATGGTGAGTGCAGTCAATAAATGGGGCCACACACAGTCAGAAGACGACGCCACAACCCTTCCTCCACAGCCTTACTCCTCCCTCCATGGGGCACAGCGCTAAATATCACCATAGTCATGCTGTTATCAGAATCCTGGTCAGTTTTATCACAGTCAGGGGACTTCAGTAATACTATTACTGCTAAATAATAGCAGTATCATTTATATTATGCTGTGGTCACAAGCTAAACAACGGTGCTATGAGCTCGTGCTGCATGCGCCAGCCTTGGTGGCTTGCTCAATACTGACGCTCTAACACCCAAGAATGTTGGCCTGGATTTTTTTTCTAGGTGGCATCAGGCAACTATCGGTCGTGGCTGTACTATAGCTGCCCCTATCCCAGGCGGGGCGTTTAAATAATAGCGCTAGACAAGAAATCATATATATATGATGTGGGCGGTTTCGGTTTTGTCAATGATATATATATATATGATATGATATGATATATATCATATATATATGATATATATATGATATGCGCGGTTTAAGGGTTAAATTACCAATCAAGCTGTCAATGTAATCAATCAGAGCTTTAATATACCAATGTACTTTAATATACTTACTAATCTCCCTCATCTCATTTTTTTCTTGCACTGTATTTATCATTTTATTAATTCTGCTAGAATTTACCTACTTAAAATTATCTGTTAGATTAAGGACCTGCCCGAAATGCTGTGCGTACTAGTGGCTTTACAAGATTGTAAATATTATGCTATGTATTCTCACAAACCCAATGTACCTTCTTGTATATAAATAAATAAATAAATAAATAAATACAGTTCATCTTCATCTTGAAAAACATAAATTAATTAATGATTCTGAACATGGTTTTACAAATGGCCATTCATGTTTAACAAATTTATCATTTTATTCCAGCATAGTTGAGGCAGTTGACAGTGGTAAAGATTGTGATGCTGTGTACCTTGACTTTAACAAAGCTTTTGATACAGTGCTACACGAAAGACTGATTAAAAAGATAGAGGTTCATGGTATTGGGGTTGCTATATTAAGTTGAATTAGGGCATGGCTATACCAAAGAAAGCAGGTTGTTAGTATAAATGGGGTCAAGTCAGAGTGGGAAAATGTTGTAAGTGGAGTGCGTCAAAGCTCTGTCCTGGGACCTCTGTTGTTTATAATATATATAAATGATTTAGATGCAGGTTTGAGTAGCAACATTTGCACATTTGTTGATACAAAAATCGTTAGGGAAATAAACACAGACGACGACTCACTATCACTTCAAGTTGTTATAAAATAGGGTTTTGAAATGGTCAAAAGAATGGCAGATGCTGTTTAATGCTGACAAATGTAAGGTTTTGAGGCTAGGTAATGATAACAAAGTTACAAGATACGAGCTAGATGGTATTGAGAGTGCAAAGTCAGATTGCGAAAGGGATCTGGGAGTTATGATTAGTAAGAATTTAAAACCAAGGATCAATGCACGAATGTTCGTAATAAGGCAGATAGGACACTGGGATATATTAATCGAAGTATTAGTAACAAGACACCTGGTGGTGGTCTAGCTTCAGCTATATCTTGCTCTAGTTAGGCCCCATTTAGATTATGCAGTTCAGTTTTGGTCGCTGTACTATAAGAACAAAAGAACAAGGGTAACTGCAGAAGTCCTATTGAGCCATATGAAGCAGCTCCTATTTATAACCACCCAATCCCACTCATATGCATGTCCAACCCATGTTTGAAACAATCGAGGGACCCCACCTCCACGATGTTACGCTGTAATTGGTTCTATAAATCAATAACCCTGTTACCGTACCAGTATTTACCCAAGTCTTTCCTAAATCTAAACTTATCCAATTTATACTATATCCAGCGATACGGCTATACGCTCACGGCTAGGGAGCCGGTCGGCCAAGCGGACAGCACGCTGGACTTGTGATCCTGTGGTCCTGGGTTCGATCCCAGGCGCCGGCGAGAAAGAATGGGCAGAGTTTCTTTCACCCTATGCCCCTGTTACCTAGCAGTAAAATAGGTTCCTGGGTGTTAGCTGTCACAGGCTGCTTCCTGGGGGTGGAGGCCTGGTCGAGGACCGGGCCGCATGGACACTAAAAAGTCCCGAAATCATCTCAAGATATACCCAATTTATACCCATTGTTTTGTGTTCTCTCTTTTATTGATACTTTTAATACACTATTAATATCCCCTTTATGTTCATTCATCCACTTGTAAACCTCTATCATGTCACCCCATAACTCTTCGCCTTTCCAGTGAATGCAATTTAAGCTTTGTTAATCTCTCTTCATATGACAGATTTCTAATTTGGGGAATTAACTTTGTCATCCTACTCTGGACACTTCAAGTAAATTTATATCCATTCTATAGTACAGCGATCATCCATTCTATAGTATGGCGACCAGTACGGTGTAATTCTTAATCTGGGAATTACATTAACTGGAGTGTTGACTCTATCGCACAACCAAATGAAATCGCCATGTTTTAAGTTATGTTCCTAATGCCTCTTCGTGGCCGAGTGGCGGCATGTTTTGGTACAGGCTTTTTCCAGATGTCTGTCATAAAAATGTCGTGAACAGCAAGTCACGATAATGGGGCTGAAAATTAAGACACCCAACGGACACATCTGAACTTTTGGGTATTGAAGACGTTTCGGTCCATCCTGGAGAATTATTGTGATAATGGTCCAGGAAATACCGAAACGTCTTCACTTTTTTTATTTTTCAGATATGTGGGTTGAGTATATGTGTGTAAACATGTTCATCTTGTTGTACGGCAATGTATGCTACATCTTGAAAGTTTATGAATTGCATTTAATAATATTTTCTCAGGATTGCTGGTCCAACTGTGGAGTTTGAGTATCCTGGACATAGATTATGTACTGATGCAATAGTTCTCCATAATGTGCATAGATGTATTGTACGTATGTCTTGATGATAATATTGCAATATTTCTCCTGGCAGAGGTAGGCCCCGTGGAGGGTCGCCTGGCTACTGGAGGGCTGGAGTCAGAATGCCTGAGTCTGCAGGAACTGTCCCCGGCGCCTCCACTACTCCTCAGACTTCGCCAGCATCGTCAGCCGCCATTCTCCCTGTCCGCCCACCAGTGTGATCTCTTTGGCGGGTACATCTGCTCCAGGAGGGTACCTGGTGAGTCAGTGACTGGTCTGGTGTTTGTCATGCTGGTGGTCGGGATACGCAGGTATAACAAAGCTTTGTGTATTGTGTGCGAGTTTGGGAGACATTATTCCAAAGAGTTTAGTGGGGTGTTTTATGTTTAACTCTTGTGTTGCTAAGAGCTATTTGGCCATTGTCACCCACAGGTGCATACCAAAAAAAAACATTATTTTTTTTCTAAACCTGTTAATTTGTGTTCTCTGATCATGGGAAAAATAATAAAAAATCGTAAGTGGCATATTTTGCCTGCTATAGGGCGGGGAAGTCTGACTAAAAACAAGCGCTGACTCATTATGCGTCCCAGGCATTCTGCTCTGCTCCAGCTGTCGGGCAGGAGTGGCCACAACAGATAATTACCTAATTATTTCAATGTGTCTGATTGATTTTTCTTCATTTTTTTTTGCTGTAATATTATTCAATAGTGTATAGTGTGATATATTTATATAAATAAATAAATAAATATGTTTATTCAGGTAAGGTATATACAGTACATACAAGTGAGGTTACATTAATGGATCGAATTATAGGTAGAGCTAGTACATACAATGCCTAAAGCCACTATTACGCAATGCGTTTCGGGCAGGAAGAACATTAATATCTAGAACTTAATATTAATAGAGCATAAAGAATAAAATGTGTTGAGAACAAATACATATAAAGATAAAAAAAAAAAAGGGGAACATGACTGAAAAAGCAGCACAAATACAAAAGGTTGACAAACAGTGTTGATTAAAAAATAACAGACATGGGTTGAACTAGAGGGGTAAGGTAGGTTACAGGGAATTTATTAGGTAGTGTTTAGTTTTATTCTTAAACTGGTTGAGAGAGGTACAGTCTTTAACATGGTTGGGGAGGTCATTCCACATTCTGGGTCCCTTGATTTGTAGAGCATTTCTAGTTTGATTAAGCCGTACTCTTGGAATATCAAAACTGTATTTATTTCTGGTGTGGTGCTCATGGGTTCTGTTACAACCAGCAATGAAGCTTTTGAGTTCAGGATTGGCATTACAGTTCAGCGTTTTATATATGTATGATACACATGAGAGAATGTGCAGTGACTTAATATCTAACATATTCAGAGATTTGAGTAGGGGTACCGAGTGATGTCTGGGGCCAGAGTTGGATATTGTCCTAATAGCAGCTTTGTGTTGAGTAATTAGAGGACGTAAATGATTTTGGGTAGTAGAACCCCAAGCACAAATACCATAGTTGAGATATGGATAGATGAGGGAGTAATAGAGTCACCAGGGCAGGTCGGGGTACATAATATCTGATCTTAGAGAGAATGCCAACAGTTTTTGAAACTTTTTTTGATATGTTTAGAATGTGTCCCTGGAAGTTCAGCTTGTGGTCAATGAGAACGCCAAGGAACTTACCATCTAATTTGTTACAAATTTGGGTATTGTTAATTTTGAGATTTATTTGATTAGAGGATTTATTGCCAAACAGAATATAGAAAGTTTTGTCAATGTTAAGGGTGAGTTTGTTGGCAGTTAGCCAAAGATGGACTTTATTTAGCTCAGTATTTACTGTGGCATTTAGAGCAAGGGGGTCAGGACTGGAGTAAATGAAGGTTGTGTCGTCAGCAAAAAGAATTGGTTTGAGGTGTTGGGAGGCATTTGGAAGGTCATTAATGTAGATGAGAAAGAGGAGAGGGCCAAGTATGCTGCCCTGAGGAACACCGATGTTGATGGGTAGGGTGGGAGAAATTGAATTGTTCACAGAAACATACTGGAGCCTGTCAGTAAGGTAAGATTTGAGGTATTGCATATACCTCAAAATATAAAAAAATTCACACATATAATAAAATGTGTGAATCATCGCTATACTCAAAATTATGGTGTGCATATTGTCGATTCAATTATGTTCATCAAACAGTGAACAAATACTTTGTTGGTTATTACACTATATACACAGGTTATATATAAGTATCTGCATGTTTTGTTCACCATAATGAACCACTAAGTAGGTATTATGAGTCAAAAAGCAACGAGGAGTGGCCGCAACATACCAGCCAGCCACTTGCTGCCACTCATTCCTTCAACACCTCACTCGCCCACATTCTCCTCCCACCATACTGTTTTTGTTTTTATTCACTATATACAGACGTTATATCTACGTATTTACATGTTTTGTTCACCGCAACTGTACAAATAAGCCGATATACAGTAGTTAGTTCAGGCACTACGAGACGTCGCTACACACAGTCAGCTGGCGGCTGCGTCCCTCACACATCCAAGGTCAGACGTACTAAAATTTCTCTCCCAACAATACTGTTTGAGGTGTTATTACCCTATATACACACACATTATATATAAGTATTTACATGTTTTGTTCACCATAACTGTTGAGCTAAGGCGGTATAGTGCCCAAAGAGAATAGTGGTCACCCCTACCCAGCATAAATCATGCAGATGTTTTTGCTTTTATTCACTATATACAAATGTTATATATAAGTATTTGCATGTTTTGTTCAGTATAGCGAACCACTAAACTGGTATAGTAAGTGCAGACAGCAACAGGTGGTTCGGCAGATAACGCTACAGCCCTCCCACCCTCAACTTTACTCCTCACACAGCACAGCACAATTATCATAACAATCCTGCTATTATCAGAATCCTGGTCATTTTGATCACAGTCAGGGGTTTTCTGTAATACTATCATCGCTTAATAATAGCATGAACATATATATTATGGCATATTTAGGCGATGCTGTGGGTCACAAGCTGAACAGCAGTACTGTGAGCTCATGCTGCGTGTGCCAGCCTTAGTTGCTCACTCACTACTAAGGCCCTCACACCCGGAAATGTGGCCCACAATTTTTTTTTTAAATTTAAATTAAATTTAAATTAAATTTAAATCTTCTTAAATTACAACATTATGGAGTCAGAGGTCATTCCCTGCAGCACCTTAAGTCTTACCTTACTGACAGGCTCCAATATGTTTCTGTGAATAATTCAATTTCTCCTACCCTACCCATCAACATTGGTGTTCCCTAGGGCAGCATACTTGGCCCTCTCCTCTTTCTCATCTACATTACTAACCTCCCAAATGCCTCCCAACATCTCGAACCAATTCTATTTGCTGACGACACGACCTTCATTTACTCCAGTCCTGACCCCTTTGCTCTAAATGTCAGTGAATACTGAGCTAAATAAAGTCCATCACTGGCTTAACTGCCAAAAACCTCACCCTCAATATTGACAAAACTCCTATATTTTGCTTGGCAATAAATCCTCAAATCAAATAAATCTCAGGATTAACAATACCCAAATTTGTAACAAAGTAGATGGCAAATTCCTTGGCGTTCTCATTGACCGCAAGCTGAATTTCCAGGGACACATTCTAAATATATCAAAAAAAGTTTAAAAAACTGTTGGCATTCTTTCGAAGATCAGATATTATGTACCTGGTTCTGCCCTGGTGACACTCTATTACTCTCTCATCTATCCTTATCTCAACTATGGTATTTGTGCTTGGGGTTCTACTACCCAATAAAATCCAGCCCATCAACTGTTAAGAGCTCAGTCCCCCAGGGTACTGTGCTTGCTCCAGTACTTTTTCTCATCCTCATATCGGACATAGACAAGAACACAACCTATAGCACTGTATCATCCTTTGCAGATGACACTAGGATCTTCATGAGAGTAGGCAACATAGAGGACACGGCAAACCTCCAGTCAGATGTAGATCAGGTCTTTCTATGGGCTACAGAAAATAATATGGTGTTTAACCCTTACACTGCTCAGGGGTCCTGGGGACATTTACACCCCTGTGCGCAAATTTACACCCCTGTGCGCAGAAAAAAAAAATTCCAAAATTTTTTTTCGTCTTCTAAACATGTTAATTTGTGTCCCCTGAGCACGGGAAAAATAGCAAAAAAATCGTAGGTCACATATTTTGGGCGCAATTGACCGAGGAAGTCTGGCAAAAAGTGGGCGTTGACAGAGCGGTCGCCAGGGCCGGTCAGCGTCACCCGCGCTGACAGATGGGAGTTGCCACAAAGATATTATTACCTAATTGTTTCAATGTCTCCGATTGATTTTTTCTTAGTTTTTTTGCAGTAATATTATTCAGTAGTGTGTATTGTAATATATTTATATAATAAAAGTGGTGAATAATCGCTGTACTCAAACGTATGGTGTGCATATTAGTAATTCAATTATTATGTTCATAAAACAATAAACAAATAGTTTTGCTGCTATTACACTCTATACACAGGTTATATATAAGTATCTGCATATTTTGGTTACCATAACGAACCACTAAGTTGGTATTGAGAGTCGAAAAGCAACGAAGAGTTACCGCCACACACCAGCCAGCCACTCGCTGCCACTCCCTCAACACACGCACTAAACTTTCTCCCCCAACAATACCATTTGTGGTGTTATTACACTATATACAGACGTTATATATAAGTATGTATATATTTTGTTCACAACTGTACAGCCAAGTTGATATAGTTAGTTCAGGCACTAAGAGTCGTCGGTATGCACAGCTGGCGGCTCCCTCACTCATTCAAGATCACACACACACTAAACTTTCTCCCCCAACAATACTGTTTGCTGCTATTACACTCTATACACAGGTTATATATAAGTATTTGCATATTTTGGTCACCATTACGAACCACTAAGTTGGTACTGAGAGTCGAAGAGCAACGAAGAGTTACCGCCACACACCTGCCAGCCACTCGCTGCCACTCCCTCAACACACGCACTAAACTTTCTCCCCCAACAATACCATTTGTGGTGTTATTACACTATATACACTATGCTGCGTGCGCCAGCCTTGGTTGCTCCAACAGTACTGTGCCTCTCACACCTGAGATTATTTTCCACAATTTTTTTTTTAAATGGCGTCTGTTTACAAGAGCCCTGAGGAAGCTACTGTGAACCCCGTGTAGCCGCGGGCCATTTGAATCGGGAATGGCACCCAATGGCGTATATATACGCCATGCGCACCGTCGGACATGTTACTCGGGGCGTATATATACGCCATGCGCAGTTTAAGGGTTAACGAAGATAAGTTCCAGCTCATGCGCTATGGAAAAAATGAAAATATAAAAACGGAAACCACGTACAAAACTCAGACAAATCATAACATAAAACGAGAAGGCAATGTAAAGGATCTGGGTGTACTCATGTCGGAAGACCTTACTTTTAAAGAACACAATAAAGTAGCAGTCACAACTGCAAGAAAAATGACAGGTTGGATAACAAGCACTTTTCACACTAGAGATGCTCTACCGATGATGACACTTTTCAAAACGCTTGTGCTCAAAAGCAGAGGTGCAACTGGTACTCTGAGAGAGAACTCTATCAACATCAGGGGCCCGAGACTGTTCAACACGCTTCCGCTACACATAAGGGACATAACTGGCAAACCCATCAGTGTTCAAGAGAGAACTGGATAAGCACCTCCAAAGGATACCTGATCAACCAGGCTGTGACTCATACGTCAGGCTGCGAGCAGCCGCGTCCAACAGCCTGGTTGATCAGTCCAGCAACCAGGAGGCCTGGTTGATGACCGGGCCGCGGGGACGCTAAGCCCCGGAAGCACCTCAAGGTATCCTCAAGGTACCCAAAATCATTTACGTTCTCTAATTACTCAACACAAAGCTGCTATTAGGACAATATCTAACTCTGGCCCCAGACATCACTCGGTACCCTTACTCAAATCTCTGAATATGTTAGATATTTAGTCACTGCACATCCTCTCATGAGTATTTTATATATATAAAACTCTGAACTGTAATGTCAATCCTGACCTGAAAGGCTTCCTAGAAGGTTGTAACAGATCCCATGAGCACCACACCAGAAACAAATACCTATTTGATATTCCAAGGGTATGACTTGGTCAAACTAGAAGTGCTTTACAAATCAAGGGACCTCGTATGTGGAATGACCTTCCCAATTATGTTAAAGACTGTACCTCTCCCAACCAGTTTAAGATAAAAACTAAGTACTACCTAATTAACTCAATGTAACCTACCTCACCCCTTAATGTCAACCCATGTCTACGATTTTAAACAATGCTGTTTGTTGATCAAATTGTATTTTTGCTTTTTTCTGCCATGTTTCCCCCCTCCCTCTCTTTTCATTTTTTTCTTATTTTTTCTCAACACAATTTATACTTTAATCTCAATTAGTATTAAGTTTTAGTCTTAAGTGTTTTTCCTGCCCAAAACGCTTTGCATAATAGTGGCTTTAGGCATTGTATGTACTAGCTCTATCTATAAATCCATCAACTTTTGTATCTCACCTTGTATGTATGTACTTTACCTGAATAAATATTTGTATACTACTCTATGTGTAGTACTTGAGTATTACATGTAGTACTCAAATAAATTGTGCAATAACTTGTGCAATTTATTGCAAGTTACTCAACCCTGCATATGACGTGTTACACAGTGTGACATTCACATGTGACACCCCCAGGGTCAACACTTGCAGCAGAGGAGCTCCAGCATATTTCAACAATCCTAAGTATTGTAGTACAGGTTGATGATAGTGAGTGGTGTCCCAGAGATCATAAAGGTATAGTGCTTTTGAAAAATAGGTGAGATAACAGGAATGTGCTAAGGGAAGTGAAAAATTGGGTGAGAAAAAGTTGCCCC
The DNA here is from genome assembly GCA_020271785.1 of Procambarus virginalis. Classification (NCBI taxonomy): domain Eukaryota; kingdom Metazoa; phylum Arthropoda; class Malacostraca; order Decapoda; family Cambaridae; genus Procambarus; species Procambarus virginalis. The sequence continues at coordinate 3,338,389 of WNGS01004946.1, forward strand.
TATAGTGTTTACAGTGCAGAGAAGAACATTCAAGATGGCCACTGACAAGAGGAAATACAAAACAGAGCTTGATTTTGAGGGATTCAATGAAGAAAGCATTGATATTAGCAGTCTACACAACAAGTTGGTAAAATTAGATACTATAGTGAACTCTCATGTAGAAATAATTAGTAAATTGAAAGAAAGTAATGATCATTTGAATAGCAAAGTTTTAGGTCTTGAGGGTTTAGTGAAAGACTTGCGCAAGGAAAAGAGTCAATTGGAAACAAATTGCAAAGCCATGGAAGAAGAAAATATACTCTTAAAAATAGCTTTGGAAGAAGTTAGAGCAAATTTAAACATAAATGATTACAATAGGCTAGGCAAGGAAATTCAAGAGGAGAAACAGCTTTTGTCAGCACAGATGGAGGAAGTTACACAGGGAATAGAACAGTGCAAGAAAGATATGCAACTCACTTATGCACAAGTGGCCAAGGAGAAGGAAAAAATGGAAGCAGCAGTAAAGGAAGCCCAAAAATGCAGCAACCAAGATAAAACAAACATTAGGCTGGAAGTGAGAAAGGAATTGGCATCTAACCCGAGGTTGGTGCAAAACACAGTTGATCGGAGTAAGTCCCTGATAATTTTGGCTGCAAAGAAAAGGAGATAACATCTAGGTCAGAAAGAGCTGTAGAAGAAGCAAAAGTAGTAGATAAAATTGTTGGCCTCGTGGAAGGTCTTACAACCAAAGAGAATGTGTGTGACTACAGGAGACTAGGCAGATATGTAAAAGGGAAAGATCGACCTTTGAGGATCACCCTAAACGGTGCCAAGCAGATGGAAGAAGTACTAAGGAATGCTAGAAAGTTACAAAGTGATGAGGATGGGAAAATGTGGTCATTAAGACGAGATCTTTCAAGAGAAGACAGAGAGAAGCTGAAACTGAACCTCGCTGAGGCAAAACGTTTAAATGAGGAGGAATGAAAGAAGAAATCAAATCTTTTTTCTACAAAGTGTTAGGGGTAGGCAGACCAGTAAAGTGGTACATAAAGGCAAACCAACACAATCAATAGAGAGAGGGGGAGTGAAGAATAAGGAGAGGGGGAACAAGTTCCTGAAGATTGCATACACCAACATAGATGGAGTAAGATCGAAGATATTGGAGTTAAGTGATGTAATACAGATGCAGACACCAGACATTGTTGCACTCACGGAGACAAAACTTGAAGATGATATTTTAAATGAGGTCATATTCCCAAGGGGCTACTCAATTGGAGAAGGGACAGAAAAATTAGGAAAGGCGGTGGCGTTGCTGTGCTGTGGTGAAAGAACACATAAAGTGAAGGAAATAATGACTGCCAATCCACAAGAGGTTGACATAATAGCACTAGAGATCTGCCATGAAGATGATAAACTAATGGTCATAAATGCATATAGTCCACCACCAAGCAGCACATGGTCAAAGGAGGAGCTAGATAGTAAACGAGAAGGTCTTATAACAATAATGAGAGAGATTATAGCGAGAGCGGATAACAATAGGTCACGACTGTTGATAGTTGGTGACTTCAACTTGAAATCCATAGACTGGGAAGCATATGAAGCTAAAACAGAAGATTTTGGACCTGTAAATTGTAGACCTCATCCTGGAAACATTCTTGTATCAACATGTTAAACAAGCTACGAGGATGAGGGAAGGGGACGTTCCCTCCATGCTAGATTTGATATTTACCAGGAAGGAGGAAGAAGTATTTGACATTCAGTACCTTCCTCCCTTGGGTAAAAGTGACCATGTCTTTTTGGGAATAAAGTATGCAATGCGTTATAATCTGGAAGAAAATAAGGAGGATGAGGCAGTTGAAAAACCTGACTTCAAGAGAGGACATTATGGCAACCTTAGAAATTTTTTTAGTGAGTATAATTGGACAGACTTGTTGCTAGGCAAGGAAGTGAATGAGATGTATGTCAAGTTTTGTGAAATATATGATAAAGGCACAAACAAATTATACCAAAACAGAGATGCAGAACTAGGAAACAGGATTGGTTCAATAGGAATTGCGAGAGGGCCAGAGACCAAAAGACACAAAAATGGAATCAATACAGGAAGAGGCCAAACCCCAAACATACAAACGATACAAAGATGCAAGAAACAACTACACAGCAGTGAGGAGAGAGGCAGAAAGAAATTTTGAAAAAGGGATTGCAGACAAATGTAAACAGAACCAGGTCTATTCTATAAATTCATAAACAACAAATTGCAGGTAAAGGATAATATTCAGAGGTTGATAATGGGAAATAGATTCACGGAAAATGAAAAGGAAATGTGTGAAACACTAAACGAAAAGTTCCAAAGTGTGTTTGTACAAAATGAAATCTTTAGGGAACCAGACACAATAAGAATTCCAGAGAACAACATAGAGCACATAGAGGTGACTAGAGACGAAGTGGAAAAAATGCTCAAGGAGCTAAGTAAGAACAAGGCAGTTGGTCCAGATGGAGTTTCACCATGGGTTCTGAGAGAGTGTGCACCTGAGCTCAGCATTCCACTTCAGCTGATTTTTCAGGCATCCCTGTTTACAGGAGTTGTAGCTGATGTGTGGAAAAAGGCTAACATAGTTCCAATCTACAAAAGTGGAAGCAGGGAAGACCCCCTTAATTATAGACCTGTATCATTGACAAGTGTAATAGTCAAAATATTGGAAAAAATAATTAAAAACTAATGGGTAGAACACCTGGAGAGAAATGATAATATCAGACCGACAGTATGGTTTTCGATCTGGAAGATCCTGTGTAACGAACTTACTCAGTTTTTATGATCGAGCAACAGAGATTTTACAGGAAAGAGATGGTTGGGTTGACTGCATCTATCTGGACCTAAAAAAGGCTTTCGACAGAGTTCCCATAAGAGGTTGTTCTGAAACTGGAACATATTGGAGGGGTGACGGGTAAGCTACTAACATGGATGAAAAATTTCCTAACTGACAGAAAAATGAGGGCCGTAATCAGAGGCAAGGTATCGGATTGGAGGAATGTCACGAGTGGAGTACCACAGGGTTCAGTTCTTGCACCGGTAATGTTCATTGTCTACATAAACGATCTACCAGAGGGATTACAGAATTACATGAACATGTTTGCTGATGATGCTAAGATAATAGGGAAGATAAGAAACCTAGATGATTGTCATGCCCTTCAAGAAGACCTGGACAAAATAAGTATTTGGAGCAACACTTGGCAAATGGAATTAATGTGAATAAATGCCATGTTATGGAATGTGGAATTGGAGAACATAGACCCCACACAACCTATAATTATGTGAGAAATCTTTAAAGAATTCTGATAAAGAAAGGGATCTAGGGGTGGTTTAGATAGAAAACTGTCACCTGAGGACCACATCAAGAACATTGTGCGAGGAGCCTATGCTACACTTTCTAACCTAAGAATTGCTTTTAAATACATGGATGGAGAAATACTAAAGAAATTGTTCACGACTTTTATTAGACCAAAGCTGGAATATGCAGCGGTTGTATGGTGCCCTTATCTTAAGAAGCACATCAACAAACGGAAAAGGTGTGCAACGACATGCCACTAAGTGGCTCCCAGAAATGAAGGACAAGAGCTATGAGGAGAGGTAGAGGCATAAATATGCAAAACTAGAAGATAGAAGAAAAAGAGCGATATGATCACTAATTACAAAATAGTAACAGGAATTGATAAAATCGACAGGAAGATTTCCTGAGACCTGGAACTTCAAGAACAAGAGGTCATAGATTTAAACTAGCTAAACACAGATGCCGAAGAAACGTAAGAAAATTCACCTTCGCAAATAGAGTGGTAGCTGTTGGAACAAGTTAAGTGAGAAGGTGGTGGAGGCCAAAACGTCAGTAGTTTCAAAGCGTTATATGACAAAGAGTGCGGGGAAGACGGGACACCACGAGCGTAGCTCTCATCCTGTAACTACACTTAGGGTAATTACACTTAGGTAATACGT
>WNGS01004946.1:3363948-3377130 GCA_020271785.1 Procambarus virginalis
TATATATATATATATGCCTGCCCATATATATATTACAATTATTTATTAAAAAACTTCCAATTATAACACTAAAACATACTAACCTATTATAATTGGACCGAATTTTGGGGGCTCAAGGTGGCACTGCAATGGGCACTAATAGGACACTCCCATAGCTGGGATCACCTTCCTCAGGAGCTTGTCTGGGCTTGGTGGTGAGTGTCGTTGGTTTCTGCATCACCTCCTTTCTACTGAAGTATCAATCAGTTACATCATTCTCATTAGTCAAGGAGGGTGAGTGAGGAGGGTGAGTGAGGAAGGTGAGTGAGGAGGGTCGAGGAAGATGAGTGAGGAGGCGGGGTGCGTCACGCCTCACAGCTGATCCCGCCTCCACTAGATATTACTCGTCTTTGCGCTAAAGCAGCTTCTTTTCCTGATAAAGACGGTGAGCGAGTGCCAAATTTGCTGCTCTAATCTTGTGACTCTTCATACTACACGTCATTGTGCAGGAGACCAAGAAATGCAATATTCAGGAGCGAGAATAGAGAGCGCGTCGACATACATCCTCACTCATTAGGAGACAACAGGCCACTGCTGGTGTCTACCAGAGTCACCGCCTACTATGAGGAGATAGTTGCCAACGAGTGTATATTTTATATTTATACATACCGAGTTATTTCCGACGTTATTACAAAAAATTTGACATTTAGAACATACGACGCAATACCTTCCGCGCGCCACAGTCGCGAGGCGCCGGATTCTGACCATTTACGCATGGAAAAGCACCATAAATACATCAATTTATATCATAATATTATTGGGATTGCGCCACAGTGTTGCCAGAACTACGTAGTATTTTTATAAATTTTTCAAAATATTACGATTTTTTCCGAATTTTTTCGTTCCGATGGCCCCTAAATGAAAGTGTCTTGCTTTTTGGTGGTGTTATGTCCATGTTCGCTATGAGAAAGGTAGGATAGTGGTCAGTTGTTCTGTCGTAGACTATACCAGGTACAAGGGGAGCTGTTATGTTTGTCCATATGTGGTCCAAGGTAGTGGCTGATGTTTGAGTGCCTCGGGTAGGTTTGGTGATTGTGGGGATTAGCATACAGGAGTTCATGCTGTTAAGGAAATAGTCAACTTGAGAGCAATTTTGTTGACCCAGGTCAATATTAAAGTCTCCTCCCAGAATGATGTAGTTTTTGTTGAGATTGTTGTTTATAATAAGATTACTTAGGTTGTCTGAGAAAGAAGCTATGTTAGTATTGGGAAATCTATAGATGGCTCCAATAGTCAATGAGGATTTAAGGGATTTAATTGTAAACTGAGCAAAAGTATATTCACAGTAGTCATCTCTGTCACTAATAATACTGTTGCAGATAAATGTATCTCGGTAATATATAGCTGTGCCACCACCTTTTTTATTTGGCCTACAGTTATGAATGGCTTTATAACCAACTAAGTTGTAGAGTTGGGTATAGTTTTTATTTAGCCAAGTTTCTGTTAAAATAATGAACGATAAGTTAGTACCTAGTACTGTGAGTAATGCATTTAAATCGTCAAAATGTTTACCAAGTGATCTAACATTTTGGTTGTAAACTGATAAACTGGTGTTATTTTGGAGTTTGTTTTTAGCCTGGTGTGCTGTGAAATACTTGCAATAATGATGATCAATGTGCTGGTTGGTGTAGATATGAGACACAAGATTTTGATCAGGATCAATATCAGTGTGCATAGAGATGCAGAGGGATCACGATACAAGATACATGATAGGAAAGCACAGGAATAAAAGCAAATACAATAAATAGTAACAATTTAGAAGTAAAATTGAGATCCAACAGATAGCCAGGAAGGACACAGAAGTAGGTAAAATAAAAAACAAAAAATCAGTAGAGACTGACAATATAAATATAAAATAAAAAATAATGAGAAAAATAATAATCATAAAGTAAAATGAACTTGAGGATAATTAGCTTAGTAATGGTTAATTAAAATCCTATAGTTGGTATGAACCTAAGAAAACAAAGTGACCTCAAATAGATAATTCCGAAAAGAAAGAAAACAAAAGATGACATGTATATCTGAGTAAATCTTGAATTTTAAATCTTGAATCTTCTTCCACAACCTCCAACACTCCTTCAACTGGGCAGAAAAGACAGGAGTCACACACTCTCACAGAAGGGCCCTGCCGCCCACACACACTGTCCTCTCTGACAGTCCTCGACATAAGCTGCCCTGCAGCCTATTCTACTACTAAAGTATCAATGTCCTATTGCCACATACACAAGTGAATATTGTGGCCTATCTAACCTACTCAACAAGGGGTAATAGGAGGGAAAATGATCTACCTTTACATTCCTGGCTCACGACGCCTGTCCCTCGATGGTGTGAGGTTCCCACGCTTCCCGAGTCGATCCTTGACGATCCAGGAACGTTCCACAGGTCCTCAGGTGTCGTGAAGTCTTCGCGTCGTCGCCGTTCCAATCCCTGAGTTTCAGCTATCCCAATCCTGGTTCACCAATGGGCGCTGAGCTAATCACTATATTCACACACTCGTCCCTTCCACAAGGCGCTGCTCCTTGTCCTAGGAACGGTGTCGTCCCTCCAAGCCCTCAGTGGATGTGACCTGGTCACAGCTAGGCCTGCCCGCCACACCTTCCAGGCCCTCAACGTCCAGCGTCGCCGCCGACAATTTCCAAGTTTGGCTCTCCTTTGCTCAATGAACTTGGCTCCTTTTTGCTTCCCAGAAGTGCGGGGCCTCCAATATATACGGTGGGCTGCGATGGCTAGCTCTAATCCACTGAGAAAGGCCTGTAGAGCCTCCAATCCTTGAGAGCTGACCGAGGTGCGTCCTCTCGCCTCCACTGTCAGGCCAACTCTGACGTTAGCGCCGCCTGGGGCACTCGGTGACGTCACGGCGGGCTCTGATTGGTCGCCCGTGACCCAAGCCACCCAATCCGCACACGGCTAGCGTTTTCTACAACACGGTGGATCTGCAGGTAGGGGTTACTATTTCATTTGTATCCGGGCACCTCTTTCCCCTTACCTACAAACTTATAATGTAAGTTTCTCCCTTAACTGGTGGCCGATCTGGTCGCCACACATACCAACAGACTTCCCTGTACCTCAGAGAAACAGTAGGGAGAGTCGATATGACTCTTAAAGCAGGCAAACGAAAGAGATAGGAGAGGGCACCGTAACAATACCAACTGGTAGATCATTTATGTAGACAATAAACATCACTGGTGCAAGAACTGAACCCTGTGGTACTCCACTTGTGACATTTCTCCAGTCTGATACAGTGCCTTTGATCACTGCCCTCATTTTTCTATCAGTCAGAAAAATTTTCATCCATGTTAGAAGCTCACCTGTCACCCCTCCAATATTTTCCAGTTTCCAGAACAACCTCTTATGTGAAACTCTGTCGAAAGCTTTTTTTAGGTCCAGATAGATGCAGTCAACCCAACCATCTCTTTCCTGTAAAATCTCTGTGGCTCGATCATAGAAACTGAGTAAATTTGATACACAGGATCTTCCAGATTGAAAACCATACTGTCTGTCTGATATTATATCATTTCTCTCCAGGTGTTCTACCCATTTAGTTTTAATTATTTTTTCCAATATTTTGACTATTACACTTGTCAATGATACAGGTCTATAATTAAGGGGGTCTTCCCTGCTTCCACTTTTGTAGATTGGAACTATGTTAGCCATTTTACACACATCAGCTACAACTCCTGTAAACATGGATGCCTGAAAAATCAGTTGAAGTGGAATGCTGAGCTCAGGTGCACATTCTCTCAGAACCCATGGTGAAACTCCATCTGGACCAACTGCCTTGTTCTTACTTAGCTCCTTGAGCATTTTTTCCACTTCATCTCTAGTCACCTCTATGTGCTCTATGTTGTTCTCTGGAATTCTTATTGTGTCTGGTTCCCTAAAGATTTCATTTTGTACAAACACACTTTGGAACTTTTCGTTTAATGTTTCACACATTTCCTTTTCAATTTCCGTGAATCTATTTCCCATTATCAACCTCTGAATATTATCCTTTACCTGCAATTTGTTGTTTATGAATTTATAGAATAGACCTGGTTCTGTTTTACATTTGTCTGCAATCCCTTTTTCAAAATTTCTTTCTGCCTCTCTCCTCACTGCTGTGTAGTTGTTTCTTGCATCTTTGTATCGTTTGTATGTTTGGGGGTTGGCCTCTTCCTGTATTGATTCCATTTTTGTGTCTTTTGGTCTCTGGCCCTCTCGCAATTCCTATTGAACCAATCCTGTTTCCTAGTTCTGCATCTCTGTTTTGGTATAAATTTGTTTGTGCCTTTATCATATATTTCACAAAACTTGACATACATCTCATTCACTTCCTTGCCTAGCAACAAGTCTGTCCAATTATACTCACTAAAAAAATTTCTAAGGTTGCCATAATGTCCTCTCTTGAAGTCAGGTTTTCAACTGCTTCATCCTCCTTATTTTCTTCCAGATTATAACGCATTGCATACTTTATTCCCAAAAAGACATGGTCACTTTTACCCAAGGGAGGAAGGTACTGAATGTCAAATACTTCTTCCTCCTTCCTGGTAAATATCAAATCTAGCATGGAGGGAACGTCCCCTTCCCTCATCCTCGTAGCTTGTTTAACATGTTGATACAAGAATGTTTCCAGGATGAGGTCTACAAATTTACAGGTCCAAAAATCTTCTGTTTTAGCTTCATATGCTTCCCAGTCTATGGATTTCAAGTTGAAGTCACCAACTATCAACAGTCGTGACCTATCGTTATCCGCTCTCGCTATAATCTCTCTCATTATTGTTATAAGACCTTCTCGTTTACTATCTAGCTCCTCCTTTGACCATGTGCTGCTTGGTGGTGGACTATATGCATTTATGACCATTAGTTTTTCATCTTCATGGCAGATCTCTAGTGCTATTATGTCAACCTCTTGTGGATTGGCAGTCATTATTTCCTTCACCTTTATGTGTTCTTTCACCAGCACAGCAACGCCACCGCCTTTCCTAATTTTTCTGTCCCTTCTCCAAATTGAGTAGCCCCTTGGGAATATGACCTCATTTAAAATATCTTCAAGTTTTGTCTCCGTGAGTGCAACAATGTCTGGTGTCTGCATCTGTATTACATCACTTAACTCCAATATCTTCGATCTTACTCCATCTATGTTGGTGTATGCAATCTTCAGGAATTTGTTCCCCCTCTCCTTATTCTTCACTCCCCCTCTCTCTATTGATTGTGTTGGTTTGCCTTTATGTACCACTTTACTGGTCTGCCTACCCCTAACACTTTGTAGAAAAAAGAATTGATTTCTTCTTCATTCCTGCTCTCATTTAAACGTTTTGCCTCAGCGAGGTTCAGTTTCAGCTTCTCTCTGTCTTCTCTTGAAAGATCTCGTCTTAACGACCACATTTTTCCATCCTCATCATTTTGTAACTTTCTAGCATTCCTTAGTACTTCTTCCATCTGCTTGGCACCGTTTAGGGTGATCCTCAAAGGTCGATCTTTCCCTTTTACATATCTGCCTATTCTCCTGTAGTCACACACATTCTCTATGGTTGTAAGACCTTCCACGAGGCCAACAATTTTATCTACTACTTTTGCTTCTTCTACAGCTCTTTCTGACCTAGATGTTATCTCCTTTTCTTTGCAGCCAAAAATTATCAGGGACTTACTCCGATCAACTGTGTTTTGCACAAACCTCGGGTTAGATGCCAATTCCTTTCTCACTTCCAGCCTAATGTTTGTTTTATCTTGGTTGCTGCATTGTTGGGCTTCCTTTACTGCTGCTTCCATTTTTTCCTTCTCCTTGGCCACTTGTGCATAAGTGAGTTGCATATCTTTCTTGCACTGTTCTATTCCTAGTGGGGGTCTACCACTGCAAACCACCTTAAGCCCATCATCACGCAGCAAAAATCTGCTATCAGAATAATAACTAACTCAGCTTTTAGACAACATTCAGCTCCCTTGTTTAAATCTCTAAACTTGCTAAATATTAACTCCCTCCACACATTCTCTTGTGTCAACTACATTTACAAAACCCTGTTTTTAAATGCAAACCATGCTCTGAAACTCTCCCTGGATGGATGTAATAGGACCCATTTTCACCACACCAGAAATAAATATCACTTTGATATCCCCAGGGTCAAACTTAATCTGTGTAAACACTCTATGCAAATTAAGGGACCTAGTCTATGGAACTCACTCCCTAGTGAATTGAAAAACTGTAAAAGTTTTGCCTTATTTAAAAACAAAACAAAAAGTACCTGATTTCATCTTCTTAGTTTCCTACACTGAACTTTAAATTTGCTCTGTACCTAGTGTTACCCAATCTCCTAATTTTTATGTATTTAACCCTACCAACCTTATCATTGTGTTCATTGCTGTCTTCTTTTATGTGCTAGCCATATGCTGTTTTGTGCCTACCAATTTTGTCAACTACCATTCAAGCTGTCATTGCAATCAATCTTAGCTGCCTATGTGCTTTAATCCACTGTACCTACAATTTTCTCTATTTTTTTCTTGCCATGTATCTGTTATCATTTTTTTATAAATCTTGCAAGTATTTACCTACTTAAAATTTTCTTAGATTAAGGACCTGCCCGAAACGCTGCGCGTACTAGTGGCTTTACAAGACTGTAATTACCATTTTATGTATCCACACATTCCCAATGTACCTTCTTGTATATGCATAAATAAATAAATAAATAAATAAATTCCCTGTGTAACTTCCTCCATCTGTGCTGACAAAAGCTGTTTCTCCTCTTGAATTTCCTTGCCTAGCCTATTGTAATCATTTATGTTTAAATTTGCTCTAACTTCTTCCAAAGCTATTTTTAAGAGTATATTTTCTTCTTCCATGGCTTTGCAATTTGTTTCCAATTGACTCTTTTCCTTGCGCAAGTCTTTCACTAAACCCTCAAGACCTAAAACTTTGCTATTCAAATGATCATTACTTTCTTTCAATTTACTAATTATTTCTACATGAGAGTTCACTATAGTATCTAATTTTACCAACTTGTGTAGACTGCTAATATCAATGCTTTCTTCATTGAATCCCTCAAAATCAAGCTCTGTTTTGTATTTCCTCTTGTCAGTGGTCATCTTGAATGTTCTTCTCTGTACTGTAAACACTATAGGGGCAACTTTTTCTCACCCAATTTTTCACTTCCCTTGGCACATTCCTATTATCTCACCTATTTTTCAAAAGCACTATACCTTTATGTTCTCTGGGACACCACTCACTATCCTCAACCTGTACTACAATACTTAGGATTGTTGAAATATGCTGGAGCTCCTCTGCTGCAAGTGTTGACCCTAGGGGTGTCACCTTTTTGTGTGTGTGTGTGTGTTTGTGTGTAATTACCTAAGTGTAATTACCTAAGTGTAGTTACAGGATGAGCTACGCTCGTGGTGTCCCGTCTTCCCAGCACTCTTTGTCATATAACGCTTTGAAACTACTGACGGTCTTGGCCTCCACCACCTTCTCACTTAACTTGTTCCAACCGTCTACCACTCTGTTTACAAAACTGAATTTTCGTATATTTCTCCGGCAGCTTTGTTTCGTTAGTTTAAATCTATGACCTCTTGTTCTTGAAGTTCCGGGTCTCAGGAATTCTTCCCTATCAATTTTATCGATTCCTGTTACTATTTTGAATGTAGTGATCATATCACCTCTTTTTCTTCTATCTTCTAGTTTTTGCATGTTTAATGCAACTTGTATTAATCTCTCCTCATAGCTCTTGTCCTTCAGTTCTGGGAGCCACTTAGTGGCATGTCGTTGTACCTTTTCCAGTTTGTTGATGTGCTTCTTAAGATATGGGCACCATACAACCGCTGCATATTCCAGCTTTGGTCTAATAAAAGTCGTGAACAATTTCTTTAGTATTTCTCCATCCATGTATTTAAAAGCAATTCTGAAGTTAGAAAGTGTAGCATAGGCTCCTCGCACAATGTTCTTAATGTGGTCCTCAGGTGACAGTTTTCTATTTAAAACCACCCCTAGATCCTTTTCTTTATCAGAATTCTTTAAAGATTTCTCACATAATTTATAGGTTGTGTGGGGTCTATGTTCTCCAATTCCACATTCCATAACATGGCATTTATTCACATTAAATTCCATTTGCCAAGTGTTGCTCCAAATACTTATTTTGTCCAGGTCTTCTTGAAGGGCATGACAATCATCTAGGTTTCTTATCTTCCCTATTATCTTAGCATCATCAGCAAACATGTTCATGTAATTCTGTATTCCCACTGGTAGATCGTTTATGTAGACAATGAACATTACCGGTGCAAGAACGGAACCCTGAGGTACTCCACTCATGACATTCCTCCAATCCGATACCTTGTGTTTTGTGTTTGTGTGTCCACATATCCACCTCAGCCTGGGTTCAGCACTTCTCGCAGAAAACTGTATGACTTTCACTTTTGATCCAGCAATGTTTCCAGTACATGCTGGGAGGACATTGAACAACCGTGGACCTCTGAGGTTCATAAAGTTTTTTTTAATGTCGTCTACATAAATAATTTTCGTGTTGATATTTGTGTCCTCTGCAAAAGATGATACGAAGCTGTGACTTGTATGTTTGTTTATAACTGATATGAGAATAAGGAAAAGCAGTGGTGCGAGGATTGTGCCCTGAGGCACAGAGCTTTTCACTGTGCTTAGACTCTATTTTATTTGACTATTACTCATTCCATTCCACTTGGGCTGGATGGAAGAGTGACAGTCTCGCTTCATGCAGGTCGGCGTTCAATCCCCGACCGTCCAAGGGCCTGGGCACCATTCGTTCCCCCTGTCCCATCCTAAATCCTTATCCTGATCCCTTCACAGTGTTATATACAGTATAGTCGTAATGGCTTGGCGGTACCTCTTGATAGCTCCCCTTCTTTCCTTTCAGTTTGGACATAAAATTGAATATCCTTTGCTCTACTTTCTGTTATTCCTACTAACCTCATTTTGTGGGCTATCACTCCATGATCGCGTTTATCAAATGCCTTTGCGAAATCCGTGTATTAAAAAATCCGAAATCTGAACTCGGTAACTACTACGAGTACTGGCCCCTCCGTAGTGCCTCCTTGCCGTGGTGAGGGGCTCACGTACACCTCCCTGGGACCGGTGTGGGTTTGCCTTGCTCCCCTCTCCTGCCCCTTCTTTGGGTGGTGTACGTGCAGAAGGGCACCAGGTAGGGCCTTGTGAGCCATTGGACCACCTGCTGGGGGTTGCCCATGAGGGCCGCCCTGAGTGGATGGTTGGGTGTCCAGGCTGGGGCGATAGGGGGAATGGGGGTCTTAGCACCAGTGTGGGAAAATGGATGATGTAGCAGGACTCCCCTGTTGAAAAGGGGGAGCGCCGCTGGGGACGACGCACCCTTCCTGCACTGGCCCTCGCTCTGCCTCCCTGGCTGCCCTGGTAGGAGGTATTCCTTGGTTCCAGGTTCCCAACTTGTGAAATTATTTGCTGCATGGATGACGACATGACTTCTCTTACCCAGGCTCATGGAGTGGGCAACCAGGCCCCTGAGTCGGACTGTCCTAGAAGATCGGGATCTGTAGCCTCCGCTACAGGGTCCGGTTTAGGCCCAGACCGGACTCTTCCTCCCCTGCTCCCCTCCCTCCCTCTGTGGTTAGGTCGAACCCCAAGCCTGCTGTGGTGACTGCCTCGTCCCCTTGCACGGCTCCATCTCTTATTGCGACTACTGCACCTTATGACCCCGTCTCTCTAAAGGTTCTCATCGCTGTCCCTGCCACGGCCGCTCTCGTATGCGCCCTTCCCATACTAATTTGTACCATGCTTTGTTTGGTCCTGCTACGTGGACTAAGTACTTTGACCTCCATCCTTTAGATTCAACTCCTGATGATTTTTCCCTTCATAGGCATCTTGTAGATTCAGTAGATGCCTCTGTTACCTTCAACCCCACCCTTCTTATTACCCGTGTCGTTGCTGCTCCTTCTCAGGATGCAGCCACCCGCTTGGCCGCCATATCCTGCTTTGGCGAGACCCCTGTTTGGGTCTCCAAGAACACTCGGTTAAATGCCAGTGTTGGCACTGTTCTCCTCCCGTACCATGTTGCGACCGGTGTTAGGAATCTCAGACTGCCACGAGGATATCAAGCATATCCTCGAGGCCCAGGGTCATTCTGTCCTTCAGATGGATACGTTTACTCGTCCCCTTTGTGGACATCGCTGTCTGCCCCTTCGGGATGTGAAGATTACCTTTGATGGTAGGACCCTTCCGCCCTCTGTCATTCTTCCTGGTGTCAGATGCTCCGTTCAGGAGTATATTCCACCTCCTCGGCTCTGCAGTAAGTGCTGGAGGTTTGGGCATGGTGCCCTCAAATGCTCTAGTCCTGTCTCCCTGTGTCCCATGTGTGGAGGCGAGGGTCACTCTAAGTTGGAGTGCACTTCTCCCCAGGCCCGCTGCGTCAATTGCGGTGAGGCCCACCCTACCTTCTCCCGCATGTGTATACATTACAAACTTCAGGCGGCCATCCTCAACTTGAAGCACCGGGACCGTTTGTCTTTTCCTGAGGCTTGGCGCCAAGTTCATCGTCTCCCCCTGTTTCGCTGGCGTCTCCTATGCTCGCATGTTGTGCTCTTCCTCTCCTCGTCCTTCCCACCTTCCTCAGTCTCACAACCGTTTCCAAGCCTTAGACCCAGACATGCCCACCACCTCCTCCTCTGTTTCCTTCCGTTTGTCCCGGAGGGTCCCCCTCCTGGTTCTCTGTCTAGGGTTCCCCTTCTTTCTACCCAGTCTGTCATGTCTCCTGTGTCTTCTTTCTCCTCTCCCTATGGTCCTCCTTCCCATCATTCTCCTGGCTCTCCACGCCACCTGACTGTGCAGGCCGATGTCCATCTCTCTCCTGGTGGTCATGTTGCTCGCTTTCGCTCTTCTTCTCCTATTGAGACGCTAGAGTCTGTTGCCCAGTACATTGCTGTTGGGACGCCTGTCTTTTTGAGTCAGAAGCGGAAACCTGGCTCCTCTCCTTCCTCCTCCTCGGTAGGTAAGAAGGCTTCGCTTTCTTCTTCGCCCCCTATCTCTGATTCTATCGTTCCTTCCCCTCCTGCTTCGGTGGTGGAGCCCCCTGTTCCTACTGTGGAGGTTTCTTTAGCCCCCTTGTTCCGTCTCGGTTACTGCCCTTGTTGAGGTGCGCTCTCCTCTTTCTGCCCCCCCCCCTTCCTCCTCCTCCTCCTCTTTCTCCTCCAGACCCTGCTCATCCATTTCTGGTCTGTCCTCCCCTCCTTTCTCTCCTTCTTTACTCAGTTTTACTCAGTCTTTACTCAGTCTCTCTCTCCTTTCCCCCCCCCTCCTCCTCCTCATCCATAGCTGTTGCTGGGCCCATAACTCTTCTGCTCTCTTGATTCGCTCAGATGTTCCCTTCGTCCCCTTACTTTTTTCATCGCCTCTCCACTGTTCTGCTGCCCATGTCTTTGTGCGTAAAGGTACACAGTTTGTTCCATTTATCTCCCTCCCACTGTCCCACGTTCTCTTCCCGATCTTAAACACCTCCTACACTCCTTGCCAGAGCCTGTGCTCCTGCTGGGTGATTTCAATTGTCGTCATGCCCTTTGGGGTGATGTGCTGACAAACACCTGGGGTCGCCTCCTTGAACTTTTCATCCTCTCTTCTTTACTCTCCCTTCTGAATTCTGGCGAGCCCAATCATTTGGACTCTCGGACTCGCTCCCGTTCCTGTCTTGATCTTTCTCTGTGCTCATCATCCCTTTCCTTAGATTTCGGGTGGCGGGTCCTTGATGACCTCCATGGCAGTGACCATTTTCCTATCCTTGTTACCTTTTTCTCTTTTCACCCTCCTCTCCTTCCCTAGGTGGCGGTTTGCCGAGGCTGACTGGCGCCTCTTTACTCTCCGTGCTACTATTTCCGACCTCTCTGTTCTGCCTCTCCCTCGCGCCCTCCTCCTTTTTCATGACGCTGTCTTTGACCCAGCCCTCCGCTCTATTCCTCGCTCTTCCTCTCGGGGAATGCGGAAGTGCGTTCCCTGGTGAAATGTGGACTGTGCTCGGGCTGTCCGGTGTGAGCGTGCAGCCTGGTAAAGACATCGCCGCCAGCAGACGGTTGAGTCTTTTCTTTTGTTTCGGAAGGCGAGTGCGGTGGCCCGTAGGACCATCCTTGCGGCTAAATGTGCATGCTGGATGTCTTATGTCTCCACCGTTACATCCGAAACTCCTCTGCCACTGGTCTGGAAGCGTATCCGCAAGATAGCGGGTAAGTTCGTTACCAATGTCTCGCCGGTCCTTCGCCTCTGTGGTGCTCTTGTGGCGGACCCGTTGCAGGTCGTGACCGAACTGGGTTCCCACTTTTCATATGTTAGTTCTGGTTCTCATCTTCCCCAATCCTTCCTTCTTCGTAAGCCTATTCTTGAATCTTGTCCTTTAGATTTCTGTACTCGTCTTCGCCTTCCCTATAATGATCCTTTCTCTCTCTCTGAGCTTCTGCCCTAGCCCTCTCCGGTTATATGGCGGCAGGCTCCGATGGTACTCTTTGTGAAATGCTTTGCCATCTCCCTCCGTGCACGTGTCAATATTTACCCGAGTTTGTACAATCAGGTCTGGGAGTCGTCGTCAGTCCCTGAGGACTGGCTCGATGCTGTTGTCTTCCCTGTTCAGAAACCAGGGTCTCTCGGGTCATCCTCCAAGGACTTCCGCCCTATTGCCATTATGAGTTGTCTGCAAGCTCTTTAAATGTATGGTTAACATTCGTTTGATGTGGTTCTTAGAACACTATCACCACCTCTTCTCTTCTCAATTTGGTTTTTGCAAGTGCCGCAGCACAACGGATGTCCTGGTGAACTTGGAGGTCTATATTCGTACTGCTTTTGCTGCGAAGACCTCCATTGTTGCTGTCCGTTTTAACCTGGAAAAGGCTTACGAGACTACCTGGCGGTATCATGTTCTGTCTCAAGTTCATCCTTTCGGCCTTCATGGAAATCTCCCTCTCTTCCTCCAGAGTTTCCTCTCTCATCGTTCCTTTCGTGTGCGGCTTGGTACCCCACACTCTGCCCTTTTAGGCAGTATGAGGGTGTACCCCAGGGTAGTGTTCTGAACCTCACTCTTTTTCTAGTTGCCCTCATCGATCTTCTTTCCTCTCTTCATTCAGGCGTCTTCTCCGCTCTCTATGTTGACGATCTTACCCTTTGCTGTTAGAGTGATGATTCTCCTCGCCTTCAACGGC
>WNGS01004946.1:3430488-3457523 GCA_020271785.1 Procambarus virginalis
GGGTCTCCCGAGGGAGGAATATGGGGTGGAGGGAAGGGAGGATGAAACAAGGGAACTGGATTACCTAACTTAATTCAGTTCCACACCACACCCCCACCTCTCCTCTCCCCTTCCCTTCCCTCTCACGGTGACTATAAACTTCCTCAATCGTTGAAAATGGGAAGGAACAACTTCGCGCATGCTATAAAATGGGTTATTTGCAGGAGTTGGGGACCAATTGTTTAGCTCTCCTCCCCAAGACAACGTGCACCCCACCTCCCTCACACCCCACTCCTCCGAAGACACAGTTCCCGTCTGGCGGACTAACTACCAGTGACCTCGTTCAAGCAAAAGGCCATTAAGAGGCCTGAGAACGTTGTCTTCAAGGATTCACAGCTTAGAACCCTTCCTGCTTGAGTGATGGATAGATTCTTAAGAGAGATCAATAAGTGAATGACTGTAGGGACGTCAGGCTCCGAGCAGCCGCGTCCAACAGCCTGGTTGATCAGTCCAGCAACCAGGAGGCCTGGTCGACGACCGGGCCGCGGGGACGCTAAGCCCCGAAATCATCTCAAGATAAGACTCAAGATAAGATATCTAATGTACTATTACAAACATACAATTTAAAGAAATTACTTCAAATTTAGAAGGACTAAGAAATGCCCAGAGACCTGAAAGCTGAAGTATTAAAGCCATGACAACTTTTGTAATAACAAGTATTTATATGGTTATCTTGAGGTTATCTTGAGATGATTTCGGGGCTTAGCGTCCCCCGCGGCCCGGTCCTCGAGCAGGCCTCCTTTTTGTTACACATTCCCAGGAATGAATGAATTTGAATTTTCAGGGGAAAGTGCCAAGCCATTACGACTATATACCACTGGTCAGGATAAGGATTTGGGATGGGCCGGGGAGGAAGGAATGGTGCCCAACCACTTGTGAAGGATCGGGGATTGAACGCCGACCTGCAGAAAGCAAGATACCAAGGCTGTCTAACTCCCAGGTACCTATTTACTGCTAGGTGAACCCTTAGTTCAAGGTCAGCACAGGAACCGGACCAGAGAATGTGATGTAGTCACTGCTGCAAATCGCCTTGGCTAGTCTAACAGGCAGGTTAGTGAGGCTAAGCCACTACCAGAATATTCAGCTTGTAAACTCTCTGACAAACGGTTAAGGCATTCACTTGAACACTATATTGTTGAACGTGGAACTAAAAGATTTTAGACCTTCTGGCCTATTGTACAATGAACTATGTAATTATTTCACCGAATCTGGAAGATTCGGTGAAAGACATCCTAACAATTTATCTAAAATTTGCTTGTCCACATTTAAAGAATGGAAGAAATATAAAAATGGGGGAAGAAGGATATACAGAAGGAAGAGGATGTACTCTACCTTGTTGTGTACTGTATGTACTCAAATGTGCTATTTTAGTATCTTGTGTTTTGACAGGAATGTGTTACTGGCTTTGTATTATCTCTCTCTCTCTCTCTCTCTCTCTCTCTCTCTCTCTCTCTCTCTCTCTCTCTCTCTCTCCTCTCTCTCTCTCTCTCTCTCTCTCTCTCTCTCTCTCTCTCTCACTCTCCATTCTAGGGAGCCAGAGAGTCTCCCTCCAACACAACATACAGCATAACTTTTATTCATCAGCAAATTAGGGAGGCTGAGAAGTCCATTTATCACAGGCCCAAAGGGAGGGAAGGGGGGGAGGGGTTGAAGGGGGTGTCAAGGGAGGAGTGTGGAGGGGGCAGGAAGGTTGGGGGGGGGGATAGTAGGGGGTAGAGGGGTTGAGGGAGAGAAGAGTCCCTGACGACATTTCGATGACGCTCGTGTGGGGGTCCATGATGAATTGTCTCTTGAAATTGTTCACCTCTTGTCAGGCGTAACATAGATCACTCCCTCCCCGGGTCTCTGGTGAACATGTGAACGTGAGGAGGCGCTGGGGGGGAGGGGGAAGGTGAACATGAACACAAGACGCTGCCAATCACCTTCTCGCTGTCGCTGAAATTTCGGTTCAAAGGAAAGTGAAGAAATCTTAAAAAATAATTAGTTTAACAAGCTTTTACTTGCCAGCCAAACTACTCAGCGTCCGTATCAACGCTTGTTCCCCCTGTTCTCTTGCCACGCTGAACAAGGACTTCCAGATGGCGCTTAAATATCTTGGAAAGAAACTGAGAGAGATTGCCATCATAGAGTTTAATATCCAGATCTCTGACACGTCTGCCAGCTGCGACAAATGCGTCAAGCTCACTAGGGGGAAGACGGCCCCGCGTGTAAGGCAGCAGCAAGGGCGACCTGGGCGTGGGCGCCACATGGAATTCTCGCCTCTCACGAACACTGTGCCATGGCTGGTTCTGACCCATGGTGGCTGCCACGACCCTCCCTCGCTCCGTGTCGTAACTCCTCGTCAATGGGTTCGAGCCCCGTGTCGTCGTCACCATCATCAGGGCGAGAGTTTGATAAATAGGCGATAATGAAGGGCAAGTCTGGGCAAAACTATCGGATTAAGCGCTTAGTTCTCAGCCATAAACAACTGACATTTTTATTTAAATGTCCCCCCCTATCCCCTTTTCTATTAATTACGAAATTGGACCATTTACAGGAATAACAGACGAAAGTACTGCAATGGTTAACGATTTATGCCATAAAAAAGGGCCCAAAATAGTATTTATACTTTTTCAAATTAAACACTTGGCATAAAATGCTGGGAATTTGCTTATGACTCAGGGGTTAATTTAGTGCCAGAGGCATCAAGTCGTCTGCCACACATGGCACTGGCACTCTCCACACCCGACCCCCTCTCGTATTGGCCCTGATCGCAGTGCCACCTTTAAAAAGAATAATCTGGCCCACCCCGGCCTCTTGGTAGGCCTGGGAGGCACCAGGGGGGGCCAAGCCACAGGTGCAGGAAATGGCACTGGCTTTTTTTTTTACCCCCTACTGTAGGAAATTGATTTCCTCTGTCTTCTTTATCTTGTCACCGTAGAATGTGTCTACAGTGACGGCTTGCTACAGTGACATGTTGCTATTATATATACTGGGCCTGCGGGTCGCTCCAAGCAACAGCCTGGTGGACCAAGCTCTCACAAGTCGAGCCTGGCCTCGGGCCGGGCTTGGGGAGTAGAAGAACTCCCAGAACCCCATCAAGCAGGTATATGTGGGCCTGCGGGCCGCTCCAAGCAACAGCCTGGTGGACCAAACTCTCACAAGTCAAGCCTGGCCTCGGGCCGGGTTTGGGGAGTAGAAGAACTACCATGTAACTATGTTGATAGATATAGACAAGTGCCGTAAATAAATGATTTGGATTACTTTTGTAAATACACAATATTAAGAGACGGCCTGGCATCTTGCAGAGTCTGTGTTCGATCCCCAATGGTCCATGTGGCTGGATGCCGTTCCTTCACCCTCGTCCTCATATCCCAGCTCCTCCTCCTCATCCTCATACGACAGCTACTTGTCCTCATGTCACTTTCAAGTGCCATATAGCCATACTGGCTTGATACTTTCTCCTCATAATTACCTTCCTTGCACAATATTACATTACAAAATATGGCGTTCGATCCCGCAATACACCAGGGGGAATACGCGGTGAAAACATTAACTCGGGCAGCACCAGCTATTAACAAGCTGATTGTTCATGATCTTTGAATATAGATCGGATATCCAGTCGATGCGAAGAGTGTGAATATGAATGTTGAGGGCTAAGTGAGTCAGCCAGCTGTAAGAGACAGCTGGATCTGCAAGAGTGGGCCAGCTGTAAAGGCCAACCAGCTGTGAGGACCAGCTATAAGAGACAGCTGGACCTGCAAGAGTGAGCCAGATAACCTGTGCGTTCAAGAATAATCACAACAGCCAGCCAGCTGTGATGGCCATCTGGGCCTGCCAGAACCAACCAGCTGTGAGAGCCAACAGAGCGCCACAGTACACATGATCAATCAGCACTTGGCATCGCCCGTCAGTGTACAGTTTCCTTACGAGCCATAAAGTCTCCAGTGTCGGGGGCGCCCTTGTCACCCGTCCGGCCGCGGCACCAGCTCCTGTCTGCTGCTGCTGCTGTCTGCTGCTGCTGCTGCTGCTGCTGCTGCTGTCTGCTGCTGCTGCTGCTGCTGCTGCTGCTGCTGTCTGCTGCTGCTGTCTGCTGCTGCTGCTGCTGCTGCTGCTGCTGTCTGCTGTCTGCTGTCTGCTGGCGTTACTGTATCAACTTTCCCACTTCCGTCGTGTCCATCAACACGGAACATTGCACCCTTGTAGTGTTATCTTACTATACGGAACTCTGTAATGCTGTGTACTCTGCACATCAGGATGCTTAGTTCTTGTGTGTACTCTGTACTAAGCCTTGTGTACTAGGTACACCATGCACTATCGGCCTTTATAAGCACATGACACTAACGGTACTCATAGAAGTACCCGGATATACCCCCAAAGGAAGGTGGAATTCTGGTGGAATGTTCACCAGAGGTGGAAGGAGGTGGAATGTTCACCCCCTCAAAAAAAAGGTCCTTTGAACAATAATGTTCATGAACGTGTTCTCCTGCTGGTCAATTGTTCTTCCTCCTCCTCCTGTTTCACCGTGCCTGGTGAGCCTATATATATATTCCTCTTCCACATCAAGCTATACCTGTGGTCAGTGGAACGCCCGGTTGCAATTCTTTTGACCCTGTCGTGGCCTAGACGACTAAGGCGGCGTCTGGGATCATCCCGGGCGTAGGTTCGAACTCTCATCGCGACCCCTATGGATTTATTCATAGGTTTGTTTCTCTTCCTCCCTTCCTCCCCCCACCCATACGTCCTCCCCCCCCCCCTTCTACCCCTACAACACCAGACCGGAGACGCGCCCCCAAACCCCCTACGCCCTTGGCCCAAGAGGCCAAGCAGCTTTTGACAAACGGACACACGTTCCCGCCCGACACTCAAATACCGTCGTTGGTCAAGCGGCAAATTGGAAGATACTGATGCCTCGTTCTTTCAAAACTGCTGAGGCGCTCTTGAGAGGCGCGCGGCGTCCTGTAGGACTCTCGAGGCTGGACACAGGCTACGGCGAGCTGTAGTTGTGGTCGCCGGTTTGAGGCTATAACCCCTACACCCTGTTGACCGTTGCATGTATGACAATGTATGGCAATGACTACGCCATTTCCACCGCTTCAAGACGAACTAATTTCAACATTTTTACCCACATTGACTTAGCAAATCTTTGGGCCTAATGTCCACTGCTGCTGTATATGCTAACCCAACTTTCCATCCATTATTCCTGTAAGCTCAAACATCCTTTCTTTGTGGCGGGGAATCTCACCGGTGTGACGCCTGTGTTCTGCCCTGTTGACATTCCAGGGGGCAAAATATATACTCTTTCTTCACGGGCTTTTCATGTCACTGGCGCTGCTTCCCATTCCTGAAATATCTTGTAATAACACTAATTCTGGCGGACTGCTGGGCTCGGGCTGTCACTCGACGGCGGGAGAGGTTTAGGAGATGTTGACAATGGCACCTTGTGTTTGCGAGAGACAAACATGACCCCATGTTTGGTCTATTGCAATAAAAGTAAAGGGATTCTGAACTCCTTTTTCACCTCAGCCGATAACTTACCTTCTCAATCAACACCCTGCCCCCTCCTCCAACCTCCCTTCCCCCTTCCCTCCCTTCCCAAAAGATAATGACCAACTACCTTTGACCTCAAACAACTCATCTCAATTCGACACAATATTCAATTAGCTAAACCCGTCCTATTAACGACTTTCTTAAACCTAATCAAGACGTTTTCACTCGCTCTAAACTACCTCAATGCCCAATGCCGCGCAGGAATATCCTTAAACACAAAAGCCGCCATCGCAATACGAAATAAGGGAATTCAGTATTTCCCCCCCCCCGTTAACGGCTGAAGGGTAAATAGTAACTATAGTAAATAGTAAAAAAATAGTAAAATAGAAGGGTAACTGGCTGGGTTCCTGAGGGCGTTTTGAGAACGCAAATTGGCGTTGGAAACAAGCTTGTTGTTGTTCTTCGTCCTCATTTGATAGTTATCGATGCCAAGAACAGCTTAAGATGCAATAAGAAAGAAATAAGTGAAACTGCACAAGACTTATAGATCTCCATGCACGGCAGTCCTTATTTGTATTCACTCGTGCATGCGGTGTATAAGGGTTGTTGTTGTTGTTGTTATAGATTCAGCTACTCGGAATAAGTTCCAAGAAGCACGGGCTATGGTGAGCCCCGTGGACAGGAGATGTCTCCCGTGTGTATAAGGGGAAAATCACCTATTATATCTTATACAATATATACATCATACATCATAAAACCAACTATACAGCGACAGCCATACAACTCGGAATAACCAGCGTGTCATCAGCCATACACTAGAGTAGGGGAGAAGGAGGGTCTAACGAGCGCCCCTCCGGTATGGTCGTCACGAACTGCCCTGGTAATTACCCTTCCACAAAGTTAAATTGGCTAGAAACGCCATGATTGGCTAGGCTAGTCACCCCCCTTCTCCTCCCCCCCCCCTCACCGCTCCGTTTTCAATGATTCATTTGTTTATTTTGCGCTCCAAACGGTTGATAGGGACAGTTAACGTATTATTATTTGCTTGTATTATTATTTTAACAATAATTGTCGTTAATAAATGACTAAAAACATTCTCACACAATGTTAAACCGTCTCTTGTTTGTACTGATGTTCTGGCATTGAGTGAACGTTAGTGGGGTTCAAATTTGAATGCCTCAACGGTCGCTCTTATGCGCGAGGTTGAATTAGATTTCCAAATTGTTCAGGATTAAACACCTTCTGACTCCTGTTAGCTGGCTTAAGAGCTCACCCAATCATAGCCTGACCCTTCTAACTTCCCTGGAACACGATCCGCCAATATGTTTACAACCAGTCCCCAATTACACCTGGGTGAACAGATTGGGTACTCAGTTAATACTCCCTCACCAGGACTCGAACCCAGACCAAACCGATAGCGAAGCGAGTGTGTTACAATGGCTTTCCTTATATAAAGGTAGCACGAAAAGCTGTCATTTGAAGTTAACTAAAAAAAAAAAAGAGATGTACCATAGGTTGAAACAGCCTATCACGTCAGTAGAGAGACGTCCTACAACATACCCACACCACTCTAGCGGAGAGAAGAAACAGAGGGGGGGGACATGATCCAAGCATGCGAGATACTGAGGGGGGAATAGACAAGGTGAACAAGGACATCTTTAAAACAAGTAAGCACAGGTGTCATCAGTCTTCAGATTAACAGAGTGACACCTGTTACGCTTCTACTTATGAGTGACGGGGCCTCCCACTGACCTTACTGGGGGTATTCATGCCCGTGCCATCTTTTGGGAGGCTAAATCTTCATCAATCATCCCAACCGGGCGCCTGGAACGCGTGCGCACACTGTCAATTACCACCACCGTCACTCCACCGGACCTCCAACTTATCACACACACATGTACAATGATATCTTCTCATTACACAGTTGGTGCTGGCGGGCATCGTACTCACCTAATTGTGCTTGCGGGGGTTGAGCTTTGGCTCTTTGGTAGAGAGACAGGTGAAGCTGCCTGACATCGTAAGTGACAAGTGGTGCTACGGGTATCGTAAGTATCCCGTTTGGTGGTTGTGAATGCTCAACGCCTCAAATTGACCTGCCAAGAAGCAGCAAACGAACATGAACCTCCATCAGCCACCAACCTGGCCTCTGGCGTTCATTCCATCCAGCGAACAATCTCAAAGACGTACTCATAATTCCATACTGTTCATTCGCAACATAAAATTCCTCGAATTCGAATTAAATGTATTATACTGTGCTTATTTACGCGTAAGTTAGCTTCTGCTGGTGATGATTGTATTTGCAGTACGTGGGCGAAGCATTCTGAGCACAGGTCATCTGGCGTTGCGCAAATAATCATATATGCAGTGCAGAGTTGTAAATAAACTCGCTTAAAATATTGTCTGCGCTTTATAGCTCGTCTTGCTATACCTGCGTCGTCTCTCGCAGCGACAACTGACAGAAACGACAGAATGTTTGCAGGACGACGACGGGCTGAGGGCGGTTTCCATCATTATCTTGACCATCGCACACAATCTGGTGTAACCCTTCACATAGCCATTCCATTAAGGAAAGCAACTTGACAGTCGGAGGAGGGAGGGAGGGAAGAAGGAAGGGAGGAGAGAGGGGGGGAACAGGAAGGAGTAGGAGAAGGCGAGGCAGAGGAAGGAGGACAGAGGAGGAACTATTTACCAATAAGGTAAACAGTCGAGAGAGAGAGAGAGACAGAGAGACAGAGAGATAGAGGAGACAGAGAGACAGAGAGACAGAGACAGACAGAGAGACAGAGAGACAGAGACAGAGAGACAGAGAGACAGAGAGAGACGACATCCTCCTATTCTCCCCTACCACATTACTTTGCCTCCTCACCACCTCATCTCCAGCTCCTAATTAAAGTCTGGAGTCACTGGATCTACCAGTCAACCGTCAATGGTTCACGGTCAAGAACCTGGCAACACAGTCTCTCCTTGTCTCTGGTGTTGGGGGAGACTTCACTACACTTCCTGCCGGGTCTGCTCCGTCTGTAGTAACGCCAAGCTGGCGTCCTCCCGTGTGGCTAATTACCCGATAGCGACCAACACCAGAGCCGAGGTTTTGTTCTCGTGGACGAACTGCAAGTGAGAAACGCAGACAGCGGCCGGGGCTGGGGAGATAAGGTGGCCCGGATGGGAATTTCTACAGGAGTGCTTCGCTTACCCTTCTCCTTGTATATATATTTTAGCCTTCGCCTCCCTTATCTCTTCTTCATTCTCTCCCCTTCCTCCGCCTTCTCACCGTCAACATAAGACACAAAAGTCGACAACTCTGTTTTCGACTTGCTTTCTAGGCTGTCTAGACTATCACCACCATCACCACCACTACCAGGCGTGGATGGTGGTGATGGAGACTGGTGGTGGTGGTGGAGACTTTAAAAAAAATGGTTTTATGCTTCACAAGGCGCGGATTCCATGCCGGTGTTGCATACTGCAGTAATGGTCCAGCAAATGCTGTGTAGATTGCCTTGATGGAGTCCCGATTTAGGTTTCTAAATGATATTCTATGATACAAGTCATGTTATGATGGAGACGGTGGTGACGGAGTAGTGATGGAGATAGTGATGGAGTACAGATGCGACGGAGAGAATTATTGCATTGCAAGATGGTATCAAACTACCGCCTTGCTGGCAACGAGAGACTGGTGTGCTGGAGGCACCACGACGCGTCAAAGATGCTACATACATCAGACCAAGATAATGCCCTCGAGATAAGAGCATCAACATCCCAAAGTACGTTACAGACGCAAATAGTTTAATCACCACCCCCTAACTACTTTACTCATAATTTACATATACCACGTGACATCTACAACAGCAGCACACACACACACACACTGCCAAAAGCTTTCCTCCTCCTCCTCCTTTAAGGGGATCGCGCGCCCATTACACACACACTCCAGTAAGCTGCAATCCTTTCAAACTTGGCATTTTATGGCAGGGAAACAGTGGGGAGATTTCCATATTTGGGGATTTATTGTTCCCCGAAACCCTGTTGTTGTTGTTGTTGTTGTTGTTGTTGTGGAGCAGCGTCTCTAGCCTGGAGGATTTTTCCCTGAGTAGTAGTAGGGGGGGGGCTGAGCTCCTGAGGGTGCTCAACTAGGGAGGCTGAGCACCTGAAGATGCTCAATAGACCGGAGCTCAAATGCCTCAAACACCCATTAAGCCCGGGTTATAAACGTACAAACCCTTATAAGTTTCATCTTCTTGTTTGGAAGGAGAAATATTGCTTTGTTTAAATGAGAAACTTTACCTCTATTATCAAATGGCGAATGTAAAGCTAAACCGTAAAATAAACACAAGATCAGAATTTATTAAGTATCCACGTGTCCATTTACGAAACCTGTACATCTTCCCTCGAGCATGGCGGCATTGTTTACCTTTAATAAACAGTTTAAGATCTCCTGAATCGCTAAAGAGGTTGTTTACAACGCTAACAACCTCGTGCTATCAATCACCTCGCAGCGTTGCCAAGCTCGTAAACTGTTTGATAAGTACATACTAAGCCGGCATGACTGAGGTAAGATGTACAGGTCTCGTAAGTAAATACGTAAATGCTTAATGAATTATGGCTATTATATGATTCACAATGACGTCGTTACTCACCTTTTCCCGCCAAGTGAGAGGCTTGTTACCCGTCGCGTCAACCTGCATCTCGAACCCAAGACTCTCAAACATCAACGCCAGAAAACTTTCCCCACGAGAAATTATCATTTTCCATCTTAAACCGTAAATTTAACTGCATAATTAGCAAGGAGAAAGAGCACCAACACTGCCCGAGGCGAGCAAGGGTCGTGTGCCAATACTGACCTTTTCCAGTAGATCCATAGGCTGCAGAGGATTGTTATTGGCCACATTTTGCACTGTAAGCTCCGCCTCCTTCCCGCGCCCGACCAATCGCAAGATATCTTCTAGAGTACGAGCTAGCTTTTGGCGGGAAACTCCTTGGCCAATAGCTTCCAGTATGTGTTTCAAATTGTCCATATTAAGTTTTTTCTCTTGGTGAAACTCACTCGACTAATTATCACTAATACATCGCTAGTAAATTAATGTTTTCACAGCACAATCATAATTCAATTTTCACGTTTTCTTGATAAAAATGCCACAATTTTCAAACCCCGGAAACCTGCATGGATACACGATATAAGAAGACACTAAAATAAAGCCTTCAGGTCCAGGACGTCGCAAAGAGTCAAGGAACAAAAATCCTCCGACGTCGTCATGCCCGAGACATTTGGGGAAGACTTCATTAAGACAAACATGGTCTTGGCCCCGTCCACCGGGATCTCTAACCCATTTTAATTTTGAGATGGTTCCCAAGAGGGGTTCGTCTTCCCCCCCAACTCTTTCAGACCAGCGTCTCTCTTACCCTTCCAGACCAGCGTCCGTCCCTCTTCACTTCAAGCGACACGGTCAATAAACTGGAAAAGTGAGGGAACGTTTCCAGCACATTCCTCGACCTCAGTGGGGGTCCAGGCTAGCAACACCACCCAGAGAATATTTCCAGGAAGTTCTTGAAACAACTGTCTTCAAGAGCGAGAGACTCCCCCTCCCCCGGCGTTCTCTTACACGGGTTTATGACTAACTGGAACAGCAGCGGGCGGTGCTGTAAGGGTGAACTGGAAGGACTTCCCTTGTAGGGTGTAAGGTCCTCTTGTAGTATTGTAGTAGACAGGAAGATCCTCTTGTAGTAGACAGGAAGATCCTCCCTTGCAGTAGACAGGAAGATCCCCTTGTAGTAGACAGGAAGATCCTCCCTTGTAGTAGACAGGAAGATCCTCTCTTGTAGTAGACAGGAAGATCCTCCCTTGTAGTAGACAGGAAGATCCTCCCTTGCAGTAGACAGGAAGATCCTCCCTTGTAGTAGACAGGAAGATCCTCCTTGTAGTAGACAGGAAGATCCTCCCCTGTAGTAGACAGGAAGATCCTCCCTTGTAGTAGACAGGAAGATCCTCCCTTGTAGTAGACAGGAAGATCCTCCCCTGTAGTAGACAGGAAGATCCTCCCTTGTAGTAGACAGGAAGATCCTCCCTTGTAGTAGACAGGAAGATCCTCTCTTGCAGTAGACAGGAAGATCCTCCCTTGTAGTAGACAGGAAGATTCTCCCTTGTAGTAGACAGGAAGATCCTCTCTTGTAGTAGACAGGAAGATCCTCCCTTGTAGTAGACAGGAAGATCCTCCCTTGTAGTAGACAGGAAGATCCTCCCTTGTAGTAGACAGGAAGATCCTCCTCTTCTGTAGGCTAGAAGGTCGTCCCCGCTCGTGCTGGAGCGCCGTCAGCACCACCCTGCCACTGGTCTGTCTGGCGGGTTTATGAGCCCCGAAGATGTGAATATGCGAAGCCTTCCCCCCTCTTTTATGATTGTATATTACGCGCTGCAGACATGTAACAGAGGGTCTATCGTACACTCCTCCACCACTAACTTTCCAAAGGTCATACCCTGAAATGTTTCCCCCTCCACGAGGGCTGGACGATATCAAATATTTAATACACTTGCGTGAAACGTTCCAAAGAACCAATTCCGGCATTCTTAGATATCCGACTCGTGGCTTTAAGACAGTTTCAACACCGTAGACCACGTCCCAGGGCATGGAGGAGGAATGCAAAATCGGACAATCGCCGCGAAAGAAAAGCGTTCTACTTCCTGCACATAAAATCGACATCATCATAGGCTTAAGGGGCTCTCCAGGGCCGGTCACAAAGACGATTCCCGTAAAGGCAGGAGGAACTTTATGAGTCCGCATGCCATATCGCAGCGGGAATCTTAGGGGCGCGTCAAGAAATCTGAAGGTTGGGGCTCTGGAAATGGGCTTCCCTGTGAAGGGTTGGAGATTATACCTTCGTGTACGCCTCGCTGCCTGACTGTCCAGGGACTGGTTGACTGTCCAGGGACTGGTTAACTGTCCAGGGACGCTGGCTAACTGTCCAGGGACGCTGGCTAACTGTCCACGGACGCTGGCTAACTGTCCACGGACGCTGGCTAACTGTCCACGGACGCTGGCTAACTGTCCACGGACGCTGACTGGTAATACCCAAACAAGGTGTCGCCCTACTGACGTTGTCTTCTCTAACAACCTGAATTTCGTTTAGAAACAAGGTTGTTGAATTATGGAACGGACAGCCGGGTAACACAACACACACGTCCGATCGATGGATTGTTTCAAGCGTAGGACAGACACAACGAACGAGTTTAGGTGCATGTAAACGGACCTGGCTCATATTGACCATTAAGCTTTCTGTAGTTTCCGCTATTCTTACGTTCTTAAAGAACACAATGTTCTTTCTTATGTTCTTCAAGGTGCTCACAAACAATTACATCCGTCACCTATAGGTGTAATTAACTACCCAATCACTAGTTTTTTAACAATCAAATATCGTACCTGAAACGAGGTCAGCTATTCAAAATCCCCCAGTGATAATACCCCCCCCTGTCCTCTCACTTAATACGTTACATTTTGCACGTTTCTGGTCAACTGCAGTTTCATCGGACTGGCAAATGAGACACCAGGCAGTGTTGACAGCCCCCCCCCGCCCCCTAAAGACACAAACGGGATCACAATAATTAACAAAACTTGAGAAAGCTTTTCCTTCACCGCTGCTATGGTGAAATCCCCGCGCTTGTACGATCGATAATACCAATCCCGGGGTGTGTGTACGGCCCCAGAGGTGGGGGGAATGGTGGTAAGGGGACGAGGGAGGGGGAGGACACAAGGGGTGAGGGGGGACACACAGGGAGAGAGGGGACACACAGGGTGAGGGGGGAAACCAGAGAGAGGGGGGGACACACAGAGAGGGGGGGGACACACAGAGAGAGGGGGGGACACAAAGAGAGAGGGGGGACACACAGGGTGAGGGGGGACACACAGGAGAGAGGGGGGGACACACAGGATCAGGATAAGGATTTGGAATGAGACGGNGCATTTTATATGATGTGGTATTGGCCAGTCATGACCCCCCGATGCCGGATACTGAGGAATTTTTCATCTTGATTGGTAGAGGGGAAACATTTGTCTTAATGCTATGAAGGAATTCTTCTGTTGCTCTCTATTTCAAAGCCCCCGAGAAAACGGATCGCCAGCGGACTATCCCTACAGCTCTTGTGATTAGACAAGGGACTTCCAAAACTAAGACAGCTTCCTAAATTAGAAACAAGATGCCTGTCTGTTAGTAGTAAGCCGCGAGTCTTCGAGATTAAGACAAGGAAGAACTTGATGATGCTGAGGAGGAAGCAATGGAGTGATAGAGGCAGAGATGGAGGAGGATACTCACATTAGCGCAGGTCATAGTGGAATGGAGATTGACGGGGAGTTGCTTGACAGACCCTCTACCCAGGGACTCCCTCTTGCGTTGGGCCGAGAACAGCCGCAACTCCTTCTTCTCCTCGTCACTGAGCCCATTGCAGTACCGCACCTGAGGACACAGCCACCACGTCAGCTCATGTATCATACAATACTGTATTATTGCTACCTAGAAATACAAGCTAGAGGGACAGGAAATAGGGGGTGGGGGTTGAACACAAGATGCAGGTAGAAGGGGAATGACATTACGTCAATTATGCAATAATTATGCAATATCAAACTGTATTGTACTGCATTTCAGAGGCTAAAGCAATACCAAGGTGAAATTTACTGTATTCTTTAGAACCTTTTTGTATTTCTGTCTGCTGCAGTATAAGGAGAAAAAGAACAAATACATCTGAATGTATCTTTTAGTATTTCTGGGTATATACGTAATCTATTACTGTTTATATTTGTGTGTGTGTGTGTATGTGTATGTGTGTGTGTGTGTGTGTGTGTGTGTGTGTGTGTGTGTGTGTGTGTGTGTGTGTTGTGTGTGTGTATACTTACCTGCTTGCGTCTGCAGGATCGAGCTTTAGCTTTTGGACTCCGCCTTTCTAGCCACCGGTTGTCTAATGCAATGATTTCTGACCTATTTCAATCATTTCTGCTTTTAACATTATGAATGTAGTTTGCTTCTGCTTGATACCTGTTTGATACCTGCTTGATGGGGGTTCTGAGAGCTGTTCTACTCCCCAAGCCCGGCCCGAGGCCAGGCTTGACTTGTGAGAGTTTGGTCCACCAGGCTGTTGCTTGGAGCGGCCCGCAGGCCCACATATACCTGCTTGATAGGGTTCTGGGAGTTCTTCTACTCCCCAAGCCCGGCCTGAGGCCAGACTTGACTTGTGAGAGTTTGGTCCACCAGGCTGTTGCTTGGAGCGGCCCGCAGGCCCACATATACCTGCTTGATGGGGTTCTGGGAGTTCTTCTACTCCCCAAGCCCGGCCTGAGGCCAGACTTGACTTGTGAGAGTCAACCTACAACCAGCTCATTTAGCTCATTCCATTTTCCCATTATTCTTATGCTAAACGAAAATTGCCTAACATCTCTATGGTTCATCTGTTTCTCAAGGACCATCTATGACTTGTTCTATTGTATTGTTGTGTTCATGTCCCCTTTTTTCACTTTGCCAACCCGCCTTAAGTATTTTAAGTCTGTAACATGTCTCCCCTCTTCGTCCGCTTTTTCTAGCGACGTCAGGTCTAGTTCTTTCAGTCTTTCTTCACATCCCACCCTCGCTATCCTAGAATGACCCCCCGCTGCAAACTTCTGAACCTTTTCGAGTTTCCTTAAACTTCAAATTCGAGTTTTTAAGATGGGGACTTCCATGATGGGGGTTGGCATGCATGTGTATTTATTATCTGTGCCTTCAGAATCGAGGTATTAGCTCTTGGATCCCGCCTGTGTGTACGAACCACTCACCTCATTGTCGTGCGGAGGCAGCTGGTGAAGGAGCTGCTTGATTCTGTACTTCTCCCCTACGGAGTTCACGTAAGGGACCTTATCCTCCGGTAGCGCCGAGAAGTACAGGTGCACCTGTGGACCAACCAACACACACATCATTACTATCCAGTTACTACAAGCGTCAGGGAAAATAATTGAAAAATCTAAATCTGTAGAGAGATTTAGATTTCTGCAGAGAGATTACCAGAACCTCTGGTAATAACAGACTCCTGAGGTAATATATGACGACGACCACTGGTACACGGACACCCAAGCCAACATCTTAAAAGGTGGTGTTCAAGAGAACAATAACAATGTATTAACAAATACACAATAACATGATACAATATGTAGATAGGAACCCTTATAGGCGACGTAATGGCCTCAGTGTGGCATCGGTGGCAGTTAAGGACAGCAGATAACTACATCAACATGGTGCCAGGAAGCACCTGGTGATTGATGACCATGGCTCATTCGACACAGCCCCGCTCCTGTGCCAGGTAAGTCCACTACGGGCTCACCATAGCCCGTGTTACTTACCCCGCTCCTGTGGCAGGTAAGTCCACTACGGGCTCACCATAGCCCGTGTTACTTACCCCGCTCCTGTGCCAGGTAAGTCCACTACGGGCTCACCATAGCCCGTGCTACTTGCCCCGCTCCTGTGGCAGGTAAGTCCACTACGGGCTCACCATAGCCCGTGTTACTTACCCCGCTCCTGTGCCAGGTAAGTCCACTACGGGCTCACCATAGCCCGTGCTGCTTGTCCCGCTCCTGTGCCAGGTAAGTCCACTACGGGCTCACCATAGCCCGTGCTTCTTGCCCCGCTCCTGTGCCAGGTAAGTCCACTACGGGGTCACCATAGCCCGTGCTACTTGGAACTTGTTCCAAGTAGCTGAATCTATAACAACAACAATAACTATGGCTTAACCACCCCATCCTCCAGAGATCACGGTACTAACAGCAACTCCAAATGAGTTTAACTGCACAAACCTGAGTCTCACCTGCCCTAGGCCTAAATAACCCATATTAGGCCTAAATTAGTACCCACCTGTGCTATACCGGGCCTACACATGTCTGACTCTTGTCTTCTCTCTCTCCCCGCTACAAAATGCATAATTACAGAACTTTGCTTTTTTAGGGAGGATGCAACTGTTTATTTGTGTAAGTTGGACACATTGTGTAGTTTGTGAACGTGATAAACTGTTAAGATGGGATTAATGAAGATTAATGAAGATTAAGCCACCCAAAAGGTGGCACGGGCATGAATAGCCCGTAAGTGGTGGCCCTTTGGAGCCATTACCAGTATCAACAGCTGATACTATATATTATAAGATGGGAGGCTGGCAGCATCCATCATCCCGCCAGGATGGGTGAGTAGAGGCAGGATGTGGAGTCGGTTGGCCGAGCGGACAGCACGCTGGACTTGTGATCCTGTGGTCCTGGGTTCGATCCCAGGCGCCGGTGAGAAACAATGAGCAGAGTTTCTTTCACCCTGATGCTCCAGTTACCTAGCAGTAAAATAGGTACCTGGGTGTTAGTCAGCTGTCACGGGCTGCTTCCTGGGGGGTGGAGGCCTGGTCGAGGACCGGGCCGCGGGGGCACTAAAAGCCCCGAAATCATCTCAAGATAACCTCAAGATAACCTCCCTGGGGGCGGGGTCGACCCTCAACACTGGTCAGACTCCATCAACCCTTTACACAACCACTTACGAAACCTTTACATCTTTGAACAATCATGGCGGCTGTGTTTACACTGATTAAACAGTTAACTGCCCAAGGTTATAATTGTTATAACCAGCCTCGTATAGTGCTTCGGGGCTCATTAACTTTTTAATAAATGTAAAACAAAGTCGCCACGCTTGAGGAAAGATATACAGGTTTCGTTCAAGCTTAATGCATCCTGGTCCTAGACCCTGACTGACTGTGCGGGAATGAGTACCGCAGAGACTGACAATTAACTTATGGCTTTACACACACAGAAATCACAATAGCCTGATGCATCAAACGAACAAAGGATGCTCTCGGACGCAAGTTCGAATCCTCGTCACGGCCCTTGTGGATCTGTTCAACTTATTGCTTTCTCTAGTCTAGTTCTAACTACCCACGAGGTCAATCACAATATTAAACACGTGTGTATTTTCCTCTCTCCTCCAGACACAGGGTTCGAGCCCCTGCTGTTGATAATGGTCACTACTGACCACTCAACCACAGAAGGTGATTTAAAAGTGTTAGTGCAAGCTCAAGTTTCAATTACCTGTCTTATCATACAATTGTTGCATGTTGCAAATCATGCCACAGGTCTGATACGTTATCATCCGGATGATATAGACGTACTTCAGCATATCACAACCCTGGGAGGGCCAAAACTGGCATTTTATCATCACTTGACGATACCACAAGGTAGGTAGATAGGTAGACCAGTCTACCAGTGTTGACAGACCGCCGCCAGTATTAACCTGTCATCCTGAACCAATTACAAAGAACAACTGGCATGGAAATATAATTTAATATAAATTAAATTATAATGGCGTCCAGAGTCGTCGTGACGGTTGTTGTTGTTAAAGATTCGCTACCTGTAACAAGAAGTTCCAAGTAGCACGGGCTATGGTGAGCCCGTAGTGGATGTTAGCGGTGGTAGTGTGAGTGCCTCGAAGCTCAGAGGTCCGGACGGGTCCAGGAAAATCCCTTCACCGCTTTTTAAAGGCACTACGGGCTCGCCATAGCCCGTGCTACTTGGAACTTCTTGTTCCAGATAGCGAATCTTTAACAACAACTTCACCGCTGAACTAATTCCATAAACACAGAGTAATAGCACTTGTAAAATGTGATTCTTGTGCTGTGATCTGTGGATTTGTACTCACTAGAGGGGCTTGAAGTAGAGGAGGGTAGAAATAGCTTAAGCTACTCTATTCCTCTGAGATGTATTTTATTTTCTCAATAAACGTGTTTGAAGTTTAAGAGCTCTTAATTAAAATAGAAGATTAATATGTGTTAATGAATGGTGTGTGTGTGTGTAATTACCTAAGTGTAATTACCTAAGTGTAGTTACAGGATGAGAGCTACGCGCGTGGTGTCCCGTCTGGATGAGAGCTACGCGTGTGTGTGTGTGTGTGTGTGTGTGTATGTGTGTATGTGTGTGTGTGTGTGTGTGTGTGGTGTGTGTGTGTGTGTGTGTGTGTGTGTGTGTGTGTGTGACAGCAAGATCATGCAGGAGCCAGGTGTATTAAACGCCCAATTCTCTTATACGTAACCCGGAATTAAAAACCTGATTCCTTTCAGATAATGGCTGATTTATGGCTCACAAAACAGAGGAGAAGAATAACAAGCTTGTTGCTCCTGATCATGAAAGATTCATCTTTAACAGCCGGCAGCTATACACACACACCAAAAAAACTGTTTAAATTAAAACCCACAAAGACAAATTCTGAACGTCGTGAGAAATTGTTCTAAGAGATATTAAACCGGGGTTATATAAGCTAGAAATATTCCGTTTTCTGTAGCTATCTTGCGTCTTCAATGGTCATATATATATGTATATGCATATAATGAAATGCGGTGGGATCAAACCCATGTCTCTGGCTTCCCCAGACACGCGTATTACCGACTCACCCATGATGAGCTCTGAACACATCACAACCAAAGTTCCATTGAACTCGCTTGACGAGTTCATGCAGATCGGCGTTCAAGCCCCGACCGTCCAAGTGGTTGGGCACCATTCCTTCCCCCGTCCCATTCCAAATCCTTATCCTGACCCCTTCCCAGTGCTATATAGTCGTAATGGCTTGGCGCTTTTCCTGATAATTCCCTCGCTTGACGAGTGAAAGGCACCCAGCTGGCACCCACCAAGGTGGGTGTCCACATAGCTCGTACCTACGAAGCCGGTACCTGCTTCCGCTCTCTGACAGGTCATGACCCCCCCCCCCATACCCCTCCCACCTATCCACCAATGATAAACCTGTCTCTAACCACAAGGAAAGAGATAATACACATCATACAATACTTACCATACACTTGTATGATAGCGAACCAATGACTGAACCATCTAATGAAATTATTAAAAACATACAATTTAAAGAAATTTCTTCAGATTTAGAACTAAGAAATGCTCTAAGACCTAAAACACTCACTATACAACACCCCCCCCCATACAGTATACACTCCATACAATACATATGCACACAGTAAAAAGCTAATCAAGTTTTAACACTGCCGAAACAATTCCGCCCATCATAAAATCCTAATAGAATTAATTTCCAGGGTAATTATATTAGGGCCCCAGACACAACTGTCGAAAAGGGCGGGCCGGGGGAAATCTATAAAAGAATAGAGAAGGAACTGTTCAATACTCTAAGGGTCTCCCGAGGGAGGAATATGGGGTGGAGGGAAGGGAGGATGAAACAAGGGAACTGGATTACCTAACTTAATTCAGTTCCACACCACACCCCCACCTCTCCTCTCCCCTTCCCTCCCCTCTCACGGTGACTATAAACTTCCTCAATCGTTGAAAATGGGAAGGAACAACTTCGCGCATGCTATAAAAATGGGTTATTTGAGTTGGGGACCAATTGTTTAGCTCTCCTCCCCCAAGACAAACGTGCACCCCACCTCCCTCACACCCCACTCCTCCGAAGACACAGTCCCCGTCTGGCGGACTAACTACCAGTGACCTCGTTCAAGCAAAAGGCCATTAAGAGGCCTGAGAACGTTGTCTTCAAGGATTCACAGCTTAGAACCCTTTCCTGCTTGAGTGATGGATAGATTCTTAAGAGAGATCAATAAGTGAATGACTGTAGGGACGTCAGGCTGCGAACAGCCGCGTCCAACAGCCTGGTTGATCAGTCCAGCAACCAGGAGGCCTGGTCGACGACCGGGCCGCGGGGACGCTGAGCCCTGAAATCATCTCAAGATAAGACTCAAGATAAGATATCTAATGTAACTATTACAAACATACAATTTAAAGAAATTACTTCAAATTTAGAAGGACTAAGAAATGCCCAGAGACCTGAAAGCTGAAGTATTAAAAGCCATGACAACTTTTGTAATAACAAGTATTTATATGGTTATCTTGAGGTTATCTTGAGATGATTTCGGGGCTTAGCGTCCTCCGCGGCCCGGTCCTCGACCAGGCCTCCTTTTTGTTACACATTCCCAGGAATGAATGAATTTGAATTTTCAGGGGAAAGTGCCAAGCCATTACGACTATATACCACTGGTCAGGATAAGGATTTGGGATGGGCCGGGGAGAAAGGAATGGTGCCCAACCACTTGTGAAGGATCGGGGATTGAACGCCGACCTGCAGAAAGCAAGATACCAAGGCTGTCTAACTCCCAGGTACCTATTTACTGCTAGGTGAACCCTTAGTTCAAGGTCAGCACAGGAACCGGACCAGAGAATGTGATGTAGTCACTGCTGCAAATCGCCTTGGCTAGCCTAACAGGCAGGGTAGTGAGGCTAAGCCACTACCAGAATATTCAGCTTGTAAACTCTCTGACAAACGGTTAAGGCATTCACTTGAACACTATATTGTTGAACGTGGAACTAAAAGATTTTAGACCTTCTGGCCTATTGTACAATGAACTATGTAATTATTTCACCGAATCTGGAAGATTCGGGGAAAGACATCCTAACAATTTATCTAAATTTGCTTGTCCACATTTAAAGAATGGAAGAAAATAAAAAATGGGGGAAGAAGGATATATACAGAAAGAAGAGGATGTACTCTACCTTGTTGTGTACTGTATGTACTCAAATGTGCTATTTTAGTATCTTGTGTTTTAACAGGAATGTGTTACTGGCTTTGTATCATCTCTCTCTCTCTCTCCTCTCTGTCTGTCTGTCTGTCTGTCTGTCTGTCTGTCTGTCTCTCTCTCTCTCTCTCTCTCTCTCTCTCTCTCTCTCTCTCTCTCTCTCTCTCATTCTAGGGAGCCAGAGAGTCTCCCTCCAACACAACATACAGCATAACTTTTATTCATCAGCAAATTAGGGAGGCTGAGAAGTCCATTTATCACAGGCCCAAAGGGAAGGTAGTGGGGATGTGAAGGGGGGAGGGTTGAAGGGGGTGTCAAGGGAGGAGTGTGGAGGGGGTAGGAAAGTTGGGGGGGGGATAGTAGGGGGTAGAGGGGTTGAGGGAGAGAAGAGTCCCTGACGACATTTCCGATGACGCTCGTGTGGGGGTCCATGATGAATTGTCTCTTGAAATTGTTCACCTCTTGTCAGGCGTAACATAGATCACTCCCTCCCGGGTCTCTCGTGAACATGTGAACATGAGGAGGCGCTGTGGGGGAGGAAGAGAAGGGGAAGGTGAACGTGAACATGAGCACAAGACGCTGCCAATCACCTTCTCGCTGTCGCTGAAATTTCGGTTCAAAGGAAAGTGAAGAAATCTTAAAAAATAATTAGTTTAACAAGCTTTTACTTGCCAGCCAAACTACTCAGCGTCCGTATCAACGCTTGTCCCCCTGTTCACTTGCCACGCTGAACAAGGGCTTCCAGATGGCGCTTAAATATCTTGGAAAAGAAACTGAGAGAGATTGCCATCATAGAGTTTATATCCAGATCTCTGACACGTCTGCCAGCTGCGACAAATGCGTCAAGCTCACTAGGGGGAAGACGGCCCCGCGTGTAAGGCAGCAGCAAGGGCGACCTGGGCGTGGGCGCCACACGGAATTCTCGCCTCTCACGAACACTGTGCCATGGCTGGTTCTGACCCATGGTGGCTGCTACGACCCTCCCTCGCTCCGTGTCGTAACTCCTCGTCAATGGGTTCGAGCCCCGTGTCGTCGTCACCATCATCAGGGCGAGAGTTTGATAAATAGGCGATAATGAAGGGCAAGTCTGGGCAAAACTATCGGATTAAGCGCTTAGTTCTCAGCCATAAACAACTGACATTTTATTTAAATGTCCCCCCCCTATCCCCTTTTCTATTAATTACGAAATTGGACCATTTACAGGAATAACAGACGAAAGTACTGCAATGGTTAACGATTTATGCCATAAAAAAGGGCCCAAAATAGTATTTATACTTTTTCAAATTAAACACTTGGCATAAAATGCTGGGAATTTGCTCATGAATCAAGGGTTAATTTAGTGCCAGAGGCATCAAGTCGTCTGCCACACATGGCACTGGCACTCTCCACACCCGACCCCCTCTCGTATTGGCCCTGATCGCAGTGCCACCTTTAAAAAAGAATAATCTGGCCCACCCTGGCCTCTTGGTAGGCCTGGGAGGCACCAGGGGGGGCCAAGCCACAGGTGCAGGAAATGGCACTGGCTTTTTTTTTACCCCCTACTGTAGGAAATTGATTTCCTTTGTCTTCTTTATCTTGTCACCGTAGAATGTGTCTACGGTGACGGCTTGCTACAGTGACATGTTGCTATTATATATACTGGGCCTGCGGGTCGCTCTAAGCAACAGCCTGGTGGACCAAGCTCTCACAAGTCGAGCCTGGCCTCGGGCCGGGCTTGGGGAGTAGAAGAACTCCCAGAACCCCATCAAGCAGGTATATGTGGGCCTGCGGGCCGCTCCAAGCAACAGCCTGGTGGACCAAACTCTCACAAGTCAAGCCTGGCCTCGGGCCGGGTTTGGGGAGTAGAAGAACTACCATGTAACTATGTTGATAGATATAGACAAGTGCCGTAAATAAATTATTTGGATTACTTTTGTAAATACACAATATTAAGAGACGGCCTGGCATCTTGCAGAGTCTGTGTTCGATCCCCAATGGTCCATGTGGCTGGATGCCGTTCCTTCACCCTCGTCCTCATATCCCAGCTCCTCCTTCTCATCCTCATACGACAGCTACTTGTCCTCATGTCACTTTCAAGTGCCATATAGCCATACTGGCTTGATACTTTCTCCTCATAATTACCTTCCTTGCACAATATTACATTACAAAATATGGCGTTCGATCCCGCAATACACCAGGGGGAATACGCGGTGAAAACATTAACTCGGGCAGCACCAGCTATTAACAAGCTGATTGTTCATGATCTTTGAATATAGATCGGATATCCAGTCGATGCGAAGAGTGTGAATATGAATGTTGAGGGCTAAGTGAGTCAGCCAGCTGTAAGAGACAGCTGGATCTGCAAGAGTGGGCCAGCTGTAAAGGCCAACCAGCTGTGAGGACCAGCTATAAGAGACAGCTGGACCTGCAAGAGTGAGCCAGATAACCTGTGCGTTCAAGAATAATCACAACAGCCAGCCAGCTGTGATGGCCATCTGGGCCTGCCAGAACCAACCAGCTGTGAGAACCAACAGAGCGCCACAGTACACATGATCAATCAGCACTTGGCATCGCCCGTCAGTGTACAGTTTCCTTACGAGCCATAAAGTCTCCAGTGTCGGGGGCGCCCTTGTCACCCGTCCGGCCGCGGCACCAGCTCCTGTCTGCTGCTGCTGCTGCTGCTGCTGCTGCTGCTGCTGCTGCTGCTGCTGCTGCTGCTGCTGCTGCTGCTGCTGTGCTGCTGTCTGCTGCTGCTGCTGCTGCTCTGCTGCTGCTGCTGCTGCTGCTGTCTGCTGCTGCTGCTGCTGCTGCTGTCTGCTGTCTGCTGTCTGCTGGCGTTACTGTATCAACTTTCCCACTTCCGTCGTGTCCATCAACACGGAACATTGCACCCTTGTAGTGTTATCTTACTATACGGAACTCTGTAATGCTGTGTACTCTGTACATCAGGATGCTTAGTTCTTGTGTGTACTCTGTACTAAGCCTTGTGTACTAGGTACACCATGCACTATCGGCCTTTATAAGCACATGACACTAACGGTACTCATAGAAGTACCCGGATATACCCCCAAAGGAAGGTGGAATTCTGGTGGAATGTTCACCAGAGGTGGAAGGAGGTGGAATGTTCACCCCCTCAAAAAAAAAAGTCCTTTGAACAATAATGTTCATGAATGTGTTCTCCTGCTGGTCAATTGTTCTTCCTCCTGTTCCACCGTGCCTGGTGAGCCTATATATATATTCCTCTCCCCCATCAAGCTATACCTGTGGTCAGTGGAACGCCCGGTTGCAATTCTTTTGACCCTGTCGTGCCCTAGACGACTAAGGCGGCGTCTGGGATCATCCCGGGCGTAGGTTCGAACTCTCATCGCGACCCCTGTGGATTTGTTCATAGGTTTATTTCTCTTCCTCCCTTCCTCCCCCCACCCATACGTCCTCCCCCCCCCCCCTTCTACCTCTACAACACCAGACCGGAGACGCGCCCCCAACCCCCCTACGCCCTTGGCCCAAGAGGCCAAACAGCTTTTGACAAACGGACACACGTTCTCGCCCGACACTCAAATACCATCGTTGGTCAAGCGGCAAATTGGAAGATACTGATGCCTCGTTCTTTCAAAACTGCTGAGGCGCTCTTGAGAGGCGCGCGGCGTCCTGTAGGACTCTCG
Source organism: Procambarus virginalis (assembly GCA_020271785.1). Lineage (NCBI taxonomy): Eukaryota > Metazoa > Arthropoda > Malacostraca > Decapoda > Cambaridae > Procambarus > Procambarus virginalis. Next base: position 3,455,194 of record WNGS01004946.1, read on the forward strand.
AGGCTGGACACAGGCTACGGCGAGCTGTAGTTGTGGTCGCCGGTTTGAGGCTATAACCCCTAGCACGTCAGATTTTTAATGGAATCTTGAGATGATTTCGGGGCTTAGTGTCCCCGCGGCCCGGTCCTCGACCAGGCCTCCACCCCCAGGAAGCAGCCCGTGACAGCTGACTAACACCCAGGTACCTATTTTACTGCTAGGTAACAGGTGCATAGGGTGAAAGAAACTCTGCCCATTACCTGGTTGATACCTGGTTGATGGGGTTCTGGGAGTTCTTCTACTCCCCAAGCCCGGCCCGAGGCCAGGCTCGACTTGTGAGAGTTTGATCCACCAGGCTGTTGCTTGGAGCGGCCCGCAGAGCCACATACCCACCACAGCCCGGCTGATCCGGACTTCTCTTAGGAAACAGTCCAGTTTTCTCTTGAAGATGTCCACGGTTGTTCCGGCAATATTTCTTATAGTCGCTGGGAGGACGTTGAACAACCGCGGACCTCTGATGTTTATACAGTGTTCTCTGATTGTGCCTATGGCACCTCTGCTCTTCACTGGTTCAATCTTGCATTTTCTTCCATATCGTTCACTCCAGTACGTTGTTATTTTACTGTGTAGATTTGGGACCTGGCCCTCCAGTATTTTCCACGTGTATATTTGGTATCTCTCTCGTCTCCTTTCTAGAGAGTACATTTGGAGAGCTTTGAGACGATCCCAATAATTTAGGTGTTTTATCTCGTCTATGCGTGCCGTATATGTTCTCTGTATTCCCTCTATTTCAGCAATCTCTCCTGCTCTGAAGGGGGAAGTGAGTACTGAGCAGTATTCGAGACGGGACAACACAAGTGACTTGAAGAGTACAACCATTGTGATGGGATCCCTGGATTTGAAAGTTCTCGTAATCCATCCGATCATTTTTCTGGCTGATGCGATATTTGCTTGGTTATGCTCCCTAAACGTTAGATCGTCGGACATCATTATTCCCAAATCCTTGACATGCTGTTTTTCTACTATGGGAAGATTTGATTGTGTTTTGTACCCTGTATTATGTTTCAGATCCTCATTTTTGCCGTACCTGAGTACCTGAAATTTATCACTGTTAAACATCATATTATTTTCTGCTGCCCAATCGAAAACTTTGTTGACATCTGTTTGTAGTTTTTCAATGTCTTCAGCAGAGGTAATTTTCATGCTGATTTTTGTGTCATCTGCGAAGGATGACACGAAGCTGTGACGTGTATTTTTGTCTATATCAGATATGAGAATAAGGAACAGTAGCGGTGCAAGGACTGTACCTTGAGGTACAGAGCTTTTAACATCGCTTGGACTCGATTTTATCTGATTGACTGTTACTCTTTGTGTTCTGTTCGACAGGAAATTGAGTATCCAGCGTCCTACTTTTCCAGTTATTCCCATTGACCTCATTTTGTGAGCTATCACCCCATGGTCACATTTGTCGAAAGCCTTTGCAAAGTCTGTGTATACAACATCTGCATTTTGCTTTTCTTCTAGGGCTTCTGTGATTTTGTCATAGTGGTTGAGTAACTGTGACAGACAGGATCTTCCCGCTCTAAATCCATGTTGTCCTGGATTGTGCAATTCATTGTTTTCCATAAAACTAGAAATTTGATTCCTAATCACTCTTTCAAACACTTTTATTATGTGTGATGTTAGTGCAACTGGCCTATAATTTTTTGCCAAGGCTTTACTCCCCCCCTTGTGCAACGGAGCTATATCTGCAGATTTAAGTGCTGCTGGTATCTCCCCTGTATCCAGGCTCTTTCTCCATATTACGCTGAGTGCTCTCGCTACTGGTACTTTACATTTCTTTATGAATATTGAATTCCATGAGTCAGGCCCAGGGCTGAGTGCATGGGCATATTGTCAATTTCTCTTTCAAAGTCTTCCGAGTTTGTGGTAATATCCGTTATATTATCTGCAGCTTGAATGTCATTCATAAAGAAGCTGTCTGGGTCATCAACTTTCATGTTGTTTATTGGTGTGCTAAACATAGCCTCATACTGGCTTCTTAGAATTTCACTAATCTCTTTGTTGTCCTCTGTGTACGTACCTTCATTTGTAATTAACGGTCCAATACTGGTCGAGGTTTTGGATTTTGATTTAGCGTATGTGAAAAAATATTTCGGATTTTTCCTTATCTCTTGTATAGCTTTCTGTTCCAATTCCATTTCCTCAGACTCATATGATCGCTTCAACGTTTGTTCTATTTCTTCGATCTCCCTGCTTAGGCTTATTTTCCTTGCTTGTGATAGTTGTGTCTGCCGAAGCATTTCCGTAATTTTTTTTCCTTCTCCTGTACAGTCGTCTGCGTTCTCTTT
>WNGS01004946.1:3468477-3479322 GCA_020271785.1 Procambarus virginalis
TGCGGGCAGGAGTCTCGTCTCGCGGGTGTCTGCGGGCAGGAGTCTCGTCTCGCGGTGTCTGCGGGCAGGAGTCTCGTCTCGCGGGTGTCTGCGGGCAGGAGTCTCGTCTCGCGGGTGTCTGGGGCAGGAGTCTCGTCTCGCGGGTGTCTGGGGGCAGGAGTCTCGTCTCGCGGGTGTCTGGGGGCAGGAGTCTCGTCTCGCGGGTGTCTGGGGGCAGGAGTCTCGTCTCGCGGGTGTCTGGGGCAGGAATCTCGTCTCGCGGGTGTCTGGGGGCAGGAGTCTCGTCTCGCGGGTGTCTGGGGGCAGGAGTCTCGTCTCGCGGGTGTCTGGGGGGCAGGAGTCTCGTCTCGCGGTGTCTGGGGACAGGAGTCTCGTCTCGCGGGTGTCTGGGGGCAGGAGTCTCGTCTCGCGGGTGTCTGGGGGCAGGAGTCTCGTCTCGCGGGTGTCTGGGGGCAGGAGTCTCGTCTCGCGGGTGTCTGCGGGCAGGAGTCTCGTCTCGCGGGTGTCTGCGGGCAGGAGTCTCGTCTCGCGGGTGTCTGCGGGCAGGATCTCGTCTCGCGGGTGTCTGCGGGCAGGAGTCTCGTCTCGCGGGTGTCTGCGGGCAGGAGTCTCGTCTCGCGGGTGTCTGCGAGCACGAGTCTCGTCTCGCGGGTGTCTGCGGCTAGGAACGCTGTTAACAGTGTGTGGCCAGGAGTGGCGACAGCCGTGTACCTCGACGTTGGTAACTGGTCCACTGCTTCGTTCCTGTGTGACCTCAAGGAGGGCTGGGCGAAGCTGGAGCCACAGGAACAAATCCACAAAGGCCGTGATGAGGATTCGAACCTGCTTCCGGGAGCCACAGGTTTGCTGTGGCAGCATAATCATAACACAGATGGAAACCCTTCCCTACTCTGATGAACAATTTTCTTGCGTCCCCTCTCCGTGCAAGAGGGCATAATTCTAGCGATCCAGGATAATCTCCATGACATATTCTCCCTCTTCTCAATGATGTAGCGATTATTCCCCCTCTCTCCGTGTCTGAAAACTTAATTATAACCAATCTATATATGGGAGAAGGGGAACGGGAACTCTGAGGAGAAAGCACCAAGCCATTACGACTATATTAGTGTGGGACGGGGGAAAGAAATGGTGCCCAATCACAGGGACGGTCGGGGATTGAACGCCGATCTGCATGAAGCGAGACTGTTGCTCTTATACCTTCCAGGCCAAGAAGTTGGCATGTAAGGGAGAGTGTGTGAGGTTGCAGGCTAGACGGTTGCAGTTAGCCTCAAGCAACTTCCCCACGGTGAATTGTGATGGTATGAAGAGTGACACAGGGGGGGGGGGTGACTTTCGTCCCAGTCTAAGCACAATATTATCCAAGTGTGAAAGCCAACGACTTCTATGATGGCGGATATGTCGGTTTGCTTGTCCACAGTGTTTTCCAGGATATTTCATGACTGATATTGATGAAACGTCTATATAACGTTGGTGCAACGTCGATATAACGTTGTTGCAACGGCGATATAACGTTGTTGCAAAGGCGATATAACGTTGGTGCAACGGCGATATAACGTTGATGCAACGGCGATATAACGTTCGTGCAACATAGTCTCCCCGGCTTGCTGCCTTCTGTTGACAAGTACTTCCTCCCGTCTGTCATACTTGTGGTAAATAGCTTCTTTCCCAGGAGTTATTGTGTCAGTGACGCTTCCATTAGTGTCAGAGATGAGTCATGAATGCTAGGTCGGTTTTTGATGTGTTTAATTGGTATGCCTCAAGGCCTTTCATCTCCTACATGCGAAGAATTCCAGCCTTCGTTGTTGGCTTTGTGTCAGTGTTAGAGTTGATCATGGTTTGCTGAAAAGTGCAGTCAACATTAAGGTGGCGTTTATCACATGGAGCTGTCTTGACACACGAAGCAGAACACACTGTAGCCGTCTGTGACTGTTGTAAACATATTGAAGCCCGCCTGTGTTGCAGGCTTTTCCACCGTGTTTCGTTACTATGTTTGTTGAAACTTCTTTCGTGCTTGTGTGTGAAGCATGAGGTTTCACTGCTATATTCATCGAAACGTTCTCACGTGCGTGTGTGTGCGTGTGCGTATACTTACCTAGTTGCCTAGTTGTACTTACCTAGTTGTGGTTGCGGGGGTTGAGCTTTGCTCTTTCGGCCCGCCTCTCAACTGTCAATCATCTGTTACTATTTTCACACGCACACACATACACACACAGAGGAAGCAGCCCGTAACAACTGTCTAACTCCCAGGTACCTATTTACTGCTAGGTAACATGGGCATCAAGGTGAAAGAAACTCTGCCCATTTGTTTCTGCCATCACCGGCGATCAAACCCGGACCCTAGAATTACGAATCCAGAGCGCTGTCCACTCAGCTATCAGGCCCCATGAGTGTGTGTGTGTGTGCGCGCGCGCGCAAATGCAGATTTGAAACAACACATAATCTGGTTAACAACTCTGTTAAGATTTGCTTTGTGCAAGTTTACGCAGCGTCTTAGACACCGGCGCCATATTCAACCCTTGGGAGGAAACTCATCTCATTATACTTTATACATAGTAAATAATAAGCATGTTTTCTGAAGATTTAAATGAAGAAGATCTGAAGATCTTCTGGAAAACGCCCAGATCGGCCGGCGTTGCTGGCCCTGCTAAGATTTTACTATGTATCCCACTCCAGGAAGTTGGACTGTTTGAGTACACGGACGGTCCTGCATCTTGCGAGGATGATTTTCAGTTCCCGATTGTCCAAACGGTTGGGCATAGTTCCTTGATTTGTTTCCTCGTATCCCAGCTCGCTCCTTGTCCTCGTGTCCCAGCTAGTTCCTTGTCCTCGTATCCCAGCTAGTTCCTTGTCCTCGTATCCCAGCTAGTTCCTTGTCCTCGTGTCCCAGCTCGCTCCTTGTCCTCGTATCCCAGCTAGTTCCTTGTCCTCGTATCCCAGCTAGTTCCTTGTCCTCGTATCCCAGCTAGTTCCTTGTCCTCGTATCCCAGCTAGTTCCTTGTCCTCGTATCCCAGCTAGTTCCTTGTCCTCGTATCCCAGCTAGTTCCTTGTCCTCGTATCCCAGCTAGTTCCTTGTCCTCGTATCCCAGCTAGTTCCTTGTCCTCGTGTCCCAGCTCGCTCCTTGTCCTCGTGTCCCAGCTCGCTCCTTGTCCTCGTGTCCCAGCTCGCTCCTTGTCCTCGTGTCCCAGCTAGTTCCTTGTCCTCGTATCCCAGCTAGTTCCTTGTCCTCGTATCCCAGCTAGTTCCTTGTCCTCGTATCCCAGCTAGTTCCTTGTCCTCGTATCCCAGCTAGTTCCTTGTCCTCGTATCCCAGCTAGTTCCTTGTCCTCGTGTCCCAGCTCGCTCCTTGTCCTCGTGTCCCAGCTCGCTCCTTGTCCTCGTGTCCCAGCTCGCTCCTTGTCCTCGTGTCCCAGCTCGCTCCTTGTCCTCGTGTCCCAGCTCGCTCCTTGTCCTCGTGTCCCAGCTCGCTCCTTGTCCTCGTGTCCCAGCTCGCTCCTTGTCCTCGTGTCCCAGCTCGCTCCTTGTCCTCGTGTCCCAGCTCGCTCCTTGTCCTCGTGTCCCAGCTCGCTCCTTGTCCTCGTGTCCCAGCTCGCTCCTTGTCCTCGTGTCCCAGCTCGCTCCTTGTCCTCGTGTCCCAGCTAGCTCCTTGTCCTCGTGTCCCAGCTCGCTCCTTGTCCTCGTCCTAGGCTTGTGGCAGACTGCGCATGCGGCAGTCGGCTTAGGTTTAGCTGTTTGTGATATAAATTCGTTAGTCGCCTGCTAGTTTATAATATATATATATTGTGAGATTGAAAGATAATATAATGAGAAACAGCTGAGAGAGAGACAGAGAGACAGAGAGACAGAAAGACAGAGAGAGAGAGAGAGAGAGAGAGAGAGAGAGAGAGAGAGAGAGAGGAGAGAGAGAGAGAGAGAGAGCAAAGCTGTCATGTTCTCATTTATCTTGGCGAGGCGTCTGAACGTCTCCTGTATATTATGGCGTCCCTAACTCAAATGCTTCACCTCGCCACGCTCACCCTGTCTCTCTCTCCACTCTCCCTCCCTCTCACCCCTTCTCTCTCTCCTTCCCTTCCTTCCTCTCTCTCCCTCTTGCCTCTCAACGCTCTCCCTCTCTTACGAGGGGTATAATTAGAAGCATGATGTCAGCACAACAAGGGTTCCCTAACTGACACTGTTGGCTCTTCCCGGCTGTCTCTGGCGGCGGGGGAAAAATCCGCCACTCCGGTACCCATGAATATTCCGGGCCCCGGGGTGAGAGGGTGGAGGGTGTGGACGTCTCCCTGGAGGGAGGACGCTGGCTGCTTCATTACCACGTGTTGCTGGAGTGCCTTCTTGTCACGTGAAGGTCGTGTTGCGGCTCTTGGGACCCCTGCCATCTTAGTGGTGGTTATGATGCATTGGATCATGATGTTCGTCTTGTTGAAGGTATTTTATTGTGTTGAGCTCTTTTCTATTTTACATTTTTGTTCCGTTTTCTCAACGTGTTCCAGGGAGGAGGGGGGGACTGTGGGAAAGGGACTTGAAGAGAGCCTCCCTCAAGACTCATGATAACATTATGATAACACGTTCAGAACGTGTTCATGGCACTGACGAAGGTTGATGACAATGAGGTGATTGTAATAATAACGTTATTATATTGAAGATGATTGTGTTGACCGATGATGGAGGTTGTGAGTGAGAGGAAGTGAAGTCACAAAGGCGAATATAATTCTACATTTCAGCTCATCTCTAAATGAATATATATATACCTATCAAAATTAGGCATGCAGGCCACCTGCGCCATAAACTATTACACCGGCCACAGTGTTGGTACGGGGGTGACGGTGCTGGCAGAGCTAAGAGGCCCATTACTGATCACACTTAGGCAGTTCCCATTATACTTTGTAAATATTGTAGAGGTGAAAGTATAACTGTGCTATAATCTCTTAACTGTGCTATAATCTCTTGAGCCTCGACACCTGCACTGGTGTGTGTGAGGAGTGGAACTGTTGCTCCCACTGTGAGGAGTGGTGGACTGTTGCTCCCACTGTGTGAGGAGGAGTGGAACTGTTGCTCCCACTGTGTGAGGAGGAGTGGAACTGTTGCCCCCACTGTGTGAGGAGTGGAACTGTTGCCCCCACTGTGTGAGGAGGAGTGGAACTGTTGCCCCCACTGTGTGAGGAGTGGAACTGTTGCCCCACTGTGTGAGGAGGAGTGGAACTGTTGCTCCCACTGTGTGAGGAGTGGAACTGTTGCCCCCACTGTGTGAGGAGTGGAACTGTTGCCCCCACTGTGTGAGGAGGAGTGGAACTGTTGCCCCCCACTGTGTGAGGAGTGGAACTGTTGCCCCCACTGTGTGAGAGAGTGGAACTGTTGCCCCCACTGTGTGAGGAGGAGTGGAACTGTTGCCCCACTGTGTGAGGAGGAGTGGAACTGTTGCCCCCACTGTGTGAGGAGGAGTGGAACTGTTGCCCCCACTGTGTGAGGAGGAGTGGAACTGTTGCCCCCACTGTGTGAGGAGGAGTGGAACTGTTGCCCCCACTGTGTGAGGAGGAGTGGAACTGTTGCCCCCACTGTGTGAGGAGGAGTGGAACTGTTGCTCCCACTGTGTGAGGAGGAGTGGAACTGTTGCTCCCACTGTGTGAGGAGGAGTGGAACTGTTGCTCCCACTGTGTGAGGAGGAGTGGAACTGTTGCTCCCACTGTGTGAGGAGGAGTGGAACTGTTGCTCCCACTGTGTGAGGAGTGGAACTGTTGCCCCCACTGTGTGAGGAGGAGTGGAACTGTTGCCCCCACTGTGTGAGGAGTGGAACTGTTGCTCCCCACTGTGTGAGGAGGAGTGGAACTGTTGCCCCCCACTGTGTGAGGAGTGGAACTGTTGCTCCCCACTGTGTGAGGAGGAGTGGAACTGTTGCCCCCACTGTGTGAGGAGTGGAACTGTTGCTCCCACTGTGTGAGGAGGAGTGGAACTGTTGCCCCCCACTGTGTGAGGAGTGGAACTGTTGCTCCCCACTGTGTGAGGAGGAGTGGAACTGTTGCCCCCACTGTGTGAGGAGTGGAACTGTTGCTCCCACTGTGTGAGGAGGAGTGGAACTGTTGCCCCCACTGTGTGAGGAGGAGTGGAACTGTTGCCCCCACTGTGTGAGGAGTGGAACTGTTGCTCCCACTGTGTGAGGAGGAGTGGAACTGTTGCCCCCCCACTGTGTGAGGAGGAGTGGAACTGTTGCCCCCACTGTGCGAGGAGTGGAACTGTTGCTCCCACTGTGTGAGGAGGAGTGGAACTGTTGCCCCCCCACTGTGTGAGGAGTGGAACTGTTGCTCCCACTGTGTGAGGAGGAGTGGAACTGTTGCCCCCACTGTGTGAGGAGGAGTGGAACTGTTGCTCCCACTGTGTGAGGAGTGGAACTGTTGCCTCCCACTGTGTGAGGAGTGGAACTGTTGCTCCCACTGTGTGAGGAGTGGAACTGTTGCTCCCACTGTGTGAGGAGGAGTGGAACTGTTGCCCCCCCACTGTGCGAGGAGGAGTGGAACTGTTGCCCCCACTGTGTGAGGAGGAGTGGAACTGTTGCTCCCACTGTGTGAGGAGGAGTGGAACTGTTGCTCCCACTGTGTGAGGAGGAGTGGAACTGTTGCTCCCACTGTGTGAGGAGGAGTGGAACTGTTGCTCCCACTGTGTGAGGAGGAGTGGAACTGTTGCTCCCACTGTGTGAGGAGGAGTGGAACTGTTGCTCCCACTGTGTGAGGAGGAGTGGAACTGTTGCTCCCACTGTGTGAGGAGGAGTGGAACTGTTGCTCCCACTGTGTGAGGAGGAGTGGAACTGTTGCTCCCACTGTGTGAGGAGGAGTGGAACTGTTGCTCCCACTGTGTGAGGAGGAGTGGAACTGTTGCTCCCACTGTGTGAGGAGGAGTGGAACTGTTGCTCCCACTGTGTGAGGAGGAATGAAAATAAATGTAAACAAATCCGCAATGATTGTGATACGCTAAGTTAACTTATTGGAAATAAAACAACTGTCCAGGATTATGGTAAGGAAGCGAGACGTGGTGTAGCGGCTGTGTGTAGATGTTGCGGAGCCAGTCCCAAGCTTTGATCACTTTGATGTTTAGGTTCAGGGTTTATCCCTGACAGTCTCGTTCCCGACCCGGTAATGTTACACGTGTGCACACTAGGGTGGTAGTAGGCATCCATCAGTCTCAGGAGGCCATGGAGCTGCGCTCACTACCATAAACTAGGGGTAACGAGCTGCTTATTCACGATGGTCAGTCGTATTTAGCGACCTTGTATTTAGCGCATTAAGTTACTTGCAATATTTTGCCGTGAATCAATGGTTCTTCGAGTCTTCAGTAAAGGACGCCATACTAGCAGCACCAGTCCATTTTTCTACTAACTCACTGAAGGCGCTGAAGGAGACCATATTGAATACTTCATACCCAAGACTACTACAAATTAAGAGGTATTATCAGGCAACATCACCGTGACAAGGTAACTGAGGAAAGGAGAATGGAGCACAAACCAGTGAATCTATACGATGGTACAACATGGTTGCAGCTGGCAATCCCAATCATTATGGCCGAAGAGGAGGAGGACGAGGGAGAGAATCAGTAATAGCGAGAATCCGTCTTGGATACAAATATCCATGGAGATATGGAATGGAAACAACAGTTGCAGAATCTGTGGTGAGTGATGGATACCGCCTTGACCACTATCTAGGTGAATGTGGACACCTGAGAGATATCAGAAGTATGTGTAGAATAATAAACCCCACATTGTTTGAGCTTGGAAAACACTATTTGTCAAATATTGATACTGTTTTTAAAAGATTTCCCCATTTTGCACCCGCAAGATAACGTAAGCTTTTAAGGGTTGATAGATGTTAATCTTCTTGTTTGTTGAGCTGTTCTCTTGAGACAGTTAAGCAAGTCCCAGCTGAGTCTGGGTACAAGTGACAGGATGAACAACCCAGCGGGTTTTCTTCCTATTGGGGAGTGTTGTACATGCTGCTATGGCGTTATGTTCGCTCACAGGATGAGTGGCGCTGCCCAATACTGTCACTATGGCGGTGTGTCCACTCCCAAGATGAGTGACGCTGCCCAATACTGTCACTATGGCGGTATGTCCACTCGCAAGATGAGTGACGCTGCCCAATAAACTCTCCCCTCGGGGCAAAATTTAAAAAAATTAAATAACTCATTAGAAACATTTCCTGGAGCTGGGCGAGCTGTACCTGGTCTTACAACCCCTGGGTTTGTTCACTTCTCTCCATATATCTAAGGTTTTAGCACTACCAATGTACTGAGCACTCTCTTGTCCCGCGCCTCCTTCCTCACCCGACAACATTCCCTGGCCACTTGCAACATGGTAATTTTTATCTTGCCTCATTTCATTTGTTTGTCATTCTTTGTGTGTGCTGCTTAACATTCTCCCGTTCTCTGACTTGCTTATCATTAGAATATTACAATTTCTTAGTTCCGTGTGCCTTGTTTCCGCTACTCCCCCCCCCCTCCAGTTACTTTTCCTCCGGATTATCCTGGACAATCTTCGCAAAAGCTATCAACGCAGGCAGGCGTGTATCGTTGATACCAAGCTCTCATATGTTGAATAAATTCATTTTTGTTGTCTATTAATATCTGATCTATTTCCTTTGAAAATGAACTTTCCCGAACAACCTGAGCTTCCACCATAATCCCTCGAGAGTTTAAGATGTTGGCATAGTCAAGCAGTCCGTTCCTGTGCCAGGTTAGTTCACTACGGGCTCACCATAGCCCGTGCTACGTGTAAGTTTTTGTTCCGAGTTGCTGTATCTAAAACATCATCATCATTATCATCCCCTGACGTGACTTGGTTCATTATTTTCTATTATTTGGTTCAAAGATTCTCAAAGGAACTGATATGGTAGATAAGGACAGGCTATTTAACATAAGGGACACACGCACTAGGGGACACAGGTGGAAATAGAGTTCCGAAATGAGCCATAGAGATATTATAAAGAACTTTTTTAGTGTCAGAGTGGTTGACAAATGGAATGCATTAGGCAGTGATGTGGTGGAGGCTGACTCCATACACAGTTTAAAGTGTAGATATGATAAGAGCCCAATAGGCTCAGGAACCTGTACACCAGTCGAAAGGCAGGACCAAAGAGCCAGAGCTCAACCTTCACAAGCATAAATAGGCGAGTACACACACACCCAGCGCCGGCGAGAATAATGGGCAGAGTTTCTTTCACCCTGATGCTCCTGTTACCATGCAGTAAATAGGTACCTGGGAGTTAGTCAGCTGTCACGGGCTGTGTTACGGCCACTATGGGTCGCAACCGGGTTCTTTGATGGTGGAACTAAAATGATAGTATCAGACCCCAAGTCAGTAGTGGCTCAAGGAGTAGGCTAGGTAATGCAAATAATAAAAAGGGGGGGGAGCTGAAATGAACACAACACTTCATCCTTTATCAATATATTCACTTATTACCACTTTCCCATCACCGCAAATATAAAAAGAGGTCATATTACTACACGTGGATATTTACATGTCTCACTCTCACATAGGACACTAAGCAATCCTCGATGCTAAATTGATGCAGCCTTTATCAAGTGCCGCGTTTCCTCGACACACAGTACCTCCTCAACCAGTACTGGGAAGCACCCACGAGTCTACCCTTGCCGCGGGCTAGCTTATCTACAGTATCATTAGGTGCTTCTTGTGAATGCCCACAATCACTCTCCAGCCAAGTGCTGGCAGAGAGCTTCAGCCTCGCGCTGCTGGGCCTCTACACGGACAAATACAGGGGTAGCTACCCCCTGACAGGGACCTCTAGCGATGGGCTAGTAACGCCTCTCAATAGCACCTCACTGCCGGTTGTCTCTTCTTCTAGCCAGTCCCGGGATACGCCGAATTCTTTTACTGTCACTCCACAGGCAGAAAGTAGATACCACACAGTTCCTCTTCGGCGGCGGCTCACTTTGTCGTCAAGCAGAGAGATGTTAATTAAGCTGCCCTGGGTAGACTACCTTTCTCCGTACCACTGCAGCCCTACATCGCCTCTGTGGATACAAACACGTCATCAGTGAACTGGCCGGTACTGGTGAAACCAGGAAAGACCACTTACAGACTCTGACATTGATATACAGCTCATATCACAACAGATGGCGGTGATTTTTAGTCGCCACCTCACCAGAGGTCAAAGTTATGACAAGTTTTGTAATAATAGTACCACCAACTGTGTAACTATTTTATTGACTCAGGTGTTCTGGACGTCATCCTAACAATTTACCCAAAATTTGCTTGTCCATTTTAAAGAATGAAGAACAATTTATATATATATTACTTCTAAGCTGCATCACTTATGAACCCATCCTTGCCCTTGTGTGGCAGTGCACAGTAGAAAGTTGTTCTCACATATCCATACATTAAACCATTGATTGTAACCATGATATATATGTGCTTCAGCCTACAGTTTAGACCTATTGTTTTGTGTATGACCCTCTGTCCTGCGTGACAGTGAATACTAGCATTATCCTCACTTTAATCAGACTATCAAAATCCTCAGATTAGGCAAAATTGTAATTAATTTTGTCAATAAAGATGTTAATAATAATAATACCAGAGGTCAGCCACAGCGACTCTGGCTGACCAAGGCAGGAATCTTGAGTCATTTGCAGGTTTCAGACAGCCACCACCAGATGGCGTCGTCCGTATAACGTCCGATATTGTGGGGGTTAGGGAGCAGACTCACAGATGGCGCTGACGTCGCTACTCCATACTACGACGATGTAGTCGGGTTCGGACATGTCGAGTCTACAATTTTAAGTTTTTCAATTTTATTTTTTCAATATGTTATCGGTGTGTGTGCGCGTGTACTCACCTATATGGGAACTC
>WNGS01004946.1:3489769-3509277 GCA_020271785.1 Procambarus virginalis
AATCTTACCGGTGATTAATTTATTAAATTTTCGATTATTAGAATGAACTGTGTTTAATTTTATTTATTATTTATAACTTTGGAGTGGACTGTATGTCTAATTTAATATCACCAGTAAAATTCATTTCACACAAATTAGGGGTGTTATAATTATTAAGTTTGGTTATACCGTAAGTAAAACGGTTAACATTATTAATTTTACTAAACCATAATTAAACGGTTAGTGTATAGTGTTAATATGAATGTATTATAACCTTATCTGGCTAGAAGGCTTCGGCGGTCATCATGGCAGCGATGGTGAATACGTGCGTGGGCCCGGCTGTAATGCCCGCCTGTAATAGCGTCGCTGTAATGCCGCCTGTAATGGCGTCGCTGTAATGCCCGCCTGTAATAGCGTCGCTGATGCCCGCCTGTAATGGCGTCGCTGTAATGCCCCCTGTAATGGCGTCGCTGTAATGCCCGCCTGTATGGCGTCGTCTTTCTGTACGTCGCCTTAAGATTAATGACAATTCTTCACTAACGGTGTTGTCCCAACTCCAGGCTGCCCAGATATTACAATGTAGATAAAATATCTTATTTTGGCCAGTAAAGAACTAAGTTAAACGGAAATTTAATCTCTTCCTCCTGTTGTCGTAGTCGAATCAGACCGTCAGTTTTGGTGTTTTGTATTTCAAATTCCAACGATGCGTTGTTAAAGATTCGCTACCTGTAACAAGAAGTTCCAAGTAGCACAGGCTATGGTGAGCCCGATGCGATTCAAGTGACACTGATAAAATTTACTTATGTTAGCTGGGAAGGCTTGATGATCAGTTAATATATTATTAATAAGTTAATAATGTGATCGCATCTTCTCGCTTGATAACTAATAACTTAGTATAGTGTATTTGTCAATTTCCAGTCCTGAGACTGTTGAATTATGTATTTATTAATTATATTGGTATTAAATTTCGGCTACGTAGAAACATAATCTCGTTTTCTGGAGAAAATGCTATGAATTCAGTTTTCTCTGAATGAGTAACTGTGGTAATTTGTTTAATTGAATTAATACACAATCAGCAGCAATATTATTTCTGCATATTGTATTAGAAGTTAATAATGTTGTCGGGAATTCCGACAACCTATTTGTGCCTACAAGGTCGAGCTTTTGCTCTTGGATCCCGCTTTTCTAGCCGCTGGTTGTTGAATGCTCCTGACTTATTTCACTAAATTGAAATTGAAATGTTTGTTGAGGTAAAATACACACAAAGGGATGAGGTAGCTCAAGTTAAACATTACTGCCAACAGCATTTGGTATTCCCAGGCGGTCACCCATCCAAGTACTAACCAAGCCCAACTTTTGGTAGTACTTGGATGTATTTCCCTAAAATAACCTGCTGTTAAAGTTGTGAATTGACTTTGCCTCTTGTTCGTATAGGTCAGTCCATCTACTCACTTCCCTCACGCTAACAAAACTTTCTAACATCTCTTATGACACATCTGAGTCTCAAGCTTCCATCCTTGCCCCTTTGATCTATTGTATTCGTCGTAAACATTTCCTCTTTTTCCACCGTATCAATCCCTCTTAAGAATTTTAGTCGTATGGATCATGTCTCCTATCTCGTGTGTGTGTAATTACCTAAGTGAAGTTACAGGAAGAGAGCTACGCTCGTGGTGTCCCGTCTTCCCACTACTCTTTGTCATATAACGCTCTGCAATTACTGACGGTTTTGGCCTCCACCACCTCATTTCACTAGTTCCAACCGTCTACCACTTTGTTTGCCAAAGAAAACTTTCTAATATTTTTCGGCACCTTTGTTTCCTTAACTTGAATCTGTGTGCTCTTGTTCGTGAAGTTGCTGGTTTCAGGAATTCTCTTTTGTTAATTTGGTCCATTCTGATAGTATTTTGTAAGTGGTGATCATATCACCTCATGTTTGTGTGTGTGTGTGTGCGCGCGCGTGCGGGCGAGTGGTAGGCTTCCCGACACAACGTCGCCGATGAGTATCAGAGTCTGAGATTGGTAGCAATAAAATAGTATTAATAGCAGAGGAGATGGGGCGTAAAGGTCTTGGTGGGAGCTCTGTGGTATCGGGTGTGAGGCGTTGTGCGCACGCACGCGCGTGAGTGTGAGTGAGAGAGAGGGAGAGGGAGAGGGAGGGAGAGAGAGGGAGAGGGAGAGAGAGGGAGAGAGAGAGAGAGGGAGAGAGAGGGATGGAGAGGGAGGGAGAGGAGGGAGAGGGAGGAGGAGAGGGAGGGAGAGGGAGGGAGAGGGAGGGAGGGGAGGGAGAGGGAGTGAGGGAAGAGAGGAAGAGGGAGAGAGAGGAGAGAGAGGGAGAGAAGGGAGAGAGAGGGAGAGAGAGGGAGAGAGAGGGAGAGAGAGATAGATAATAAGTGTGGAAACTCTTTGAATACTTTTGTGCACCTGAGAAACCAATTTATCTTCCACTCTACTCCCTTTGTCCTCATTCCTGTGCCACTGTCACCCTTTGTTATCTCACTCTTTTGTCACGCTCAACCTTTTGTTACTCTTACCCATTTGTCACTTACCCCTTTGTCACACACCATTACCATTCACCCCTTTGCCCCCTCCCCCACTCTGCCACTCACACCTCAGAAACAATATAAAATAATGCAAATATAGAATGGTTGTAGGTGCCTGGAGGCAGTTCTTGGTATATGTCACAACTTTTTACACATCTATCATGTTGAAGGTTTCATTATGTGCGGTGTAGTGGGCCAGCGCTGTCCAGTCATGTCCAAGAGATCCACGATACGTTCCCCACGGCTGGAGAGAGACGTTTGGATACGTCCCCTATCACGTGATGCAGCTATTCCCCCTAGCAGTACCCTATCACGTGATGCAGCTATTCACCTAGCAGTACCCTATCACGTGATGCAGCTATTCTCCCTAGCAGTACCCTATCACGTGATGCAGCTATTCCCCCCTAGCAGTACCCTATCACGTGATGCAGCTATTCCCCCCTAGCAGTACCCTATCACGTGATGCAGCTATTCCCCCCTAGCAGTACCCTATCACGTGATGCAGCTATTCCCCTTAGCAGTACCCTATCACGTGATGCAGCTATTCCCCCCTAGCAGTACCCTATCACGTGATGCAGCTATTCCCCTTAGCAGTACCCTATCACGTGATGCAACTATTCACCTAGCAGTACCCTATCACGTGATGCAACTATTCACCTAGCAGTACCCTATCACGTGATGCAGCTATTCTCCCTAGCAGTACCCTATCACGTGATGCAGCTATTCCCCCCTAGCAGTACCCTATCACGTGATGCAGCTATTCCCCCCTAGCAGTACCCTATCACGTGATGCAGCTATTCACGTAGCAGTACCCTATCACGTGATGCAGCTATTCCCCCCTAGCAGTACCCTATCACGTGATGCAGCTATTCTCCCTAGCAGTACCCTATCACGTGATGCAGCTATTCCCCCCTAGCAGTACCCTATCACGTGATGCAGCTATTCTCCCTAGCAGTACCCTATCACGTGATGCAGCTATTCCCCCCTAGCAGTACCCTATCACGTGATGCAGCTATTCTCCCTAGCAGTACCCTATCACGTGATGCAACTATTCTCCCTAGCAGTACCCTATCACGTGATGCAGCTATTCTCCCTAGCAGTACCCTATCACGTGATGCAGCTATTCACGTAGCAGTACCCTATCACGTGATGCAGCTATTCCCCCCTAGCAGTACCCTATCACGTGATGCAGCTATTCACCTATCAGTACCCTATCACGTGATGCAGCTATTCCTCCCTAGCAGTACCCTATCACGTGATGCTGCTATTCACCCCTAGCAGTACCCTATCACGTGATGCAGCTATTCCCCCTAGCAGTACCCTATCACGTGATGCAGCTATTCCCCCCAAGCAGTACCCTATCACGTGATGCAGCTATTCACCTAGCAGTACCCTATCACGTGATGCAGCTATTCCTCCCTAGCAGTACCCTATCACGTGATGCAGCTATTCCTCCCTAGCAGTACCCTATCACGTGATGCTGCTATTCACCTAGCAGTACCCTATCACGTGATGCAGCTATTCCCCCCTAGCAGTACCCTATCACGTGATGCAGCTATTCACCTAGCAGTACCCTATCACGTGATGCAGCTATTCACCTAGCAGTACCCTATCACGTGATGCAGCTATTCCCCCTAGCAGTACCCTATCACGTGATGCAGCTATTCCCCCTAGCAGTACCCTATCACGTGATGCAGCTATTCACCTAGCAGTACCCTATCACGTGATGCAGCTATTCCCCCTAGCAGTACCCTATCACGTGATGCAGCTATTCCCCCCTAGCAGTACCCTATCACGTGATGCAGCTATTCCCCCTAGCAGTACCCTATCACGTGATGCAGCTATTCCCCCCTAGCAGTACCCTATCACGTGATGCAACTATTCACGTAGCAGTAAGGCAAGACGACAGTCTCACGGCGCCTTATACAGCACGAAGAATAAGCTCTATCAATTATCACATCATTTGTGCACAACCTGATCATCACCAGATATCCTGGTCAACGAATGCTAAATAATGAACAGATAAGACGTCAGTAAGGGTATTAAACGAAGGCGAAGCGCTACTCATCAAACACTCGCACAACTGTTAATACCTAACTTATGGTTAGGTACGTACTACTTAAGTCTATGACTCAAGTCTAAGACAAAGCTGGCAGCTTCCATCTCACCTTCCCCAGCCAACACCCACTAGGAAACATCCCGTCTCATTCTGCATGGTTATTATATATATATATATATATATATATATATATATATATATATATATATATATATATATATATAATTATTTATTTGTAATAAATTAATTCTGCTAATTTGTATCTACTTCGCCTTTTCCTCTGAAGGGTTTGAGAAACTTAGCAAAACATGTTCTTTAGCTATTCGTATCAGGCCAAGTGTAAATTGAATTTAAGTTAAATTTTCAACTTCTTTCTACAAAAAACAAGATAGTAAAGACAGAGATTTATGCCAGAATAATAGGCCTAACCATTTCGGTTATATTAAACTACAAATGTCCACAAGAAAGACACACAAATGCAATTGTAATATTTTAAAGGATGTAATGTTCTTGGAGAGGCTCAGATATCTGACCGGAACCAAGAATGTGAGGCTCAGATATCTGACCGGAACCAAGATTGTGAGGCTCAGATATCTGACAGGTACCAAGAATGTGAGGCTCAGATATCTGACCGGAACCAAGAACGTGTGGCTCAGATATCTGACCGGAACCAAGATTGTGAGGCTCAGATATCTGACCGGAACCAAGATTGTGATGCTCAGATATCTGACAGGTACCAAGAATGTGAGGCTCAGATATCTGACAGGTACCAAGAATGTGAGGCTCAGATATCTGACCGGAACCAAGAATGTGTGGCTCAGATATCTGACCGGAACCAAGAATGTGTGGCTCAGATATCTGACCGGAACCAAGAATGTGTGGCTCAGATATCGGACAGGAACCAAGAATGTGAGGCTCAGATATCTGACCGGAACCAAGAATGTGAGGCTCAGATATCTGACAGGAACCAAGAATGTGTGGCTCAGATATCTGACAGGAACCAAGAATGTGAGGCTCAGATATCTGACAGGAACCAAGAATGTGAGGCTCAGATATCTGACAGGAACCAAGAATGTGAGGCTCAGATATCTGACAGGAACCAAGAATGTGTGGCTCAGATATCGGACAGGAACCAAGAATGTGAGGCTCAGATATCTGACAGGAACCAAGAATGTGTGGCTCAGATATCTGACAGGAACCAAGAATGTGAGGCTCAGATATCTGACAGGAACCAAGAATGTGAGGCTCAGATATCTGACAGGAACCAAGAATGTGAGGCTCAGATATCTGACAGGAACCAAGAATGTGTGGCTCAGATATCTGACAGGAACCAAGAATGTGAGGCTCAGATATCTGACAGGAACCAAGAATGTGAGGCTCAGATATCTGACAGGAACCAAGAATGTGAGGCTCAGATATCTGACAGGAACCAAGAATGTGAGGCTCAGATATCTGACAGGAACCAAGAATGTGAGGCTCAGATATCTGACAGGAACCAAGAATGTGAGGCTCAGATATCGGACAGGAACCAAGAATGTGAGGCTCAGATATCGGACAGGAACCAAGAATGTGAGGCTCAGATATCTGACAGGAACCAAGAATGTGAGGCTCAGATATCTGACAGGAACCAAGAATGTGAGGCTCAGATATCTGACAGGAACCAAGAATGTGAGGCTCAGATATCTGACAGGAACCAAGAATGTGAGGCTCAGATATCTGACAGGAACCAAGAATGTGAGGCTCAGATATCTGACAGGAACCAAGAATGTGAGGCTCAGATATCGGACAGGAACCAAGAATGTGATTCTCAGATATCGGACAGGAACCAAGAATGTGAGGCTCAGATATCGGACAGGAACCAAGAATGTGAGGCTCAGATATCTGACAGTAACCAAGAATGTGTGGCTCAGATATCTGACAGGAACCAAGAATGTGAGGCTCAGATATCTGACAGGAACCAAGAATGTGAGGCTCAGATATCTGACAGGAACCAAGAATGTGAGGCTCGGATATCTGACAGGAACCAAGAATGTGAGGCTCAGATATCGGACAGGAACCAAGAATGTGAGGCTCAGATATCGGACAGGAACCAAGAATGTGAGGCTCAGATATCGGACAGGAACCAAGAATGTGAGGCTCAGATATCGGACAGGAACCAAGAATGTGTGGCTCAGATATCTGACAGGAACCAAGAATGTGAGGCTCAGATATCTGACAGGAACCAAGAATGTGAGGCTCAGATATCTGACAGGAACCAAGAATGTGAGGCTCAGATATCTGACAGGAACCAAGAATGTGAGGCTCAGATATCTGACAGGAACCAAGAATGTGAGGCTCAGATATCTGACAGGAACCAAGAATGTGAGGCTCAGATATCGGACAGGAACCAAGAATGTGAGGCTCAGATATCGGACAGGAACCAAGAATGTGAGGCTCAGATATCGGACAGGAACCAAGAATGTGAGGCTCAGATATCGGA
The DNA here is from genome assembly GCA_020271785.1 of Procambarus virginalis. Taxonomy (NCBI): domain Eukaryota; kingdom Metazoa; phylum Arthropoda; class Malacostraca; order Decapoda; family Cambaridae; genus Procambarus; species Procambarus virginalis. The sequence goes on from WNGS01004946.1 coordinate 3,496,827, forward strand.
CAGGAACCAAGAATGAGGCTCAGATATCGGACAGGAACCAAGAATGTGAGGCTCAGATATCGGACAGGAACCAAGAATGTGAGGCTCAGATATCGGACAGGAACCAAGAATGTGAGGCTCAGATATCGGACAGGAACCAAGAATGTGAGGCTCGGATATCGGACAAGAACCAAGAATGTGAGGCTCAGATATCGGACAGGAACCAAGAATGTGAGGCTCGGATATCTGACAGGAACCAAGAATGTGAGGCTCAGATATCGGACAGGAACCAAGAATGTGATTCTCAGATATCGGACAGGAACCAAGAATGTGATTCTCAGATATCTGACAGGAACCAAGAATGTGTGGCTCAGATATCGGACAGGAACCAAGAATGTGAGGCTCAGATATCGGACAAGAACCAAGAATGTGAGGCTCAGATATCGGACAGGAACCAAGAATGTGAGGCTCAGATATCGGACAGGAACCAAGAATGTGAGGTTCAGATATCGGACAGGAACCAAGAATGTGAGGCTCAGATATCTGACAGGAACCAAGAATGTGAGGCTCAGATATCGGACAGGAACCAAGAATGTGAGGCTCAGATATCGGACAGGAACCAAGAATGTGAGGTTCAGATATCGGACAGGAACCAAGAATGTGAGGCTCAGATATCGGACAAGAACCAAGAATGTGAGGCTCAGATATCGGACAGGAACCAAGAATGTGAGGCTCAGATATCTGACAGGAACCAAGAATGTGTGGCTCAGATATCTGACAGGAACCAAGAATGTGAGGCTCAGATATCAGACAGGAACCAAGAATGTGAGGCTCAGATATCTGACAGGAACCAAGAATGTGAGGCTCAGATATCTGACAGGAACCAAGAATGTGAGGCTCAGATATCAGACAGGAACCAAGAATGAGGTTCAGATATCTGACAGGAACCAAGAATGTGCAGCGAGCATTTTCCACACTCGATTGGCACACATCGGCGCAGGAAGAGTAAGTTGGCCCCGCTTGGGTCTCTTGTATCCTCGATGAGCTTGGAACCTAAAGACTTGAGGAAACTCTTGACATTTAATTCCCATGGACCCAGGGTCTCGGATACAACAGGGAGAAAACTGTATTGGTGGTTCAGATCTTTGTGCATATTTGACTTCTATATTCCTGTTGGTGGCGGTTGCATCTGCGGAATTATTGCAGGCAGCTGAAGTTGATGTCTAACCTCCATCACCTGTGCTGAAGGGAGGGAGGGAGGAAGTTTTCAGGGAAAAGCGCCAAGCCATTACGACTATATAGCGCTTGGAAGGGGTCAGGATAAGGATTTGGGATGGGACGGGGGGAAGGAATGGTGCTCCACAACCACTTGGACGGTCAGGGATTGAACGCTGACCTGCATGAAGCGAAACCGTTGCTCTACCGTTCAGCACAGGTGCTACATCAACTTCAGCACAGGTGCCACCACCACAGGTGTAGGTGTCGGCTATTGTGGGTACCTGCATGTAACCCAGCACCAGCTGTCTACCGTAATTCCATCTGGTCGACCAACAGAGTTCGCAGAATTAATAGATATTACAAAACGGGGTTTTCTCAGTGGCATTTACTTTTCAAAACTTATTCCAGCACCTCAGGTGGGGCGCGCGGCCACTGTACAGCAGGAAAAACTGAAATTGTAGCCNTGAATACACACACACACACACACACACACACACCACACACACACACACACACACACACACACACACACACACACACACGTGTGTGTGTGTGTGTGTGTGTGTAGATATGATAGAGCCCATTAGGCTCAGGAACCTGTACACCAGTTGATTGACGGTTGAGAGGCGGGACCAAAGAGCCAGAGCTCAACCCCCGCAAGCACAACTAGGTGAGTACAACTAGGTGAGTACACATTATATTCAATAATTGAATCACATTTTTATCAGTTGGTGTGCACTGATTGTATATGTAACTCTTCACAACATATTGTTCTTGTATTTTAATACGTGTTCAGTAGAAGCAAACGCAATAAAAAAATTATTTTCTTTCTTTCCTACAGGTAAGCCCTGTTACTTGTAATGGCTGGGGAAGCTGCCAGCGAGGCGAGCCTACAGGGGTAAGACTTTAATAAATGATCAGTGTTCAGTAATGAAGTGAAATGCAAGAAAATTAGAAATAAAATACTTGTTAGTTTCTGACTACGTAATGTCTACACATACGAGGAGGAGAGAGAGGAATGCTGAGTTCAAGCAATACTGGCATTTTTGAAAGTAAGAATGAGACAGTGGGATTGAAAACTTATATTAGCCACGAGTCTCGTCTCGCGGGTGTCTGCGGGCAGGAGTCTCGTCTCACGGGTGACTGCGGGCAGGAGTCTCGTCTCACGGGTGTCTGCGGGCAGGAGTCTCGTCTCACGGGTGTCTGCGGGCAGGAGTCTCGTCTCGCGGGTGTCTGCGGGCAGGAGTCTCGTCTCGCGGGTGTCTGCGGGCAGGAGTCTCGTCTCGCGGGTGTCTGCGGGCAGGAGTCTCGTCTCGCGGGTGTCTGCGGGCAGGAGTCTCGTCTCGCGGGTGTCTGCGGGCAGGTGTCTCGTCTCGCGGGTGTCTGCGGGCAGGAGTCTCGTCTCGCGGGTGTCTGCGAGCACGAGTCTCGTCTCGCGGGTGTCTGCGGCTAGGAACGCCTGGTAACAGTGTGTGGCACAGGAGTGGCGACAGCCGTGTACCTCCACGTTGGTAACTGATCCACTGCTTCGTTCCTGTGTGACCTCAAGGAGGTCTGGGCGAAGCTGGAGCCACAGGAACAAATCCACAAGGGCCGTGACGATGATTCGAACCTGCGTCCGGGAGCCACAGGTTTGCTGTGGCAGCATAATCATAACACAGATGGAAACCCTTCCCTACTCTGATGAACAATTTTCTTGCGTCCCCTCTCCGTGCAAGAGGGCATAATTCTAGCGATCCAGGATAATCTCCATGACATATTCTCCCTCTTCTCAATGATGTAGCGATTATTCCCCCTCTCTCCGTGTCTGAAAACTTAATTATAACCAATCTATATATGGGAGAAGGGGAACGGGAACTCTGAGGAGAAAGCACCAAGCCATTATGTCTATATTAGTGTGGGACGGGGGAAAGAAATGGTGCCCAATCACAGGGGAATTGAACGCCGATCTGCATGAAGCGAGACTGTTGCTCTTATACCTTCCAGGCCAAGAAGTTGGCATGTAAGGGAGAGTGTGTGAGGTTGCAGGCTAGACGGTTGCAGTTAGCCTCAAGCAACTTCCCCACGGTGAATTGTGATGGTATGAAGAGTGACACAGGGGGGGTGGGGGGCGACTTTCATCCCAGTCTAAGCACAATATTATCCAATTGTGAAAGCCAACGACTTCTATGATGGCGGATATGTCGGTTTGCTTGTCCACAGTGTTTTCCAAGATATTTCATGACTGATATTGATGAAACGTCTATATAACATTGGTGCAACGTCGATATAACGTTGGTGCAACGGCGATATAACGTTGTTGCAACGGCGATATAACGTTGTTGCAACGGCGATATAACGTTGGTGCAACGGCGATATAACGTTGGTGCAACGGCGATATAACGTTGGTGCAACGGCGATATAACGTTTGTGCAACATAGTCTCCCCGGCTTGCTGCCTTCTGTTGACAAGTACTTCCTCCCGTCTGCCATACTTGTGGTAAATAGCTTCTTTCCCAGGAGTTATTGTGTCAGTGACGCTTCCCATTAGTGTCAGAGATGAGTCATGAATGCTAGGTCGGTTTTTGATGTGTTTAATTGGTATGCCTCAAGGCCTTTCATCTCCTACATGTGAGGAATTCCAGCCTTCGTTGTTGGCTTTGTGTCAGTGTTAGAGTTGATCATGGTTTGCTGAAAAGTGCAGTCAACATTAAGGTGGCGTTTATCACATGGAGCTGTCTTGACACACGAAGCAGCACACACTGTAGCCGTCTGTGACTGTTGTAAACATATTGAAGCCCGCCTGTGTTGTAGGCTTTTCCACCGTGTTTCGTTACTATGTTTGTTGAAACTTCTTTCGTGCTTGTGTGTGAAGCATGAGGTTTCACTGCTATATTCATCGAAACGTTCTCACGTGCGTGCGTGTGTGCGCGTGTGCGTATACTTACCTAGTTGTGGTTGCGGGGGTTGAGCTTTGCTCTTTCGGCCCGCCTCTCAACTGTCAATCATCTGTTACTATTTTCACACGCACACACATACACACACAGAGGAAGCAGCCCGTAACAACTGTCTAACTCCCAGGTACCTATTTACTGCTAGGTAACATGGGCATCAAGGTGAAAGAAACTCTGCCCATTTGTTTCTGCCATCACCGGCGATCGAACCCGGACCCTAGAATTACGAATCCAGAGCGCTGTCCACTCAGCTATCAGGCCCCATGAGTGTGTGTGTGTGTGTGTGCGCGCGCGCAAATGCAGATTTGAAACAACACATAATCTGGTTAACAACTCTGTTAAGATTTGCTTTGTGCAAGTTTAGGCAACGTCTTAGACACCGGCGCCATATTCAACCCTTGGTAGGAAACTCATCTCATTATACTTTATACATAGTAAAATAATAAGCATGTTTTCTGAAGATTTAAATGAAGATGATCTGAAGATCTTCTGGAAAACGCCCAAATCGGCCGGCGTTGCTGGCCCTGCTAAGATTTTACTATGTATCCCACTCCAGGAAGTTGGACTGTTTGAGTACACGGACGGTCCTGCATCTTACGAGGATGATTTTCAGTTCCCGATTGTCCAAACGGTTGGGCATAGTTCCTTGATTTGTTTCCTCGTGTCCCAGCTCCTTGTCCTCGTGTCCCAGCTCGCTCCTTGTCCTCGTGTCCCAGCTCGCTCCTTGTCCTCGTGTCCCAGCTCGCTCCTTGTCCTCGTGTCCCAGCTCGCTCCTTGTCCTCGTGTCCCAGCTCGCTCCTTGTCCTCGTGTCCCAGCTCGCTCCTTGTCCTCGTGTCCCAGCTCGCTCCTTGTCCTCGTGTCCCAGCTCGCTCCTTGTCCTCGTGTCCCAGCTCGCTCCTTGTCCTCGTGTCCCAGCTCGCTCCTTGTCCTCGTGTCCCAGCTCGCTCCTTGTCCTCGTGTCCCAGCTCGCTCCTTGTCCTCGTGTCCTAGCTCGCTCCTTGTCCTCGTCCTAGGCTTGTGGCAGACTGCGCATGAGGCAGTCGGCTTAGGTTTAGCTGTTTGTGATATAAATTCGTTAGTCGCCTGCTAGTTTATAATATATATATATATTGTGAGATTGAAAGATAATATAATGAGAAACAGCTGAGAGAGAGACAGAGAGACAGAAAGACAGAGAGAGAGAGAGACAGAGAGAGAGAGAGAGAGAGAGCAAAGCTGTCATGTTCTCATTTATCTTGGCGAGGCGTCTGAACGTCTCCTGTATATTATGGCGTCCCTAACTCAAATGCTTCACCTCGCCACGCTCACCCTGTCTCTCTCTCCAACTCTCCCTCTCACCCCTTCTCTCTCTCCTTTCCTTCCTTCCTCTCTCTCTCTCTTGCCTCTCAACGCTCTCCCACTCTTACGAGGGGTATAATTAGAAGCATGATGTCAGCACAACAAGGGTTCCCTAACTGACACTGTTGGCTCTTCCCGGCTGTCTCTGGTGGCGGGGGAAAAATCCGCCACTCCGGCACCCATGAATATTCCGGGCCCCGGGGTGAGAGGGTGGAGGGTGTGGACGTCTCCCTGCAGGGAGGACGCTGGCTGCTTCATTACCACGTGTTGCTGGAGTGCCTTCTTGTCACGTGAAGGTCGTGTTGCGGCTCTTGGGACCCCTGCCATCTTAGTGGTTGGTTATATAATGCATTGGATCATGATGTTCGTCTTGTTGAAGGTATTTTATTGTGTTGAGCTCTTTTCTATTTTACATTTTTGTTCCGTTTTCTCAACGTGTTCCAGGGAGGAGGGGGGACTGTGGGAAAGGGACTTGAAGAGAGCCTCCCTCAAGACTCATGATAACATTATGATAACACGTTCAGAACGTGTTCATGGCACTGACGAAGGTTGATGACAATGAGGTGATTGTAATAACGTTATTATATTGAAGATGATTGTGTTGACCGATGATGGAGGTTGTGAGTGAGAGGAAGTGAAGTCACAAAGGCGAATATAATTCTACATTTCAGCTCATCTCTAAATGAATATATATATATACCTATCAAAATTAGGCATGCAGGCCACCTGCGCCATAAACTATTACACCGGCCACAGTGTTGGTACGGGGGTGACGGTGCTGGCAGAGCTAAGAGGCCCATTACTGATCACACTTAGGCAGTTCCCATTATACTTTGTAAATATTGTAGAGGTGAAAGTATAACTGTGCTATAATCTCTTAACTGTGCTATAATCTCTTGAGCCTCGACACCTGCACTGGTGTGTGTGAGGAGTGGAACTGTTGCTCCCACTGTGTGAGGAGTGGAACTGTTGCTCCCACTGTGTGAGGAGTGGAACTGTTGCTCCCACTGTGTGAGGAGGAGTGGAACTGTTGCCCCCACTGTGTGAGGAGGAGTGGAACTGTTGCCCCCACTGTGTGAGGAGGAGTGGAACTGTTGCCCCCACTGTGTGAGGAATGGAACTGTTGCCCCCACTGTGTGAGGAGTGGAACTGTTGCTCCCACTGTGTGAGGAGGAGTGGAACTGTTGCCCCCACTGTGTGAGGAGGAGTGGAACTGTTGCCCCCCACTGTGTGAGGAGGAGTGGAACTGTTGCCCCCCACTGTGTGAGGAGGAGTGGAACTGTTGCCCCCACTGTGTGAGGAGTGGAACTGTTGCTCCCACTGTGTGAGGAGTGGAACTGTTGCCCCCACTGTGTGAGGAGGAGTGGAACTGTTGCCCCCACTGTGTGAGGAGGAGTGGAACTGTTGCCCCCACTGTGTGAGGAGGAGTGGAACTGTTGCTCCCACTGTGTGAGGAGTGGAACTGTTGCCCCCCACTGTGTGAGGAGGAGTGGAACTGTTGCCCCCACTGTGTGAGGAGGAGTGGAACTGTTGCTCCCCACTGTGTGAGGAGGAGTGGAACTGTTGCCCCCCACTGTGTGAGGAATGGAACTGTTGCCCCCACTGTGTGAGGAGTGGAACTGTTGCTCCCACTGTGTGAGGAGGAGTGGAACTGTTGCCCCCACTGTGTGAGGAGGAGTGGAACTGTTGCTCCCACTGTGTGAGGATGGAACTGTTGCCCCCACTGTGTGAGGAGTGGAACTGTTGCCCCCACTGTGTGAGGAGGAGTGGAACTGTTGCCCCCACTGTGTGAGGAGGAGTGGAACTGTTGCTCCCACTGTGTGAGGAGGAGTGGAACTGTTGCCCCCCACTGTGTGAGGAGTGGAACTGTTGCCCCCCACTGTGTGAGGAGTGGAACTGTTGCCTCCCACTGTGTGAGGAGGAGTGGAACTGTTGCCCCCCACTGTGTGAGGAGGAGTGGAACTGTTGCCCCCACTGTGTGAGGAGGAGTGGAACTGTTGCCCCCACTGTGTGAGGAGGAGTGGAACTGTTGCCCCCACTGTGTGAGGAGGAGTGGAACTGTTGCTCCCACTGTGTGAGGAGGAGTGGAACTGTTGCTCCCACTGTGTGAGGAGGAGTGGAACTGTTGCTCCCACTGTGTGAGGAGGAGTGGAACTGTTGCCCCCACTGTGTGAGGAGGAGTGGAACTGTTGCCCCCACTGTGTGAGGAGGAGTGGAACTGTTGCCCCCACTGTGTGAGGAGGAGTGGAACTGTTGCCCCCACTGTGTGAGGAATGGAACTGTTGCCCCCACTGTGTGAGGAGTGGAACTGTTGCTCCCACTGTGTGAGGAGTGGAACTGTTGCTCCCACTGTGTGAGGAGGAGTGGAACTGTTGCCCCCACTGTGTGAGGAGTGGAACTGTTGCCCCCACTGTGTGAGGAGGAGTGGAACTGTTGCCCCCACTGTGTGAGGAGGAGTGGAACTGTTGCTCCCACTGTGTGAGGAGGAGTGGAACTGTTGCCCCCACTGTGTGAGGAGGAGTGGAACTGTTGCTCCCACTGTGTGAGGAGTGGAACTGTTGCCCCCACTGTGTGAGGAGGAGTGGAACTGTTGCTCCCACTGTGTGAGGAGTGGAACTGTTGCCCCCACTGTGTGAGGAATGGAACTGTTGCCCCCACTGTGTGAGGAGGAGTGGAACTGTTGCCCCCACTGTGTGAGGAGGAGTGGAACTGTTGCTCCCACTGTGTGAGGAGTGGAACTGTTGCTCCCACTGTGTGAGGAGTGGAACTGTTGCTCCCACTGTGTGAGGAGTGGAACTGTTGCCCCCACTGTGTGAGGAGTGGAACTGTTGCTCCCACTGTGTGAGGAGTGGAACTGTTGCCCCCACTGTGTGAGGAGTGGAACTGTTGCCCCCACTGTGTGAGGAGTGGAACTGTTGCCCCCACTGTGTGAGGAGTGGAACTGTTGCCCCCCACTGTGTGAGGAGTGGAACTGTTGCCCCCCACTGTGTGAGGAGTGGAACTGTTGCTCCCACTGTGTGAGGAGTGGAACTGTTGCCCCCACTGTGTGAGGAGGAGTGGAACTGTTGCCCCCACTGTGTGAGGAGTGGAACTGTTGCCCCCACTGTGTGAGGAGGAGTGGAACTGTTGCCCCCACTGTGTGAGGAGGAGTGGAACTGTTGCCCCCACTGTGTGAGGAGGAGTGGAACTGTTGCCCCCACTGTGTGAGGAATGGAACTGTTGCTCCCACTGTGTGAGGAGTGGAACTGTTGCTCCCCACTGTGTGAGGAGGAGTGGAACTGTTGCTCCCACTGTGTGAGGAGGAGTGGAACTGTTGCCCCCACTGTGTGAGGAGGAGTGGAACTGTTGCCCCCCACTGTGTGAGGAGTGGAACTGTTGCCCCCACTGTGTGAGGAGGAGTGGAACTGTTGCCCCCACTGTGTGAGGAGGAGTGGAACTGTTGCCCCCACTGTGTGAGGAGGAGTGGAACTGTTGCCCCACTGTGTGAGGAGGAGTGGAACTGTTGCCCCCACTGTGTGAGGAGGAGTGGAACTGTTGCCCCCACTGTGTGAGGAGGAGTGGAACTGTTGCCCCCACTGTGTGAGGAGGAGTGGAACTGTTGCTCCCACTGTGTGAGGAGGAGTGGAACTGTTGCCCCCACTGTGTGAGGAGGAGTGGAACTGTTGCTCCCACTGTGTGAGGAGGAGTGGAACTGTTGCCCCCACTGTGTGAGGAGGAGTGGAACTGTTGCCCCCACTGTGTGAGGAGGAGTGGAACTGTTGCCCCCACTGTGTGAGGAGTGGAACTGTTGCCCCCACTGTGTGAGGAGGAGTGGAACTGTTGCCCCCACTGTGTGAGGAATGGAACTGTTGCCCCCACTGTGTGAGGAGTGGAACTGTTGCCCCCACTGTGTGAGGAGTGGAACTGTTGCCCCCACTGTGTGAGGAGGAGTGGAACTGTTGCTCCCACTGTGTGAGGAGGAGTGGAACTGTTGCCCCCACTGTGTGAGGAGGAGTGGAACTGTTGCCCCCACTGTGTGAGGAGGAGTGGAACTGTTGCCCCCACTGTGTGAGGAGGAGTGGAACTGTTGCCCCCACTGTGTGAGGAGGAGTGGAACTGTTGCCCCCACTGTGTGAGGAGTGGAACTGTTGCCCCCACTGTGTGAGGAGTGGAACTGTTGCCCCCACTGTGTGAGGAATGGAACTGTTGCCCCCACTGTGTGAGGAATGGAACTGTTGCCCCCACTGTGTGAGGAGTGGAACTGTTGCCCCCACTGTGTGAGGAGTGGAACTGTTGCCCCCACTGTGTGAGGAGTGGAACTGTTGCCCCCACTGTGTGAGGAGTGGAACTGTTGCCCCCACTGTGTGAGGAGTGGAACTGTTGCCCCCACTGTGTGAGGAGTGGAACTGTTGCTCCCACTGTGTGAGGAGGAGTGGAACTGTTGCCCCCACTGTGTGAGGAGGAGTGGAACTGTTGCCCCCACTGTGTGAGGAGTGGAACTGTTGCCCCCACTGTGTGAGGAGTGGAACTGTTGCCCCCACTGTGTGAGGAGTGGAACTGTTGCCCCCACTGTGTGAGGAGTGGAACTGTTGCCCCCACTGTGTGAGGAGTGGAACTGTTGCTCCCACTGTGTGAGGAGGAGTGGAACTGTTGCCCCCACTGTGTGAGGAGTGGAACTGTTGCTCCCACTGTGTGAGGAGGAGTGGAACTGTTGCTCCCACTGTGTGAGGAGGAGTGGAACTGTTGCCCCCACTGTGTGAGGAGGGTGGAACTGTTGCCCCCACTGTGTGAGGAGGAGTGGAACTGTTGCCCCCACTGTGTGAGGAGTGGAACTGTTGCCCCCACTGTGTGAGGAGTGGAACTGTTGCCCCCACTGTGTGAGGAGTGGAACTGTTGCCCCCACTGTGTGAGGAGTGGAACTGTTGCCCCCACTGTGTGAGGAGTGGAACTGTTGCTCCCACTGTGTGAGGAGTGGAACTGTTGCCCCCACTGTGTGAGGAGTGGAACTGTTGCTCCCACTGTGTGAGGAGTGGAACTGTTGCCCCCACTGTGTGAGGAGTGGAACTGTTGCCCCCACTGTGTGAGGAGTGGAACTGTTGCTCCCACTGTGTGAGGAGTGGAACTGTTGCCCCCACTGTGTGAGGAGTGGAACTGTTGCCCCCACTGTGTGAGGAGTGGAACTGTTGCTCCCACTGTGTGAGGAGTGGAACTGTTGCTCCCACTGTGTGAGGAGTGGAACTGTTGCTCCCACTGTGTGAGGAGTGGAACTGTTGCCCCCACTGTGTGAGGAGGAGTGGAACTGTTGCTCCCACTGTGTGAGGAGGAGTGGAACTGTTGCCCCCACTGTGTGAGGAGGAGTGGAACTGTTGCCCCCACTGTGTGAGGAGTGGAACTGTTGCTCCCACTGTGTGAGGAGGAGTGGAACTGTTGCTCCCACTGTGTGAGGAGGAGTGGAACTGTTGCCCCCACTGTGTGAGGAGTGGAACTGTTGCTCCCACTGTGTGAGGAGGAGTGGAACTGTTGCCCCCACTGTGTGAGGAGTGGTGGAACTGTTGCCCCCACTGTGTGAGGAGGAGTGGAACTGTTGCCTCCCACTGTGTGAGGAGTGGAACTGTTGCCCCCACTGTGTGAGGAGTGGAACTGTTGCTCCCACTGTGTGAGGAGTGGAACTGTTGCCCCCACTGTGTGAGGAGTGGAACTGTTGCCCCACTGTGTGAGGAGGAGTGGAACTGTTGCCCCACTGTGTGAGGAGGAGTGGAACTGTTGCTCCCACTGTGTGAGGAGTGGAACTGTTGCCCCCACTGTGTGAGGAGGAGTGGAACTGTTGCCCCCACTGTGTGAGGAGGAGTGGAACTGTTGCCCCACTGTGTGAGGAGGAGTGGAACTGTTGCCCCCACTGTGTGAGGAGGAGTGGAACTGTTGCCCCACTGTGTGAGGAGTGGAACTGTTGCTCCCACTGTGTGAGGAGGAGTGGAACTGTTGCCCCCACTGTGTGAGGAGTGGAACTGTTGCTCCCACTGTGTGAGGAGGAGTGGAACTGTTGCTCCCACTGTGTGAGGAGGAGTGGAACTGTTGCCCCACTGTGTGAGGAGGAGTGGAACTGTTGCCTCCCACTGTGTGAGGAGGAGTGGAACTGTTGCCCCCACTGTGTGAGGAGGGTGGAACTGTTGCCCCACTGTGTGAGGAGGAGTGGAACTGTTGCCCCCACTGTGTGAGGAGGAGTGGAACTGTTGCCCCCACTGTGTGAGGAGGAGTGGAACTGTTGCCCCCACTGTGTGAGGAGTGGTGGAACTGTTGCCCCACTGTGTGAGGAGGAGTGGAACTGTTGCCCCCACTGTGTGAGGAGGAGTGGAACTGTTGCCCCCACTGTGTGAGGAGGAGTGGAACTGTTGCCCCCACTGTGTGAGGAGGGAACTGTTGCTCCCACTGTGTGAGGAGGAGTGGAACTGTTGCTCCCACTGTGTGAGGAGGAGTGGAACTGTTGCCCCCACTGTGTGAGGAGTGGAACTGTTGCCCCCACTGTGTGAGGAGGAGTGGAACTGTTGCCCCACTGTGTGAGGAGGAGTGGAACTGTTGCCCCACTGTGTGAGGAGGAGTGGAACTGTTGCCCCCACTGTGTGAGGAGTGGTGGAACTGTTGCTCCCACTGTGTGAGGAGGAGTGGAACTGTTGCCCCCCACTGTGTGAGGAGGAGTGGAACTGTTGCTCCCACTGTGTGAGGAGGAGTGGAACTGTTGCCCCCACTGTGTGAGGAGTGGTGGAACTGTTGCTCCCACTGTGTGAGGAGGAGTGGAACTGTTGCTCCCACTGTGTGAGGAGGAGTGGAACTGTTGCCCCACTGTGTGAGGAGTGTGGAACTGTTGCCCCCACTGTGTGAGGAGGAGTGGAACTGTTGCCCCCACTGTGTGAGGAGTGGTGGAACTGTTGCCCCACTGTGTGAGGAGGAGTGGAACTGTTGCTCCCACTGTGTGAGGAGGAGTGGAACTGTTGCCCCTGTGTGAGGAG
>WNGS01004946.1:3527350-3537702 GCA_020271785.1 Procambarus virginalis
TTAGGCTCCTCATTGATGGTGTTCTCTATATGGGCAGCTCTCAGCCTGGGGTCGGGTATTGGGTTGGTTCAGGTGTAGAAGGTATGAGAGAGTTGGATGAGTGACCTGGGAGTGGAGGGCAGTGAGGTAGTTGGTTAGTGGGGTAATGGAGAGGACTTGGTGGCTGGGAGCAGGCTATGGATATGCTGTGGATTAGCAATTAATGAGGTACAGAAACAATAGTTGTGTGGTGTGGGAGAGGGGATAGCAGGAAGGAAAGATGGGTTTAGGAGGTTGATAGGTTTGACTGGGCGAAGAATACAAGTGTGGAGCCTGGGTTACAATTTTGTTGTCAACACTGGTTACTGGTCGTAACTGTGTGCCTCCCTGTTCTTACTGTAAGCTCTCGGACGCCTGCCTGCCTCGTCACATTATTTTGGATTGATTGCTCCTTAGACTGCTGGGAAGTGGTGTGGGTTTCTTCCTCCTGTTGCTCCCTTCTTTCTCCCACACCTCCACTCTCTCTCTTCCCCCCCCCCCTTCTTTCTTCTCTTTCCCTGCACTGTTCTACTTTCTCTTTCATCTTTATTCATCATATTCAAAGTCTATTTTTCTGTAGCCTTTTGTTCAGATCTGAAACCTACATCTATGGCAGCACAAAACGTCCACTAGACTGTGCGACACAGTGGTTGCAAGGATCAGGTTGGGTTACCGTTACCTGTGGCAGGTGGCTGCAGGTGACGGATCTCCCAATCCCGAGCACTCCAGTTGCAAACTCTGTGAGCAGGAACTACGGCACGATCTCCCGCACTACATCACTGAATGCCCAGCTATTAGACCTTTCAGACCCGTTGGCATGAGGTACCTGGAGCTTTGCAATACTTTATTCACTCTCGTATTCTTGAAGATATCCTCACAGTGTACCCAAAATTTGCCAGTGCAGGCTACTAAACATATGGCCCTGTATGACTAACCATCCTGCGAGATGGGGACCTTTATTACCACTGCTACCTTATTCAATCTAGTGTTGATGATATCCTCAAAATGCATCCGGAATCTGCCAGTGTAGACTGCTTATCACATGCCTCTGTATGACTAACCATCCTGTGTGATGGGGATTTTCTAGCATCAACTAGTTAGCTTTTTGACACACTGTACTCCACTTCATATAGTCTAGGGTAGCTGCACTAATGCAGATGTACCTAAGGAATTAATAAAAAAAAAAAAAAAATCCTGACTGTATTACCACTGCTGCCTTATTCACTCTTGTGTTGATGATATCCTCAAAATGCTTCCAGAGTCTGCCAGTGCAGACTGCTTATCACATGCTTCTGTATGACTAACCATCCTGTGTGATGGGGATTTGTTAGCATCACCTAGTTAGCTTTTTTGACACACTGTACTCCACTTCATCTAGTCTAGGGTAGCTGCACTAATGCAGATGTACCTCGTGTATTAATAAAAAAATGGTGGTTGCTGGCATCAGGTTGTACCGTCACCTGTGCAGGTGGCTTTAGGTGATGAATCACCCGAACCTAGGCACTCAGTGAGTAACCTGAGTCATGATCTCTCACAATACATTATTGAATGTCCAGTCATTAGACCCTGGAGCCGGTATGATGTACCTGGAGCCTTGCAGTTGCTTTGTTAACTCTCGTGTTCATGAAGATATCATCATAATGCTCCCAGAGTTTGCCCGTACAGACTAATGATCTGAACCTTTGAACTGAACCAAATATTGAACCTTTATGACTAACCATCTTGCGAGATAAGATTTTTTTAGCATTACAAAGCTGTTGACACAAACTATATAACTTCTTATAGTCTAAAATAGCTGCATAATAAATGCAGGAGTACCAATGTAAAAAAAACGTCTTGTGCATTTAATTGTCTGTCAAGACACTAATCCGTCATTTCGTGATTGGCTCTCCGCCATTTCGACCAATCGTCATTCTCACCGTCCATTTTCCTGAACGTAATTGTGTTTGTACTCCTTGAATTCCATTGCTGTAATATTTTACTTGAAATTGACATAATAAGAGACCCGGCAGGAATACGGAGAGTGGTAGTATGTTGCGGATGTCGCTTCTGTACGTCGATGACAAGGAACTACATTTTTGATTCACGGTTGCCAAGGCTGAGTTGGGTGCCTGTCGCCGGCACCCATCCCAGATGGTGGTGCCGGCGACCAGGGGGTGTGGGGGGGGGAGGGGGAGCGCTCATGTTGTTGTCACTTCCAAAATGATAATGTTATTTTGGTCTATTATATATTTACTGTCTTGCCTAAGATGATGACTTTCTGATCCTCGATAATATCCTTTACGGAATCGAAGAGATAGTTCAGTTGATGAGAAGGTGGAAGAGGTAGGGAGGGAGAGAGGGAGGGAGGGACGGAGGGAGAGACGGAGGGAGAGAGGGAGGGAGGGAAGGGGTATGGGAGAGGGTGACGGAGGGAAGGGGAGGAAGTCATTGTTATCAATTTATACGTAAATTGGTCAAGTAGTCGGCACGGATTATAGTGCTTTGTTAAACAGGGGTTATATATAATCATTAAGACTATTCACTGACTTGATATCGTGAGAGTATTGGAGAACGTACGTTGTGTGTGTACTCGCCTAGTTGTACTCTCAGAGTTGTGCTTGCGGGGGTTGAGCTTTGGCTTTTTGTCCCGCCTCTCAACTGTCAATCAACCGGTGTACAGGTTCCTGAGCCTACTGGGCTCTATCATATCTACATTTGAAACTGTGTATGGAGTCAGCCTCCACCACATCACTGCCTAATGCATTCCACCTGTTAACTACTCTGACACTGAAAAAGTTCTTTCTAACGTCCCTATGGCTCATTTGGGTACTCATTTTCCACCTGTGTCCCCTTGTTCGCGTACCACCCGTGTTAAACAGTTCTTTATCTACCCTGTCAACTCCTCTGAGAATTTTGTAGGTAGTGATCATGTCTCCCCTTACTGTTCTGTCTTCCAGCGACGTGAGGTGCATTTCACGCAGCCTTTCCTCGTAACTCATGCCTCTTAGTTTCTGGGACTTGCCTAGTAGCATACCTCTGAACTTTTTCCAGCTTTGTCTTGTGCTTTACAAGGTACGAGCTCCATGCTGGGGTTATCTTGAGGTTGTCTTGAGATGATTTCGGGGCTTTAGTGTCCCCGCGGCCCGGTCCTCGACCAGGCCTCCACCCTCAGGAAGCAGCCCGTGACAGCTGACTAACACCCAGGTACCTATTTTACTGCAAGGTAACAGGGGCATAGGGTGAAAGAAACTCTGCCCATTGTTTCTCGCCGGCGCCCGGGATCGAACCCGGGACCACAGGATCACAAGTCCAGCGTGCTGTCCGCTTGGCCGACCGGCTCCCCTTGTGAGAGGGGAGCCGGGCCGCATACTCCTGGATTGGTCTTACATATGTGGTGTATAAGATTCTGAATGATTCCTTACACAGGTTCCTGAAGGCTGTTCTGATGCTAGCCAGCCTTGCACGCCCCAGACGTTATTTTTTTATGTGGGCTTCAGGAAACAGGTTTGGTGTGATATCAACTTATAGATCTTCCTCTCTGTCTCTTTCATGAAGGACTTCATCTCCCATTGCCTGGCCTCCTGATTCCATCGCCTAGTTTCATTACATTACTTTTACTCGGGTTGAACTTTAGTAGCTATTTGTTGGACAATTTATTCAGTTTATCTAGGTCATCTTGTAGCATCATGCTATCTTCGTTTGTCTTAATTCTCCTCATAATTTTTGTATCCTCAACAAACAATGAGAGGAACGATTCTATACCCTCTGGGAGATCATCTACATATACCAAAAACAGTATAGGTCCAAGGACTAAACCCTGCGAGACTCCACTGGTGACGCCTCACCATTCTGAGACCTCACCATGACAGTGACTCGCTGTCTTCTGTTGCTTAGGTATTCCCTTTTCCAATGGAGTACCTTCCCTTTCACTCCTGCCTGCATCTCCAGCTTTTGCACTAGTCTCTTGTGTGGTACTGTGTCAAAGGCTTTCTGGCAATCCAAAAATATGCAGTCTGCCCACCCCCCTCTTTCTTGGCTGATTTTTGTTGCCTGGTCGTAGAATTTAATTAATCCTGTGAGTCAGGACATGGGTTTAGGGATGGCAGGACCTGCCATCCCTAAACCCATGTTGATGTTGTGTTACAAAGTTCTTTCGCTCCAGGTGCTCCACTAGCTTTCTTCGCACAATCTTCTCCATCAACTTGCATGGTATGCAAATTAGGACACTGGCCTGTAGTTCAGTGCCTCCTGTCTATCCCCCTCTCCTTCTTGTGTATCGGGACTACATATCTGTCTGTTACCAGTGATACTTTAGCCACGTTATTGTGACTCATCGCCTGCACTATGGAGAGTGGCAGGCACAGTGCTTCTGCTCCTCCTTTTAGTATCCAAGGGGAGATTCCATCTGGGCCTATAGTCTTTGTCACATCGTTCAGGTCACTTTGTGTGTGTATTCACCTAGTTGTCTTTGCGGGGGTTACGCTTTGCTCTTTCGGCCCGCCTCTCAACTGTCAATCAACTGTTTACTAACTACTTTTTTTTTCTTTTTTTTCCACACCACACACACCCCAGGAAGCAGCTCGTGACAGCTGACTAACTCCCAGGTACCTATTTATTGCTAGGTAACAGGGGCATTCAGGGTGAAAGAAACTTTGCCCATTTGTTTCTGCCTGGTGCGGGAATCGAACCCGCGCCACAGAATTAAGAGTCCTGCGCGCTATCCACCAGGCTACCAGGCCCCCTGTGTGTGTGTGTGTACTCACCTATTTGTACTCACGTATTTGTGCTTGCAGGATCGAGCATTGACTCTTGGATCCCGCCTTTCCAGCCATCGGTTGTTTACAGCAATGACTCCTGTCCCATTTCCCTAATCATACCTAATTTTAAAAGTATGAATAGAGTTTGCTTCCACAACCTGTTCCCCAAGTGCATTCCATTTTTCCACTACTCTCACGCTAAAAGAAAACTTCCTAACATCTCTGTGACTCATCTGAGTTTCCAGTTTCCACCCATGTCCCCTCATTCTGTTATTACGTGTGAACATTTCATCTATTTCCACTTTGTCAATTCCCCTGAGTATTTTATATGTTCCTATCATATCTCCTCTCTCCCTTCTTTTCTCTAATGTCGTAAGGTTCAGTTCCCTCAGACGTTCTTCATATCCCATCCCTCGTAACTCTGGGACAAGCCTCGTCGCAAACCTCCGAACCTTCTCCAGTTTCCTTATGTGTTTCTTCAGGTGGGGGCTCCATGATGGCGCGGCATACTCTAAGACTGGTCTCACGTAGGCAGTGTAAAGCGCCCTAAAAGCCTCCTCACTTAGGTTTCTGAATAAAGTTCTAATTTTCGCCAGTGTAGAGTACGCTGCTGTCGTTATCCTATTTATATGTGCCTTAGGAGTTAGATTAGGTGTCACATCTGCTCCCAGGTCTCTTTCTCGAATCGTTACAGGTAGGCAGTTCCCCTTCATTGTGTACTGTCCCTTTGGTCGTCTATCACCTGATCCCATTTCCATAACTTTACATTTACTCGTGTTGAACTCCAGTAGCCATTTCCCTGACCATCTCTGCAGCCTGTTTAAGTCCTCTTGGAGGGTCCTACAATCCTCATCTGTCACAACTCTTCTCATTAATTTTGCGTCATCCGCAAACATTGACATGTATGATTCCACTCTTGTAAACATGTCATTTACGTAAATTAGAAAGAGGATTGGTCCCAGCACCGATCCTTGAGGTACTCCACTCGTTACTGTTCGCCAGTCCGACTTCTCGCCCCTTACCATTACCCTCTGGCTCCTTCCTGTTAGGTAGTTCCTTACCCGTGCTAGGGCCTTTCCGCTTACTCCTGCCTGCCTCTCAAGTTTGTATAGCAGTCTCATGTGCGGTACTGTAACAAAGGCCTTTTGGCAGTCAAGAAATATGCAGTCTGCCCAACCTTCTCTGTCCTGCCTTATCCTTGTTACTTTGTCATAGAATTCTAAAAGGTTTGTTAGGCATGATTTCCCTGTCCAGATCCCATGTTGGTGCTTGTTTACAAACCCAATGCTCTCCAGGTGCTCAACAAGTCTTAGCTTAATTATTCTTTCAAGTATTTTGCAGGGGATGCTTGTCAGTGATACGGGTCTGTAGTTAAGTGCCTCCTCCCTATCGCCTTTCTTGAAAATCGGTACGACATTTGTGTGTGTGTGTGTGTGTGTGTGTGTGTGTGTGTGTGTGTGTGTGTGTGTGTGTGTGTGTGTGTGTGTGTGTGTGTGTATTCACTTAGTTGTATTTTTCGGGGGTTGAGCTTTGCTCTTTCGGCCCGCCTCTCAACTGTCAATCAACTGTTTACTAACTACACTAACTTTTTTTTTTCCACACACACACACACACACACACACACACACACACACACACACACACACACACACACACACACACACACACACACACACCCCAGGAAGCAGCCCGTGACAGCTGACTAATTCCCAGGTACCTATTTACTGCTAGGTAACAGGAGCACTCAGGGTGAAAGAAACTTTGCCCATTTGTTTATGCCGGGTGCGGGAATCGAACCCGCGCCACAGAATTACGAATCCTGCGCGTTATCCACCAGGCTACCTGGCCCCTCCTGTGTGTGTGTGTGTGTGTGTGTGTGTGTGTGTGTGTGTGTGTGTGTGTGTGTGTGTGTGTGTGTACTCACCTAGTTGTACTCACCTAGTTGTGCTTGCGGGGGTTGAGCTCTGGCTCTTTGGTCCCGCCTCTCAACCGTCAATCAACAGGTGTACAGTTTCCTGAGCCTAATGGGCTCTATCATATCTACACTTGAAACTGTGTATGGAGTCAGCCTCCACCACATCGCTTCCTAATGCATTCCATTTGTCAACCACTCTGACACTAAAAAAGTTCTTTCTAATATCTCTGTGGCTCATTTGGGCACTCAGTTTCCACCTGTGTCCCCTAGTGCGTGTGCCCCTTGTGTTAAACAGCCTGTCTTTATCAACCCTGTCGATTCCCCTGAGAATCTTGAATGTGGTGATCATGTCCCCCCTAACTCTTCTGTCTTCCAACGAAGTGAGGTTTAATTCCTGCAGTCGCTCCTCGTAGCTCATACCTCTCAGCTCGGGTACTAGTCTGGTGGCAAACCTTTGAACCTTTTCCAGTTTAGTCTTATGCTTGACTAGATAGGGACTCCATGCTGGAGCCGCATACTCCAGGATTGGTCTGACATATGTGGTATATAATGTTCTGAAAGATTCCTTACACAAGTTTCTAAAGGCCGTTCTTATGTTAGCCAACCTGGCATATGCTGCTGATGTTATCCTCTTGATATGAGCTTCAGGGGACAGGTCTGGCGTGATATCAACCCCCAGGTCTTTCTCTCTCTCTGACTCTTGAAGTATTTCATCTCCCAAATGATACCTTGTATCTGGTCTCCTGCTTCCTACCCCTATCTTCATTACATTACATTTGCTTGGGTTAAACTCTAACAGCCATTTGTTCGACCATTCCTGCAGCTTGTCCAGGTCTTCTTGAAGTCTCAAGCTGTCCTCCTCTGTCTTAATCCTTCTCATAATTTTGGCGTCGTCAGCAAACATTGAGAGGAATGAGTCTATACCCTCTGGGAGATCATTTACGTATATCAGAAACAGGATAGGTCCAAGTACAGAGCCCTGTGGGACTCCACTGGTGACTTCACGCCAGTCTGAGGTCTCACCCTCACTGTAACTCTCTGCTTCCTATTGCTTAGGTACTCCCTTATCCACTGGAGCGCCCTACCTGTTACTCCTGCCTGTTTCTCCAGCTTATGCATCAACCTTTTATGGGGTACTGTGTCAAAGGCTTTCCGACAGTCCAAAAAAATGCAGTCCGCCCACCCTTCTCTTTCTTGCTTAATTCTTGTCACCTGATCGTAGAATTCTATCAAGCCTGTAAGGCAAGATTTACCCTCCCTGAACCCATGTTGATGGGTTGTCACGAAGTCTCTTCTCTCCAGATGTGTTACTAGGTTTTTTCTCACAATCTTCTCCATCACCTTGCATGGTATACAAGTTAAGGACACTGGCCTGTAGTTCAGTGCCTCTTGTCTGTCACCCTTTTGTATATTGGTACTACATTAGCAGTCTTCCATATTTCTGGTAGGTCCCCCGTTTCCAGTGACTTACTATACACTATGGAGAGTGGTAAGCAAAGTGCTCCTGCACACTCTTTCAATACCCATGGCGAGATTCCATCCGGCCCAACAGCTTTTCTCACATCCAGCTCCAATAGGTGCTTTTTGACCTCATCTCTTGTAATTTCGAACCTATCCAAGGTCACCTGGTTTGCTGCCACCTCTCCCAGCGCCGTGATATCTCCCTGTTCTATTGTAAAGACCTCCTGGAACCTTTTGTTGAGTTCTTCACACACCTCTTTGTCATTCTCTGTGTACCTGTCCTCGCCCACCCTAAGTTTAATCACCTGTTCCTTCACTGTTGTCTTCCTCCTGATGTGACTGTGTAGTAGCTTTGGTTCAGTCTTGGCTTTGTTAGCTATATCATTTTCATACCTTTTCTCAGCTGCTCTTCTCACACTGACATACTCGTTCCTGGTTCTCTGGTATCTCTCTCTACTTTCTGGTGTTCTGTTATTACGGAAGTTCCTCCATGCCCTTTTGTTCAGCTCCTTTGCTTTCATACATTCCCTATTAACCACTATTAAACCATTGTGTGTGCGTGTGCGTGCGTGCGAGCACTCTCACACGAGTCACCATACTACAACCATTCTCCAGAGAAAGCAACTCTTACAGCCACCATTGGCGGATTGTTTACACTGGATTTTTTCTTTAAAAGGCCATGTTTTATAGTTTGGTAATTCTAAAGGGTCATACACACTGAAACATTCGACGGGTATTGGCTGCTAGCTGTGACCAGAACGACCTGACGGGTGTAGGCTGCTAGTTGCTAAGATGTCCTAGCTTTCACCTAGTACACATTATTTTTAAGGAATTGACCAATCCGTCAAAATAGATGGGTTTCAGTAAAAAACATAAAGCACTGCATTATTGACGATTTCTGAGAGTCGGCTCGATAGGTTAGGCGAGTTGCTTCGGTCCAAACGTTTTTGGTTAGGTAAAACAGTTGCTTTTTTTGACGGAGTTTTAAATCGTGAGAACAAGGTGCTTAATCTGGCGTGTATACGTCGTGTAGGCAGCCCGTTCTGCCTAGCCAGAAACGTTCAGCGCAAGCGGACCTACCGACCTCTTGATGCGAGTCATAGAAAACGTCAATATCTTACTGCTTTTAACCAATGTCACATTTTGAGCGTATTGAACGATTGCATAGAAAATGGGGCGTATTAGGCGAGAGGACGGGTTTGTGTGTGTGGGCCAACATAGGAGCCAGGTGTACCGTGGCGACGCTGGCACCGAGGACACAACGTGCCAAAATCCCCCCACACCCCT
Source organism: Procambarus virginalis (assembly GCA_020271785.1). Lineage (NCBI taxonomy): Eukaryota > Metazoa > Arthropoda > Malacostraca > Decapoda > Cambaridae > Procambarus > Procambarus virginalis. The sequence goes on from WNGS01004946.1 coordinate 3,536,771, forward strand.
CCTTGCCGAGATGAATGTTAAACAGATCAAACCAACTGTGTTGATTACAAGCGGCACACACCTCCCTCCCTTGGTGTGGGGACAGGACGCCAGTATGACAGTCTGAGGAGCTTCACGGCGTAGGAATACACCCAGCATACTAATACTACATAATGTTCTTAACAACACACAATATACAATTCTTAACCCTTTAACACATTCGCTAATGTACTAGGTTGTCTTTCCGGACTTTTGACGAAGAGTCTGTGGTTAAGGATCCTCGTAAGTGGTGTGGTGTGTGTGACAACCTGCTGAACAACTGCTCTAGGCGTCTAACATTATATTGTTCACCCACTCTTTGAGTCATAGACGCTATCAACTAACATAGGCAGTTGACCAGACCACACACTAGAAGGTAAAGGGACGACGACGTTTCGGTCCGTCCTGGACCATTCTCAAGTCGATTGTGAATGCCTCATCGTCTAACATAGGCTACTTAAGGCTACCTTTTTTATGCTAGGGTGTGTATGATGAGATTGCCGTTAGCTTTTATGTATGTTTTAGTGTATCGTTCTTGGTATTCAGCATAGCGCTTGACATACCTCAGGTCTTATTTCCGTCATCATTCCATCCTAGAGCATTGTGATCTATGACGTCACACGTCAGAGTCCTCGGGTCGTGAACTGGCACTCTGTTGTCTGATGTCAGAGTGGATATACACTCACTCTGTGTTCTGTGCTGAATGCCGGTCATCGATTGTAGAGCACGTACGACTTGCACTAACTGAGCAACAACAATATCGGGCACGACAGCAATACAGCAACGTTCACTCTAGTAGTATTTGTCAACAAGAAAATTTTTACAGACTATAAACATTCAAGAGGCGAGTGTGTTGATTAGGACGAGAAGTATCTGCCTATCTTACAGTGGTCGTCATGTAGATGCTGTTGGCA
>WNGS01004946.1:3582874-3603528 GCA_020271785.1 Procambarus virginalis
TAATATAATATATAAATGAGAACCAACTTATTCTTAATACACAATATGTTAAAATTGATGAAGACATCTTGGGCGATAGCCACAGCTTTAATTAGGCTGGCGTGAGGTCGGGTTGAAATAACAATAACTGCAAAAAGAACTTTGCCACCTAAGTTAAGCTAAACTATTCAACACACTCTTGTATATAATAATATTACCTAATATTTGAGTACATACAAATTTTGAACATGCAGCACATTAAAACTACTGTAGCCAGCACAACTACTGCAGCACTACAACTACTGTTGTAGTCACAACATCAGTACTGAACCTTACAATAATAATAGCTAATCTCACTGCGCAACTCAACAGTTTGATCGCCACTCTAAATAGCACACTTAGTGCGGTAACGACTCTTCAAACCCTTCAAGCTCAACTTACTTCTCTTCTTAACACAATTAGCGCATTACTTGCTGGACTAGGAAGGAGGAGACGCAGCATATCACAAGACATTACTTGGATTCAGGCGATCATCGACAACACAGCAACGCGTTGACAAATGGAGACTTTATTACTGTTAATAGTCAGCTTTCACTGCTAAATATGGCGCAGACCAGATTGTTTCAAATATCTTGCAAAATTAATAGTTCTTCGTCAGTCAATTCACAACTTCTGTCAGACGTACAGTCAGTTCTAGCCAGCGTCAACAAGGCTGTAGGCGCTGGTAATGTACAGACAAACAATTTAAAAAAGTCAGATCAACACCTTTCAGACACAACTCAGCCAACTTGGAGGACCCATTGTGCCTCTACCTATCGTCCAACCCGTGCCACCACTGGTCATTTGTCCAGTGAAACTACCGCCCCGACCACCAAACAGAACTCATACTACCACACGTCCCAATACACGTGAAATTATAAGAACTACAACAAGAAATATAACACTAGATGATCTCTATTCGCAATTCAGGCGACTGCATTCCGTCTTAAGAGCTATAGATACAGCAATTATGGCTCTTACTCAAGTTGAAACTTTACTTAAAAATCTTGCAGCCGCAATTGATGTATCAATAACAGGACGCAGGAGAAAACGCAGTCCCTCTGAAATTATCCACGGAATTCAAGCTCTCATTATAGATACTCGAAATGCGATAACAACAAGAAACACTTCAATTTTATTGTTTATTTCTCCTCACCTGAATGCTGCAAGACAGACTTTGGTTCTACTAATACAGGTCATAGTAAATAGATCATTAAGAGTTGATCGAGATCTTTACTTAGCAGTTCATTCCAGTCTTGAAACCATCGAGAATGTCATAGCTACTGCTAATGAAAGACGAGCAACAATATTCAGAGAAGTTACCGACCTTCAGCGCAGCATCTTCCTCTATGGAGGAACTACATTGATTGTACCCCGCGCCCCTCCCTTTGTCAGATTCCCTACCTTGCCGATCTTTCCTACTATAGCCAGCACTGCAACTCCTCCTTCCAGCACTGCAACTCCTTCACCCAGCACTGCAACTACTGCAGCCATCACTGCATCAATAGGTACTTCACCGGGCCCAGCAACCTCGGGTGGGACAACGGGTCCAACAAGCTCGGGAAGCACAACTGGTCCAGTAACCTCAGGTGGTACAACGAGTCCAACAACTTCGGGTGGAACAACAGGTTTAACAAGCTCTGGTGGTACAACGGGTACAACAACCTCGGGTGGTACAACGCGTTCAGCAACCTCAAGTGGTACAACGGGTCCAGTAACCTCGGTTGGTACAACGAGTTTAACATCCACGGTTGGTACAACCGGTCTAACAACCTCGGGTGTTACAACGGGTCCAACAACCTCTGGTGGTACAACGGGTCCAACAACCTCTGGTATTACAACGGGTCCATAACCTCTGCTAGTAAAAAGAGTCCACCATCGTCGACTCTGAACTAGAAATCTCAACAACTAAAATTACTACAACTTAGGACACTAATACACCACGTACAACGTAGGACACTTATACACCAATTACAACTTAGGAGACAGTAAATAACTTATAGTACTACAATAGGATGTATAACAATTTAGGAAACTTTAATAGGAAGTAAATCAGCTCTGGAAATACAACAATAAATACAATAATTTGATTGTGTTGCAACGGGGGGCAGCCTTTAACCTCACTTAATTTGGTTAAATGCTGGTCGTCAGTTAACTATACTTGAGAAACCAGAGTTCTACTGTACGCAAACAAGGAGATATAGATAGAAGAAGAAAACGATGCTTGAAGTATACTTCAACAGCAAATACAATTATATTTAAATGCTGATTTAAAGAATAAATATAACAGCTTTTAGAGTGTTTAAGCCATACACATATACATACAATAAGCCATATACAATTTAAGTATACATTAAAACATTTAAAAAGTACTCATTAAAACATGTCGAACGTCAAGTTAAACTAATGTTAAAAGTACACTTTACTCATGTTAAAAATACACATCAACATGTTAAAAACACACATAACCATATGTTACATACGTCAGAAGTACTCATTAAAACATGTTAAATGTACACTTTAACCCATGTTTAACTTTAATTAATGTTAAAAGTACTTATTACGATATGTTAAAAATATACATTATCATGTTAAAATATCACATTAACACATGTTAAAAGGGATCAAAACAGAACCAGATTCTAAGTTCTTTATTAAAGGCTTCTGGCAAACACTTATTTTTGCAAGTCTGTTACAAAAATGTTAAATACATATATAATGTTCTTTATTGATCACCCACATTAAACATTAAACATTCTCTTAGAGAAACTATTAAATAATATATGAATGATTTAATATAACTTTTCTTACTGACAATAATGAAATGTTTCCAAAACTCAAATTTTGACGTAAATTTTATAATACATAAATGTATATTATTATAATACACACATTTCTGTATTGGCGTATTGAGTGCTGCACTAAGCATTAAAAAATTGTTCTATGCAAGTAAGTTCTTAGAACAAGATTGATTATAATTATCCTGAGTGTGAATGTGCTTACCTATCTTCAGGCTATATTTGTGCCTTAATCATTCTCTCTCTCTCTCTCTCTCTCTCCTCTCTCTCTCTCTCTCTCTCTCTCTCTCTCTCTCTCTCTCTCTCTCTCTCTCTCTCTCCTCTCTCTCTCTCTCTCTCTCTCTCTCTCTCTCTCTCTCTCTCTCTCTCTCTCTCTCTCTCTCTCCCAGTTGCAACTGTTACAATTTCCTCTCTACTTTCATATATGTATTGTGAGAGATGAGCCAAGGCTCTTGGGTCCCACCTTTGAACGTTTAATCGATTGGTGTATAGGTTATCTTCTTGAGATGATTTCGGGGCTTTTTTTAGTGTCCCCGCGGCCCGGTCCTTGACCAGGCCCTGTCCTCGTCCAGACCTCCACCCCCAGGAAGCAGCCCGTGACAGCTGACTAACACCCAGGTACCTATTTTATTGCTAGGTAACAGGGGCATAGGGTGAAAGAAACTCTTTCGAGTTTCGAAAGAAAGATCGAACCCAAGACCACAGGATCACAAGTCCAGCGTGCTGTCCGCTCGGCCGACCGGCTCCCTCTTCCGCTTTCGCTCGCCCCCGACCGGGGTTATCTTGAGGTTATCTTGAGATGATTTCGAGACTTTTTAGTGTCCTCGCGGCCCGGTCCTCGACCAGGCCTCCACCCCCAGGAAGCAGCCCGTGACAGCTGACTAACACCCAGGTACCTATTTTCCTGCTAGGTAACAGGAGCATAAGGTGAAAGAAACTCTGCCCATTGTTTCTCGCCGGCGCCTGGGATCGAACCCAGGACCACAGGATCACAAGTCCAGCTTGCTGTCCGCTTGGCCGACCGGCTCCAGACCGGCTAGGTTGCAGAGACTATTGGGTACTGTCATATTTACAATTAAAGCTGTGAATGCGATCTGTCTCTACAACTTCACTGCTTATCGCATTCTTATTGTTCACTATTCTGACACTGAAAAGTACTTTCTACTATAAATGGGACTCATTTGAGTACTTAGCTACTATCTACATCTCCTTGTTTGCGTACTATCCTCGCTGAATAATCTTTCATCGTCTGCTCTGTCTATTCTTCTGAGAATTTTGCATGTGGTAGTCATGTCTCCTCTTGCTCCTCTCTTCTGTATTCTAGCGATGAATTTTCTCCAGCTTCGTTTTGTATATAACGAGATAAGGAATCTGCGCTGGTTCCGCACATTCCAGAAATAAATAGGTACCCTATTTATACCCGCCGGAGCCCAGATCGATCCTGTGTCCAAGCCTCTCCATCGCACCTGTGCACCCCTCCCCATCTTCCCTAAACATACCATCCTCATCTTCTCCCACAAATAATAATAACGTTCTTCCCCCACCCACAATTTACCCATCTCTACCCACATACACGCACCCAATCGTTGCCAAACACACACCCTTCTAATAAACTCCAAAATACTTCTTCCCATCCTTGCCACATCACTGTAACCATTTTCATTACACTTTTTATTGACACATTCAGGTACATCTGCATTTGTGCAGTTACCCTAGACTACATGAGGGGGAGTACAGTGTGTCAACAAACTAGCTACGTGATACTAAAAATCCCCATCATACTTAATGGTTAGCCATAGAGAGACATGTGATAAGTAGATTACATTGGTAAGCTCTGGGTGCATTATGAGGATATCATCACTAAGACAAGAGTGAATAAGGCAGCAGTGATACTAAAAGTCCCCATCTCACAGGATGGTTAGTCACACAGGGCCATATGTTCAGTAGCCTGCACTGGCAAATTTTGGGTGCAATATGAGGATATCCTCAAGAACATGGGAGTGAATAAAGTAACTGCAAAGCTCCAGGTACCTCATGTCAATGGGTCTGAATGGTCTGATAACTGGGCATTCGTTGATGTAATGTGGGAGATCATGCCACAGTTCCTGCTCACAGTTTGCACCTGGAGTGTTCAGGATTAAAAGATCTGTTACCTGTAGCCACCTACCACAGATAACGGTCACCCAACCTGATCTTAGCAACCACTGTGTCACACAGTCTGGTAGGCGTTTTGTGCTGCCCATAAACGGAGATTTCAGATCAGAAAAAAATCATAGTTTTTTTACCGATGCTTTCAGGTCGTTGGGAGTCAGTAATTTCTCTCTTATCAGACCTGAATGTTTGAAGCATTACACACATTCTCAATTAGTGCTAAAATCTGCGTATCCTCATCGTCTCTGTCCACACACACCCTCCTTGTCTCCCTCACATGCGCTATCCTTTTCTTTCCACACACTCATACACCAACTCCTTCTCCCCCAACAAACATCCTCCTCATGTCCCCCAACACACATCCTTCTCGTCTCTCCCCAGTATACACCCCTAACGATCTCCACATACACCCATCCCTCCCCGTCGCTCCCCACTCATAAATCTTCATTGTCTCGCTTTATCCTTATAGCCAATTTCAGAGCTCACTGTCTTCAACACTGTAACCATTTTCAGAACTCACTCTCAACATCACTGTAACCATTTTCAGAACTATCTCATCATCACTGTAACCATTTTCTAGACTAACTCACTTCATCATTGTAACCATTTTCTGTACTCACTCTCCTCAACACTGTAACCATTTTCAGAACTCTCTCTCTCTTCATCACTGTAACTATTTTCAGAACTCACTGTCTTCACCTCTGTAATATTTTCATACTATACCCATCTCCATTTAGGCACACTGCTTGTCTCTGTAACTTCTGATTACAACTCCACTTCCTCACTGAAAACCCCACTTTAACACTGCTTGCAAGCTCACTGTGACCCCTCACTGAACTCCCAGCTAATTGGTAAACTGAAATATTAAATGGGGAAACTACAAATAGAGGATTATGATTAATAATTAAAATAAATACTTAACTTACTGCTGCCACCACCCCTTGTCTGTTGACTAAATGTGCCTGTTTTTATTGATCTCTCAGTACGAACAAAGACCAATAATTATGAACTCGAAGGGCGTAGGAGCCTTGGAAATTAATGCTTGAGAATTATTTAGAGAAAATCTTTACTGTACCTTATTGAGGACACAGGGAACTTCCAATACAGCATGTAAATAAAAAAATGAGAACAATAATGAATAAAATAAAAAGAGGGGGAATTAGCTAAGTTTTTAGTTTAGTTCATTTATTATGCACCCCATACCCATCCCGTGGGCGGTAGTGGAAAGGGTTACAAAGGCACATAATGGGCTCAGGGACTGAACCCCACAATTCATTTAGCTAGGCAAGTTACAATCTTGATGAGCTAGTTACAAAATTCAATATAAGTCGTCACATCAACAATGGGTTCGAGATCGACCTCAAGTACAGGTTCTAAATTAAGCAACTGACATATGTGGAGAGCTAGTGTCACAATTTATATGTTTGTCCTGCACACCGCCTCCCATCCAGCGGGCAGCGGTGGATAGGTTACAATCACTTAGTTACTACCTACAGTTAGCAAACTGGGGATATTTGGCTAAAATTTCTGGTAGCAGATCATTTTGAATGAAATATTTACACATCGCTGGAACATTGGTTATAGAATTGTCTCTAAATTCACGTATCTTTTCGCACTCCATCACATAGTGACGGAGGGTGTGCGAATAATTTTGTTGACACAGTTTACATTTGGTCAGGTCAACATCGGCAGATAATGAGAATTCCCAGAGATACTTGTAACCGAGTCTAAGCCGAGCGGTAGTAACATCTAGAAGTCTGCTGATTTTATTGGATGATCCATAGATGTGTGGCTCCTCTTGCATGATAGTATGATGATAGATGGAATTACTGGTGTCAATTTCACTTTGCCTCAGATCTACAAGATCTTGTTGAAGTTCTCGGTGTACTGCTGCTCTCAGATTGCTCATTGACAATCCAAGGTTACACTCAACGGCTCCTTTAAAGGCAGATTCTTTGGCTAACTTATCAGCTCTATCATGCATTCGGAGGCCAACATGAGATGGAGACCACATGAAATGGACTCTGTTACCATCCTTAATAATTTTGTTGTATTTGTGTCTAGCTTCGGACACGAGCATGTTACAGAGTTACATGCATGTTACAGATGTATGTCTTAAAGAGTTGAGAGCATTTAAGGATGATAAGGAGTCACTTACAATTAATGTATCAAGTTTGGAGACTTGTACACATTTCAGTGCAAGGAGCAAGACAAATAGTTCAGTCTGAAGGGTAGAGGCCCAGTTGTTTATACGGACTCCCCACTCAAAGTACAAGCCATCGCCCTTGTCAGAACAACTGCACGTCCAGCTGCGCCCGTGGTGCGGTGTAGGGAACCATCAGTGTATATGATTTGAGAGAGAGAATGCTCTGTGGACAGAGCATCAATATGGCTTAAGGCGTTGAGCTTTGCCTCAAGACGAAACTTGGGCTGATCTCTAATTTGCTTCTTGGGTGGAAAGGGAGGGATTAAAACTGGAAAGGGTGTAACCTCCCACGGTGCAGGAAAGTGCCGTTGTTGTTTCTCTTGGTACAAATCATAAATCTGATACATTCTGAGTTGAGTTCCAGTTTTTGTTATCAATTTGGAACAATGCTGATCTTCAATAAAGTAATTCTGGAGGGCTTCTGTGCAAGGATGAGTTAGCCTAAGCATTTTTATACCAATTTGACAGTTAATTTCAGTAACACGATCAACAACGCTCAGAATATTAAGTTCCTTTCTCATATTAAGTATCTTTGTGGTACGAGGGCACCCAAGGATTATCCTCAAGACTTCATTCTGCAATTTTTCAAGCCCTCCAAGCTTTCTTTCAGGCATCAAAACAAGCAGAGGTGCAGCATAATCCACTAAAGATCTGATGTATGCAAGGTACATCTCAAAAAAATCAATATGCTCTTTATTCAATAAAAACACGTTTATTTATATCCTAGCTGTAATTAAGTTCTACAAGGCAAATGGTACATAACACTGATGGAACATGAGTACTCAGGAGCACATTACCTTATCCTGCAATTACCCCGCCTTTTGGTGTTGAAAGGCTACTCTGGTTCAGCTACTGGGGCCTTGATGAACCAGTTCAGTTCACTCCTTCAATTCACACTACCCAGTATAAACTAAACTAAGATTTAATCACAAGCTTACCAGTGGAGGATAGCTCCTCCCACAACTAATACAGCTCCTGGGCTGCCCCCATTATTTTTTTGCAACAGCCAACCATTTTAAAACTAGGCCTGAGGTCTGGCCCACAAGGCTCAATAAGGGCTTGGCACCTATCTACAGCCAATCACCTTTCAGGTCTGCATGAAAGGTACATGAAATGCCTGTAGAGTCGTGTCAGCTCTATCACGCTGCCAGAAGGAACAAGGCCTCTTTGTAGTGGGTGACAAACGCCAGTAGTAGATGGGAAAGTGCCTTCCCATCCCACCCTTGTATGGAAATCAGATAAGGAAATCAGAAGCGGGGTGCCACATAGTGCCACTCCATATTAGGCCATCTGGGGGGAGAGTAGTAGTGGTCGAGAAAACGGTGGAAAACTGGAGATAACTGTTGTATATAGTGGTATGGATATGTTCATTTATACAGTAGTAGTATGACAGTATATTTAAGTAAAAAAAATGAATTTATTGTATAATAAACACAGGTGAGAGCCAGCCACACCCCTCCTCATTCCCTCTATGGGTCGGGTGTAACAAAAAACAGGTTAGTCTGAGTAGGGGTGGGGTCCCCCACCCTCCCTCGTACTGGGTGACCTTGAGTGAACCGTAAGAGGGTCAACGCCCTCCTGACACACATATAGTATTTAGGGATATATATATAATCGTTCAAGACTGAACGATCCCTCCAGGACTATATACATATATATATATGTTCAGACCCATATCGTACTTGGTGACCTTGGGTGGACAGCCGTACCCTTCCTTGCACCTAATGGCCTTGACTTCACCCGGTGGACTCGTGTGGGTTCTTATATATATAAGAGCATTTAAGGAGTATTAAAAATCAAAGAATTTATTAATGCTTTATTAGGTAAAATCACAACAATGATGTATAAGAAGTTAATTATAATAGTTAATTGTAGTTATGGGTCCCTCTCTCTTATTCCTCACTCCCCCCCCCCCCCACCTCCCCATCCTCATCTGAGTAGAATTCTGACGTCTCCCCGTCTGTGGTGAGTGGGGGAAGGCCTTGACCCCCACCCCCCTCTTGGGGGTGAGGGGTGAGTTGGGTGGTGGCCTTTTGGATGAGTTTCCCCCCCAGTCACATCTGAAGTGTTCTGGAAAGAGATGTGGAAAATAATTTATGCTGGTTAAAAGGGTTTTTTATAGCTCCATATGTTTTTATTAGAAAAATATTTTATTTCCTTCTAAGAATGGCTAGTACATACCTCTCTCCCTGCAGGGGCGACCTTGAGTCCTCTACAGCAGGTATTGTCAAGTAGACTACGTAACAGCATCTTGGTTGGGGGAGATCTCCCTTGTAGAATTACTACTTTACAAAAGTGGACCGGTCCCAAGAATTGTACTGGGGGAAAAAATAAGGATGTAAAATAGAGGATGTACAAACTTTTTAATGTGGGAAAAAAATAAATCTTTACCAGAAAGTGAGGGTAATACTAACCAGGTCCCTCAAGGACTTCAATCTTCCCTGTAGTTGTTTGGGGGGAGACACCTTCCATTGTAGGATGTTTGAGGTTGTTTTGTCTTCTGGAGAGGTTGTGGGTGGGAGGTGTTTTTATAGACCGTACTTCCTATTAGGTAGGTTGCCTAGCTAACAAAAATATTCTCTACACCACCTATAAGAACCAACCCCTACTCCCCTACAAAATGTCCTAACACAATGTTGTTTCATAGGAAAATATCGTCTCGCATAAGCGAGGGCTCGCTTATCGTTTAATTTTAAAGTAACGCTGGAAAATACTTTATGGAAGTAATGTACCGATGAAGGCAACCCCAGATGACTTATTCTGTGAACAAACATGATGCAATAGAGCCCACAAGCGAGAGTAAAATCGCTTTGGAGTCTGTACCACATTCCATACACCTCTGTTATTTTGTTAGTTTTAATAAATCCTTGAAAATAATGTCCGTAAGTAACCACCGACATTGCATAACTATCGAAAAAAAACATTCGACGTTTAACTTTATCAACATAAATAGCTACCCAATGACCCATGGTTAATCTACTGTGTGATATTACTTATGAAGACGATAGGTTTTCTTGACGAGATATTTAAATATTCAATCTCGTCCGCGTTGTAACACCCTAGGTAAACGACTCGATCCCCTAGATTATTTTTTAAATTAATATTTATATCATAACAATTCATTATGTTTTTTAAGCTCGCACGTCACATAGAACAGTTCTTTGTCCATCGATGGATAGTACTCCTGTCGTTTCCCCAAACAGTAAAACCAGTCTGTTATATGTAACACCACTACCAAATTCAAGCTCCATACGCAAGTTGCCAGATTTCTCCACAGGGAGGGAATCTTTTGTTTGAATGGTGCTTAAGTCAAAGGCGAATATTGATCTCCCCTTATTAAAAGTGTCATAGCCTAGTAGCGAATCACGCTCTAACCCTAATGTCTTCAAAGTTTCGTAATAAAGACGGGAGTAATGGTTGTCGAAATCACCTCCAATTCGATAAATTGCATTATTGTTTAAATACATAGCAATATTTTTCAGCTTTGCATTTTCAAAATATAATCCATTACCTTGGTGGAGACCGGCGAAATAATTCATTGCTACAACTACCATATATATCTTTTGAGGGATTACTTGGGCCCAAGGCTGATCAATTAAGAGGCTGGTTTGATTCCCCGCCAGGACATATGTTTTAGAAATGGTTCTATTGAAAGTATAGGTTATGGGGTCAGGAGATGCTAACAGTGAGCTGTTTAAGGCAAGGTAGGCACTTGGGTAGGGGAACACCCGTGTTACCCATAACTTAGCATAATCCATATGCAGGCGATACTTAGAGCCATCGACTACACTTGTATTTATTACCCAAGCGTGTGGAGAGAGCTCCAATCTTAGACGCACATCTATATTATCTAATATGAATTGGTCTAGGGTTGTTACATCCAATACTAGGGGAAAACACATTGACAAACCTTTTTCTTTTAAATTGCTCATAAATTTTTTATCCTTGGCGGTTGCTCCAGTAAAAAATGTATTTGTAAATTCGTTAGGAATTATACCGTCATCACTCCAGTCCCTACGAATGGCCCCAATTCTCCCCAAGGAAGACATTTTTGAGGGGGGTAGGGAGGTAATTAATTTAATAAACGACCAATAATTAAAATTAGAATTTGTTTCAACTACCTGCTCTCCTAAAAACACCTGGACACCTTTAAACATGGTATTTGACAAGCCATTCACAAATTCCACATAGTCATCCTCTTCCAATTTTGTGGTATCGTCATCTTTCGTTAAAGATACCTTAAAGTCTATAACAATATTAGCTAGATCTAAGAAGGCGCCCTGGTTTCCGGGGATGCGGAATTCTAAGTAATTATCCCGCAAGCGTTGATTAATGGGGAGGTTGACAGATAGAATGTCTATTTGCTGTGTAGAGGCAATTGAACTTTCCACATTACGTATTCTGTTACTTCTAGGAAATTGGTCAATAATACTGGAGCTATAATATTCTAATGGAATTTTCATCCCAGCTCCACTAGCCCCCGCCATGATCCCCCCGAAAAGGTAAAGTGTGACTGCTTACGTTAGGGAAAATACGTCATTTTTATACCCAAGACCTCGTTTACATTTTTTATTTTTTTTTTTTTTTTTATTCTCCTGGAGAGTCGTTTAATTTTCCCACCTGTTACCAGTTTCTTTCCCACAGTTTTAAGGGCATCAATACCGTGAGTTCTCAGAGCACTCTTTACATCCCGTTTACCACTAGTTAAATCACCAAGAACATTTTTCCCAAAATCGATTGCGCTCGGTGTTACAGCTTTCATGAAAAATGGTATGGCCCGTCGAGCCAAGCCAGCCAAGGTTCCAAAAAAACCACCGCCAGATCTGAGATAAGGTGCTTGGAATGTGCGTATGTCATTCATCGCCCCCCCTCTCATCCCATGTCTCCTAGAGGGGGGGAGGAAGATCTCCCCAAACTCCCTCTGAGAGGGGGGGATGAACGGTACTCGCATACCGACACCTCTTCGTACAATAACCGAAAGTTGTGGTAAACACTTCTATATATATTTATAGTTTTATATTGCTATACTTTTAGGACGGATATGCAAGACTGCCGTACCTTACCTTACCTTGAGGATACCTTGAGGTGCTTCCGGGGCTTATCGTCCCCGCGGCCCGGTCATCGACCAGGCCTCCTGGTTGCTGGACTGATCAACCAGGCTGTTGGACGCGGCTGCTCGCAGCCTGACGTATGAGTCACAGCCTGGTTGATCAGGTATCCTTTGGAGGTGCTTATCCAGTTCTCTCTTGAACACTGTGAGGGGTTTGCCAGTTATGTCCCTTATGTGTAGTGGAAGCGTGTTGAACAGTCTCGGGCCTCTGATGTTGATAGAGTTCTCTCTCAGAGTACCAGTTGCACCTCTGCTTTTCAACGGGGGTATTCTGCACATCCTGCCATGTCTTCTGGTCTCATGTGATGTTATTTCTGTGTGCAGGTTTGGGACCAGCCCCTCTAATATTTTCCACGTGTAAATTATTATGTATCTCTCCCGCCTGCGCTCAAGGGAATACAGATTTAGGCTCTTTAGTCGGTCCCAATAGTTTAGATGTTTTACCGAGTGGATTCTAGCAGTAAAGGATCTCTGCACGCTCTCCAGGTCAGCAATTTCACCAGCAGTGAAAGGGGCTGTCATTGTGCAGCAGTACTCCACTCTAGAGAGCACAAGCGTTTTGAAAAGTGTCATCATCGGTATAGCATCTCTAGTGTGAAAAGTTCTTGTTATCCAACCTGTCATTTTTCTTGCAGTTGTGACGGCTACTTTATTGTGTTCTTTAAAGGTAAGGTCTTCCGACATGAGTACACCCAGATCCTTTACATTGCCTTTTCGTTCTATGTTATGATTTGCCTGAGTTTTGTACGTGGTTTCCGTTTTATATTTTCATTTTTTCCATAGCGCATGAGCTGGAACTTGTCTTCGTTAAACACCATATTATTTTCTGTAGCCCATAGAAAGACCTGATCTACATCTGACTGGAGGTTCGCCGTGTCCTCTATGTTGCCTACTCTCATGAAGATCCTAGTGTCATCTGCAAAGGATGATACAGTGCTATAGGTTGTGTTCTTGTCTATGGCCGTAACCGACCTTCCATCTTCAAAACTAACCATTCGCCCAAACTGATCTGTTATTTTAATACTTACTTTCTCCAACGTGTTAGTATTTAATGCCTTGTACACTAGGGGATGAGCCCCTCTAGAATATGAGTCATGATAACTGATTGCGTCCAAGATATTTACAATCTGCCCCCATATCGGTCCGGCTCAATGACGTCACTATAGATGAGTAAATAATTACAACCCCCATCATTGTCTGGAGGGAATGAGGCCACAACCTTGGAGGCTGTTGTAATGTCATCTGTTTTTGCCCGATAAATGGTGTATTTGCGAGCGCTGTCAAAACCAAGTACATTAGCTATTCTGTGTTTAAATTGAAGACTGAGAGAATATAACGAGCCAGTACCTTCATTATTAAGAGTTGAAGCTAGTAATACACGCTCTAAAGATTGGTCATAGGTGAGGATTGCTTCTGAATTTGGGAAGTATATTTTGAAATCACTCCTGAAACTTAGTTTCATGTCAGTGATTATTTGCCGGCTAATCTCTTCTGTAATGTATTTGATGTTTCTCGAAAATATGTTGGTTTTGGGGAGGAAGGTGTAAATTAGATGTTCTGGACTTTTAGAAAGAGTTCCACGTTTAAAAGTAGCATAGATATCTATGGCAGACTCCCCCTCATCCTTAATTATGGCGTTAATTCGTCTGGGTAGAAGTATGTTGACTAAAGCTACCTCATGTTTTATGGAAGGGTTTAAATGTAGTGTAGGGATGGTGTTTGTAAATGCCGAACTTGTGTTGTTGTATAAATCTCCTTGGTCGAGGCTGGTAAGATATACGTAATGTTCCTCGGCCATTGTGCACTTAAGAACTGATTGAGGGAAATAAAACAACACTACTTATATTTTATTTTATTAAAGTACAAAAGGAAATATTTGTTTTAAAAGAAACTACATCAGGGGAAAGAGTCCCACAACAAAAAATTACTTTAAAAGAACAGCTGCTGCTGCTGCTGCTGCTGCCGCTGTCGTTGTTGCTACTGTCGACACCTCTGCTGTCACCACCGCGGGAGCTGTTGTAGATGATGCAACTGCTACTGCTGACGGTAGTGGTGCTGCCACTGTTGCTGTTGTCGCTGCTGCTGCTGTTGCTGCTGCTGAAGCTGTTCGTACCACCGACACCACTACTACTACTACCGCTGCTACCACAACTAGTGCTGTTACTGCTACTACCATCACCGCAGGAGCTGTTGTAGATGATGCAACTGCCGCTGCTGCTACTGTTACTGTTGGTGGTGCTACCACCTCTTCTTCTCCCCTAGGGGGTGGTTACAGCTTCCGTTGTTTTTTCGGGGGAGAGGATAACAGGAATATTTCCTGTGACTCTCCATCGAGGATGGACTCGATACGGTGATTCGGACGGGGATCGATGTCGATAGTGGTTTCGATGCGGCGTTTGACCGTACCAGATGATGTGGGGGGAGGTGGAGGGGCAGTGGTAGTGGCGCTGGATGTATATTCCTGTAGATGTCTCTTCTTCCTGGGGGTAGCCGGTGGTGCTGGGTGTGTAGAACGAGAAGAGGTTCCTGGGGTGGAGACCCCCTCCTCCTCCACAGCGTCCAGGGTGATAGTTGTACTATCCCCCTCTCCTCTGGGGTCATCGATCGGGAGGGGTGCCATTGATGGGGTAACGTTTCAATATGACAAGCTCTTTGTTATGCTTGCTCAATTCACGGTGGAGAGAGATCACCATGGTTCCGATGTCCTTGTGCCAGTTGTCCATACCATCACGGGAAGCCCCTAACCCATGGGGCACCACCAGTCGAAACATGGTTGGGCTTCTTATTATAAGGTTGCCCACCTTCCTTAGGGCTTCTTTAAGCCAGAATAGGCGATTTCTGGCTGTATCCAGGGTGACGTTGGCGATGTAGTGTGTGTCAGCCGAAGTCTGTACTTGTTCTTGGGCTATAGGGTTGGACTCGAAGGGTGCTCCTGCACCGAATGAAGAAATTAGCGCCACGATGGTGGGTCTGAAGTATAAGATAGGTTCTTCGGCCATATCTTGCCCGTCGGAGGGTAGGGGGACTATCTTCACTTCAATGTCCCCTGGGGTAGACCGATAACGAATTGTGGCCCTGTTGACATTAGTCAGACCAACACATTCCACACGGGCATAGGGGAAAGTTTTCCACACTACATTTGCAAGTCCATAAGGGCGCACAATGGCAGTGGGGAGGTCGTACACAATAACATCGCCAACCCCGAAGGCGTGGGTGTCGGTAATGTCGCTGTCTATCGACTTTATGGACGACAAGGACATGGCGGAGGGCGAGTGTGGGGGGAGGTTCTCGACAACAATAGCTACAGTGACCAGGAGCGACGGTGGGGAGGCCTTTAAATACACCTACGTTCCCCATCATGGAGGGGGAGGAAAGTAGGGGTGATGGGGTAGAGTCCACATTCCTCACCTTATAAGCCCATAGACACTCCGCCCAGACTCGAAGGCTGTAACCTGGACCCGGTGTTAGAAGATTAATTTTTCCATTTGCCATATCTCCGTCTGGATTTCCAGGGATGAATATTCTTCATAACGTTTCACCGTTTCCCCAAATGACTTAAAAAATCGTTCTGGGGGAGCACTCAACACAAGGCGGTCGTAACAATCCCACAATGCGTATATCAATCTACTTTTGTGTTCGACATACTTGTAGTACCGTTGAGTAGCAACCAACTTCTTCAATAGAGGAGATTTGTCTTCCACAGTTGCAGGTGGAGGGGGTTGGAAGCTTGCTTCATGGTGAGCACACAACTGACTATAATGACGATTATGAGGAAGGGCTGTCCTCCCCCAGTGGAGAAAGTAAGTCCTTCTCTTTAAAAAACGAAAGCAATAGTGTGTGGTGTAGCTGTAACCACTCCAGCTGTGACTCTATCGATGGTGGTGGGGGAGTGGGGGGAGTGGACGCTCTCTCTCCTCTCACCTGACAACAAGAAGATGTGACCAACGTTGCCACACAAGCTCCTCCAGACGGCAGGCTTACTCACACGACCATTAAATGACATTGTCCTGCCCGCCGCCGCCGCCGCGGGGGCCGTCCTTTAAACAAAAAACGCGGCGCGGGCGGTGTGGGCACGCCCTTTTTTTAAAAAAAAGAGAAGGGAACATTCCATTCTACCGCCCGAAATGCGTGTAATTGTTGCTGGACACACTCCCCATAAAGCCATCATCACGAGTCAAAATCCAAGTCTGGATAACTTAATAAATGTGAATTTTAAAATTGAGGAAATTCCTCATGTCAAAACATTATTGAACATGTTTGAACAAAACAGCCACAGGTGATATGGGATTCCCATGGAAATTTATTAAACCTGTACGAAATTAAATATTTTAGATATAATAAGACTTTAGCCTTTACTAAGGACAGTTTAGGACCGCTGACAAGGAGGATGTAAGGATTTTACTGAAGGTAGCTGGCATAGAACCGACCTTCATNCCCTGGCACCGTGAACCACCTCCCTGGCACCGTGACCACCTCCCTGGCACCATAAACCAACTCCCTGGCACCGTGAACCACCTCCCTGGCACCGTGAACCACCTCCCTGGCACCGTGAACCACCTCCCTGGCACCATGAACCACTCCCGGGACCGTGAACCACCTCCCTGGCACCGTGAACCACCTCCCTGGCACGTGAACCACCTCCCTGGCACCGTGAACCCACCTCCCTGGCACCGTGAACCACCTCCTGGGACGTGACACACCTCCCTGGCACCGTGAACCACCTCCCTGGCACCATGAACCATCTCCGGCACCATGAACACCTCCCTGGCACCATGAACCACCTCCTGGCACCATGAACACCTCCTGGCCACCATGAACCACCTCCCTGGCACCATGAACCACCTCCCTGGCACCATAAACCACTTAAGATACGATTGATTGATGAAGATTAAGTCAGCCAAGAGGTGGCACGGGCATGAATAGCCTTAACACGTAAGATTATAATACAAGACGTGACTGCCAGAAAATGTGTGCAACAGGTATCGATAAGAAGTGACACATGTAGATCTTGAGGAGGTCAATGAAAGCGGCAGGACACTCATGAGAGCAAATGTACAGTGATGGATGTGGTCAGCATAATACTGGCAGGGCTGGAGCAGCATATACTGTCATAAGCACAACTTGAAGGTACCTCAGGGGACCTACAGGTACCCGTGGAGACGAGGGATGGAGAAGGATGGTTTGAGATCCAAGTTCCCGTGTCCTCCTCGTGGTGTAGTGGTAAGACACTCGCTGGCGTTTCGCGAACGCTTTGTCCTGGGTTCGTAGCCTGGTCGAAGGATTTACGGGCACAAGTCTTTAACTGAAGCCTCTGTTTACCCAACAATAAAATGGGTACCTAGTTGTTAAACGATTTGGCTGGTCGTATTCCAGGGACATAAGATAAGGACGGAAGGACCTGCCCGGAACGCTACGCGTGCCAGGGCTCTACAAGAGTGTAAGAACTATTGTATATATAAATAAATAAAATAAAATAGTTGAGCTTGAAGTTGCAGGGAATGTGTGGTGTTGGGAGAGGTCATCAGCGGGACCACGACCGAGAGTCTCTCACCTAAACTTTTCTGAAATTAAAGTGTGTTGTTAGGCTAGCCTGTGTAGCAAGTTTCGTGTCAATAGGTCGTATGGTTTTCGAGACGCTGAGTTACAATGTTCATGAGATATAAGCACACTACAGCAGGGGGTTCCACCATGAAATATATAAATAAAACACCAGGGGTTCCAACCAGTTCATCCACTAACTTTCCATGAAAAAGAAAGAGTACAACTCGGCCGCAGGGAACGCCGGTAGTGTGTGTGGAGTCAATGGGACAATTTCGGTATAGCAGACATTTGGTGATGTCAAGGAACAATAGCAGTGATATACGCGCGCGCGAGCACTGAAGTAGACCACCAAATGGTCTACGTCAATAGAGCAGACAGTACTCACCTGCGTGTGCCTTCATGGCTTATAGGGACTATAGGGTGGACAAATACATTTGCTTGTATTTCGGTCACCACCCCAGGTGACCCCCAGCTGACTACCTCCACCCCAGGTGACCCCCAGCTGACAACCTCCACCCCAGGTGACCCCCAGCTGACTACCTCCACCCCAGGTGACCCCCAGCTGACTACCATCACCCCAGGTGACCCCCAGCTGACAACCTCCACCCCAGGTGACCCCCAGCTGACTACCTCCACCCCAGGTGACCCCCAGCTGACTACCATCACCCCAGGTGACCCCCAGCTGACTACCATCACCCCAGGTGACCCCCAGCTGACTACCATCACCCCAGGTGACCCCCAGCTGACTACCATCACCCCAGGTGACCCCCAGCTGACTACCATCACCCCAGGTGACCCCCAGCTGACTACCATCACCCCAGGTGACCCCCAGCTGACTACCATCACCCCAGGTGACCCCCAGCTGACACCCTCCACCCCAGGTGACCCCCAGCTGACAACCACCACCCCAGGTGACCCCCAGCTGACAACCTCCACCCCAGGTGACCCCCAGCTGACAACCACCACCCCAGGTGACCCCCAGCTGACAACCACCACCGCAGGTGACCCCCAGCTGACACCCTCCACCCCAGCTGACAACCACCACCCCAGGTGACACCCAGCTGACAACCACCACCCCAGGTGACCCCCAGCTGACAGCCTCCACCCCAGGTGACCCCCAGCTGACAACCACCACCCCAGGTGACCCCCAGCTGACAACCACCACCCCAGGTGACCCCCAGCTGACAACCTCCACCCCAGGTGACCCCCAGCTGACAACCACCACCCCAGGTGACCCCCAGCTGACAACCTCCACCCCAGGTGACCCCCAGCTGACAACCACCACCCCAGGTGACCCCCAGCTGATAACCTCCACCCCAGGTGACCCCAGCTGACAACCACCACCCCAGGTGACCCCCAGCTGACAACCTCCACCCCAGGTGACCCCCAGCTGACAACCACCACCCCAGGTGACCCCCAGCTGACAACCACCACCCCAGGTGACCCCCAGGTGACCCCCAGCTGACAACCTCCACCCCAGGTGAACTCAATAATATATTAACACCAAATTTTACAGTAAATAATGAGTCGGACTCGAAGTGGACAAGAAGGGAGGGGGACCGGACTCCGGAAGGGAGGGGGACCGGACTCCGGAAGGGAGGGGGACCGGACTCCGGAAGGGAGGGGGACCGGACTCCGGAAGGGTGGGGGACCGGACTCCGGAAGGGAGGGGGACCGGACTCCGGAAGGGAGGGGGACCGGACTCCGGAAGGGTGGGGGACCGGACTCCGGAAGGGTGGGGGACCGGACTCCGGAAGGGAGGGGGACCGGACTCCGGAAGGGAAGGGGACCGGACTCCGGAAGGGAGGGGGGACCGGACTACGGAAGGGAAGGGGACCGGACTCTCTTAAACCGGACTAAACATGCGTCCCATTTCAAACATTTTTTATGCTGAACAAGCCTACCTCCAGCACCCACCACCAAAGGCCTACCTCCAGCACCCACCACCAAAGGCCTACCACCAGCACCCACCGCCAGCACCCACCACCAAAGGCCTACCCCCAGCACCCACCACCAAAGGTCTACCGCCAGCACCCACCACCAAAGGCCTACCCCCAGCACCCGAGGCCAGGCTTGACTTGTGAGAGTTTGGTCCACCAGGCTGTTGCTTGGAGCGGCCCACAGGCCCACATATCCACCACATTCCGGTTGGTCCGGCACTTCTTGAAGAAAACTATCTAGTTTTCTCTTGAAGATGTCCACAGTTGTTCCGGCAATATTTCTTATGCTCGCTGGGAGGATGTTGAACAACCGCGGACCTCTGATGTTTATAGTGTTCTCTGATTGTGCCTATGGCACCTCTGCTCCTCACTGGTTCTATTCTGCATTTTCTTCCATATCGTTCACTCCAGTATGTTGTTATTTTACTGTGTAGATTTGGGACTGTCCTCCAGTATTTTCCATGTGTATAATTATTTGGCATCTCTCTCGTCTCTTTTAGTGAGTACATTGGAGAGCTTTGAGACGATCCAAATAATTTAGGTGCTTTATCGCGTCTATGTATGCCGTATATGTTCTCTGTATTCCGTCTATTTCAGCAATCTCCCCTGCTCTGAAGGGGAAAGTGAGTACTGAGCAGTACTCATGACGGGACAACACAAGTGATTTGAAGAGCACAATTATTGTGATGGGATCCCTGGATTTGAAAGTTCTCACATACACACACACACAGCGTGTGTGTGTATGTGTATGTTAGAGGGATTCACAGAGATACAAACACAGACACAGATTTGTGGTGCCGGAGATACTCGGGCACCTACGGATATCTCACTTAAAAAATAACGTTGTTGTATTTCAAAATGTTGTATATAGTCAGCTTAGGTATATTGAT
>WNGS01004946.1:3629591-3640691 GCA_020271785.1 Procambarus virginalis
GCAAGGCAGCGGAGGTTTAAAATCAGGGTTTTCCTTCCCCTAGATGGGCTGCCTTCCCAGGCTATCGAGTCCCATCTACCCGGATCAGCTGGTTTTAAGGTGCCAGAGGCACCCCCTCGCCCCTTCTCCTGTTGGTAAAAGCAGTTCCGCCGGACTTAAAACTAAGCCACCCGTGCAGGCCAGGAGTTGGAGCAATCAATCCCGCATACTGCTTCTGTTTCAACATCATTGAAACATGAGACAGTAGTTACAGCCACGGTCCTGTGCCAGGTAAGTCTACTACGGGCTCACAATAGCTCGTGCAACTTGGAGCTTTTGGTTCCAAGCTGCTGAATCTAAAGCAACAACAAATAACAGGAGACTGGTCAACTGTAGTAGGCCTACTGGCCCACAGTAAAGTGCTTTATAATGCCCCTAGATTATATATTCACCTGCTCCAGCCATAATCTAAAACAAGCAATCAAATCTAAATATGTAAATGGTGAAGTACAAGCATCTGATAAGCATTCAGCTTGGAAAGAAAAAATTGGAATCTTGATTAGTTTTATGTCCAGAGTGCTATTCGATACAATGCACGTTCTATGTACACATTTTGATTAATCATGAAATGGCCTGAACACCTGTAAGGCGATGACACAGGTGGAGGCACCGATGCACTCGCTGCTTCTGTATGTATGCATTGCCAGGTTTCGAGTGTCAGAGCTTGCTTGGCTATGGTCAGAAGAGGTTGTGGGGTCTGATCGCCTGTTGTTGCCCCTCGTCGGTGTAGTCCTCTGCAGAAGCGACGGTAGGGTCAAGAGCCACGACACTCCTGCAGCCACAGCTGCACACCACCAGCATGAAGGCTTTGGTTCTGGCTTGTGTCGTCTTCTGCATTTTACTTTTGTTGCAGGTATGGACGAACCACTGAAATACGACCCAAACATACGCTATATTGAAATTTACATTCATATAAATTCCTTCTGAGTCCTTTCTTGTGTACGTTTTTTTGTCTAATATAATAAATAATTTACTTCTTGGTGCTGCTTTGTAGTTTATCTTGTTCGTCTGCAACTCAGTAAACTATCTACAGTTTAACACCATAAGTGTTTATGTCGGAAAACCCGACACCATTTATTAATATTAAATACAATAGGCAGATAATATTGCTGCTGCTGTGTAATAAGCAAATTAACTTACAGAAAATGTAGCCTAGTGGAATTTTCCGTCAATAGAAAACGGGGAATATTATTGCCACGTCGCTATTATATTCACCTGCTAATTCTGTTGGGAACATTCTTAATACAGCAGTCTTTGGACTGTAAACATCATAAAACCATCTCCCTTGAATCAACTCAATTATTAGTACCAAAACAGAGTAAATGTGAGCCCTCAACCACTTCTTGACATCTGGACAAGAGAGCCAGGGCGTCAGTGGAGGAAGGCAGAAGTCGCCATTGTTAATTTTAACAAGTAGCTGGAGCAAATTTTGCTCCTATAATTTTCCCTTGGACAGCTGAGTTGCGGAAATAAAGTGCTTCCGTTATCGACACACAACTGTGTCTACTATAAAGGAAGTTCTTTCCAAAACCCGTTTATTATCTTTACATACCTGGCCAGTTATGTTAGGTAGATATAGGGTGAGCCGGTTAGCACACGAGACAACGACCAACCCATGGTGAGCAATATTCTCATCTCTTTATTTAAATTACCATTATTTTGTCTGTTATATCTGTCATATATATTTAAGATTTCTGCTATTATTTGTGAGTGCCCTTTGACCGGTAGAACAGAAGAGGAAGAAGAATTAATACAAGCAACCTAGTACTCCAGTACATAAGTTGGAGGCAAGCCACACCAAAGTGTATCGACTGGCTTATTCATTCATGCTCATACTGGTTGTCTTGGATATAGCAACAATAAGATAAGGCCTCCCAGTTTAATTAGTTACATGTGTAGTTTAATACTGTAGTGAATGTCTAACAATCAATAATTTGATTGCTAGACTACATATAAATAATAAACCCCTCAGAATGTGTAAGGAAACGATTTGTGAGTCATTTTAAGAAACACAGTCCACTTTAACCAAACAGTTTGCAATCGAAACATAAATTAATGTAAAATAGAAATTCTGTATAAATTCATATGAATTAAATAAATATAACTCTCACAGGTCAATTCCCCACAGTTTAAACCTAAATTTATCCAATTTTAACTCGCTTTAATTCATATTAATAGCTTCTGTCATTTTGTTTCAATATATATTTTTTTTATTAATTTACATCCTCCAGTAGAATGTCCCTATGTTGTACCTTCACTGTGATATATTTCATTGTTTTGCTTTCAAAGTGCTATGTTCCAGTGTTTTACTTTCACAGTGATATGTTTCCTTCTTCTACTCTTACAGTGATATGTTCCCTTGATCTATTTTCACAATGTCCCCTTGTTGTATTTTAGTGATGTCCCTATATTGTAACATTTGATGTATCTCCTTCTTCTTCCTTCTAAGGAATTCCCTTGCTGTTCTTTCACATCTTCCTTCTTATGGGAAACTATAAATTATAACATAAAGATAAATAGTGCAAGATATTGCTTATTTTGGCAATAATTTGGAGCCCCTAATAGCTACTATTTTGCTGTCCATCTTCAGCTAATAAACAATATGGTTTAATACTTATAACTAAGATCCCTAATATGGACCATAAATGTTGTGTGTTACTTTGAGTACTGATGGAACAGTATTGTCAACAAGTATCAAGTGATATTTGTTCTCAAGAAAGAGTTGCATATAATGGGTGAGGAGATAACATGTAGGTCAAACCTGAGATAGTTCTTGTAAAGCTCAGCATAAGTTGTGGTCGTTGTGTTATCCGGATGGCTCAAGGCGTCTTGCTTCGGTATGGTAGCTCTCTCCTCTATGAAATTACCGATGAATTATTTGAGTCTACGTGTAAGGCTCCAGGCAAAGTAAATTCTTCGTATCAACATGGTGAATAGACACTTACGTCGTGAAAGCTTTAGCTCCCAGTTAATTTACTTGAATTAACCTGAGAGCAATCATCTGTAGTGACTTCGAAGGGAACAGAAAGCCTGTGTCTTGTAGGCTGAGCAGAAAACTTGGAACGCGTTACCGACAACAGAGTAAAAACTTTGCTAGTTAATGCATGTGACGATCATGGATCTTTCCTACCATGAGAGTAGGTAAATGTTGAAATTTTATTCGTGAGCGTCCTTTTTTGTGAGAGTGTGTAAATGTTTAAGTTTTACACAAGTGTGCTACTATGTGAGAGTAAGTAAATGCACAAATTTTAGGCTAGTGTTCCAGACACTGTTCCAGAGTGTTTATATGGCTCTTGTAGTCTAGTTTGCATTGAGCTTGGCTATGCATCCTTTGGTTGGATACATTACGCTGCACAGTCAGCATGGGTGTGCAACACCACAACACCATACTGAATTACCAACACATAGTGATGGACACCACAATAATCCCACGCACTGATGATCGTATGAGGTTCTGAACCGCTGAGGCTGTGTCCATTCGGGAGCGGACGCCAGTAATCGACATTCAGGTGAATTTGACTTCGAGCATACAGCTATTCGATGGCCTGCCATTGATCCTGAGGGAAGACAGCAGACCCAGTCGACAACTAGAAGCTGGAGTGTCTTGTATCCACGAATGTGGGACTGTGTAAATATTTGGTTGAACTTGTTCGATAAATAAGTAAATGTGTACTAGAAGGTTCTTGTCTCACAACTCCCACAGTGGGGGTGAGGGAGGGGTTAGTTTCCATAATGAAATGAATCCTGATGGTGCAGTATTTATTATTTAATTTGATTTAGAATATTAATTGTCACTCCAAGTTAATTTCTGATTAATGAAATAGTTTATATAATTTACAGCTCCGTCTAAATTAGAGTTAGTAAAACAATGAAGCATCGCTGTCTAGAAGACTACTTCGAACAGCTTAAACATCATTTAGTGTCATCTGTGGAACAGAACAGCCCTTTGTGTTCAATATGGCTGCCTCACGTCTGATTAGCTGTAGGTGATACGATTTTCCTGCCGAGTATTTATATTATTTGATTCAATGATATTAATTTATAATTATTTCAATTAAGTTCAATATTCCTAATTAGTAGAGTTTAAGGACTAACACACTCTTATTTATGTTTATAACCATGACCATAACGGGTCCAACACCCCCTAGTCTCCCTGATCATACATAGATAAAACAATGGTTGAAGGGAAAAAAACAAAGGGTCATGCTAAATGGAAACGAATCGGAATTAAAAAAATGTGATAAGTGGGGTGCCACAAGGGTCTTGTTTGGGACTTACCCTTTTTTTCATATTCATCAATAACATAGACGAGAATATTACAAACCACGTCAACACATTTGCAGATGACACAAAAATTTATGGTAAAATGGGAAATGGTAACGATATTGAAGCCTTGCAAAGAGATCTACATGAACTCTACAAAGGTTCAAGTTCAAGTTCAAGTATGTTTATTGAGATAAGCAAGAAATACATCTCAAAGGGATAGAGTAGCTTAGGCTATTTCTACCCCCCTCTACTTCAAGTCCCTCAAGGGGCGCACAAATTCAGTGAGTCAAATACACAAATAACATTACAAGAATCCCATTTAACATGCAGGTTAATATAGTAAGTACAGCATATTACAAGAATCCCATTAACATTGCAGGTTAATATAGTAAGTACAGCATATTACAAGAATCCCATTTAACATTGCAGGTTAATATAGTAAGTACAGCATATTACAAGAATCCCATTTAACATTGCAGGTTAATATAGTAAGTACAGTATATAATTGTCACACTCTTGGGGCAAACTTCTTGTAGCTCCTAAGTATACTGTCTATCATACCATTATCACACATCCAAACCAATTTGATGTGGTACACTATTAATTCCTTATTCTATAGTTTTCAATAAGTTGACACTCTAATACATATGTTCTAAGGTGTGGCGTGTGCGGCATACTACATAATTTACACTCCTTATCTTTTTCACTGACATCAACACCGTATTGCCAGATATATTTTGTATCCTAATCTTAATCTCATGTAAATTGAATCCTTCCAAGTAGACTTTCCTTTACCATAGGTGAAGGACGAATTTGTATTTATTATTGAATAATTCTTAAGTGTGTTACTACTGTCCATCATTGCCATTCTCTTTACCATTTCTTCACCTCTTGGATCATCTTGATTCTTGTTTTTATTTGTTTCAAGGTTAACTGACATATAACATCAACAAGAGGTTTTTCAGTGGCTCTTTTCGCTATGTCATCAACTACCTCATTCAACAGGATTCCCACATGTGAAGGGATCCACATGAATCTTACTTTATACCCAGTTTTTTCTAATTTCTTAACATTCTCTCTACATTCTATCACATATTCTATATAATATCACAATAATATCAATATGTCTTGGCATAAGGCAGGATCACCTGACGAAAATAAACATAAGTATTGCCTCAGCCCATAATATTACTTATTGTAAATAATTATTACACACAGAAAAAGTCATCATAAGCTTCATTTTAGTCATTCACATTTAATACTTATAGTTAAAGTTTATTTTTTTCATAAATGGGGAAAATATTCCCCACAATAAATCCGTCTGCCTGTCTACCTACCTATCTGTCGATACACGTATTCATCTCTATCCATCCATCTATCTGTGTTCATTTTTATCGATATCTAGCCATCGATCCACCCATCTATCTATATATCCATTCATCTATCCATCCTTGTATACATCAGTCTGAATGTCCAACTATCTATATCTAGCATTCATCTACTTTTCTATCCACCTATCTTTGCATGCATCTCTGTCTATCTATCTACATTTTTATCTACTAATCTAGGCAGCCATCTATCCATCTATCTACTTATCCATTCATCTGTGTATCCATTTATCCATCCTTATATCTGTCCCATCTATCTATCAATACATCCACTAATAATTTTNTTTCTCCTGTCTCTCCTCCTCCTCCTCCTCACCCTCTTCTGGTCCTCCACTTCATTCACCTATGTGTTTTATATTGGTTTTATCGGTTCTACATATTCTAATTTAAATGGCCTCTCCCCTTCAAACTCGTATCAACTGTCAACATGCTCCCGTGTATAATTTTGTAAAGGACAACTAGTGTGGTCGACTTAGATAACAAATAAATTTTAGCACATTATGTGGTAGTCCTTGAGATGTGACGTTGGCTAAACTAAGAAGTGATCTATCACTTACGCAGCACTGCGCCGCCTTAATTATAATGACGAGAAATTTAATAACACATTTTATCTTTGTCAGTTCTAAGCAACTGGATGACAGTTAATTCAATAAATATTTGTCTTGTAATAATGCTAAAGTTAATTTAATCTAAGTTTCGGTTTCTGCCACAGCCGGGAATCGAACCACTTTTACTCAGCCGCCAGATCCTGTAAATCAGGGCCTCCCTGAATTTTAGTTGCGTTTACAAATGATTCATTCATTGAGTTTATTTCAATCAAGTGTGTATTCACCTAGTTGTGCATGCGGGGTTAGCTCTGCACTTTCGGCCCGAGAGAGAGAGAGAGAGAGAGAAGAGAGGAGAGAGAGAGAGAGAGAGGAGAGAGAGAGGAGAGAGAGAAGAGAGAAGAGAGAGAGAGGAGAGAGAGCATAAAATATTATTAATAATTTTCCGTTTTAGGAGTGACAAACCACAACCACCACCTCAACCACAAATACAACTACAACTGCTGCACCTAGTACAACTACTGCAGTCAATACAACTACTGCAGTCAGCACAACTACTGTAGCCAGCACAACTACTGTAGCCAGTACAACTACTGCAGCTAACACAACTACTGTAGCCAGCACAAACTACTGCAGTCAATACAAACTACTGTTGTAGTCACAACATCAGTACTGAACCTTACAATAATAATAGCTAATCCACTGCGCAACTCAACAGTTTGATCACAACTCTAAATAGCACACTTAGTGCGGTAACGACTCTTCAAACCCTTCAAACTCAACTTATCTTTCTTAACACAATTAGCGCATTACTTGCTGGACTAGGAAGGAGGAGACGCAGCATATCACAAGACATTACTTGGCTTCAGGCGATCATCGACAACACAGCAACCGCGTTGACAAATGGAGACTATTACTGTTAATAGTCAGCTTTCACTGCTAAATATGGCGCAGACCAGATTGTTCCAAATATCTTGCAAATTAATAGTTCTTCGTCAGTCAA
Organism: Procambarus virginalis; assembly: GCA_020271785.1. Taxonomy (NCBI): domain Eukaryota; kingdom Metazoa; phylum Arthropoda; class Malacostraca; order Decapoda; family Cambaridae; genus Procambarus; species Procambarus virginalis. The sequence continues at coordinate 3,636,833 of WNGS01004946.1, forward strand.
TTCACAACTTCTGTCAGACGTACAGTCAGTTCTAGCCAGCGTCAACAAGGCTGTAGGCGCTGGTAATGTACAGACAAACAATTTAAAAAGTCAGATCAACACCTTTCAGACACAACTCAGCCAACTTGGAGGACCCATTGTGCCTCTACCTATCGTCCAACCCGTGCCACCACTGGCCATTTGTCCAATGAAACTACCGCCCCGACCACCAAACAGAACTCATACTACCACACGTCCCAATACACGTGAAATTATAAGAACTACAACAAGAATATAACACTAGATGATCTCTATTCGCAATTCAGGCGACTGCATTCCGTCTTAAAAGCTATAGATAAAGTAATTACGGCTCTTACTCAAGTTGAAGCTTTACTTAAAAATCTTGCAGCCGCAATTCATGTATCGATAACAGGACACATGAGACAACGCAGCCCATCTGAAATTATCCACGGAATTCAAGCTCTCATTAAAGATACTCGAAACGCGATAACAACAGGAAACACTTCAATTTTATCTTCTGTTCTTTATCAGCTGAATGCTGCAAGAAACACTTTGATCCTAATAATACAGTTGATAGTAAATAGATCATTGATACCTGATCGAGATCTTCAATTAGCAGTTCATTCTAGTCTTGAAACCATCGAGAATACCATAGCCACTGCTAATGCAATCAGAGAAACAATATTCAGAGAAATTACCGACCTTCAGCGCAACATATTCGATCATGGAGGAACTCCAGTGATTGTACCAAGCGTTCCTCCCTTTGTCACATTCCCTACCTTGCCCATCTTTTCTACTATAGCCAGCACTACAATGCGTCCACCCAGCATTGTAACTACTGCAGCCATTATTGCAACTACTGGAGCCTTCATTACAACTACTGCAGCCAGCACTACAGTTACTGCAGTCAGCACTACAACTACTGCAGCCAGCACTACAGTTACTGCAGTCAGCACTACAACTACTGCAGTCAGCACTACAACTATGGGAGCCAGCACTACAACTACTGCAGCCAGCACTACAACTACTGCAGTCAGCACTACAACTACTGCAGCCGTAACTACAACTATTGCAGCCATCACTACAACTACTGCAGCCAGCATTGTAACTACTGCAGCCAGCATTGTAACTACTGCATCCAGCATTGTAACTACTGCAGCCAGCATTGTAACTACTGCATCCAGCATTGTAACTACTGCAGCCAGCATCACTGGTCTCTTAGCACAGCTCACCCTACTACAATCAGCCTTAGCTACAATAAACAATTCAATTGTAAATCTCCAAACCCTTCTCACTCAGCTGAATACTCTTATAACAGCAATTATCGCAGCAATAGGAAGAAGGAGAAGGAAGCGCAGCGTTCCAGCTGACCTAAACGGGCTTCAAACGCTCCTCACACAAGCTATGTTGGCGATAAACCAAAACGACTTTGACACACTATCTTCACTGAATGGGCAAATAATAATGTTTATGTCCAATGTTAATTCAATGACACAAAGTATTATTGATAAACAATATACTCCTGATGCCACCTTCCTGTCGACGACGATGGCAATTATTACCACCATTAATAATGTCGTAGATGCCGCAAAATCTGTGGCAAACTCTTTGGTAACTAAGATCAATGCAGTCCAGATGAGCATCAGCCAACAGGGAGGAACCACGGTAACTATACCTACAGTTCCACCTAACTTCTTTACTACTCTGTCACTCGGTCCCACGCAAATACCACTGACAACAATCCCTATTCAATCAACCATGGGTTCTCCTCCGGGTACTTCACCAGGTCCAACAACCGCTGGTGGTTCAACGGTTCAGCAACCACAGGTGGCTCTGCGAGTCCAACAACCACAGGTGGCTCAGCGAGTCCAACGACCACAGGTGGCTCAACGAGTCCAACGACCACAGGTGGCTCAACGAGTCCAACAACCACAGGTGGTTCAACGAGTCCAACAACCACAGGTGGTTCAACGAGTCCAACGACCACAGGTGGCTCAACGAATGCAACAACCGTGGGTGGTTGAACGGGTCCAACAATCGGACGGTAGTACTACAAGACAGACTACAAAAGGAACAACAACTGCAGCCTAGAAGTTACAAAAGTAGATACAAGAATTCTCTAGGTCTAGATGACAACAGCAGGAGGTACTACCGCCCCATCACTCTCAGGTGGAACAACAAGTTAAACGTCCTCAACAACACCTTGAACTACTTAAAATTAATAGTTCTACTACAACTACTTAAAATTAATTAAAATTAATTAATAAAAATTAATTCTTTGATGACGAGAACAAGAACAATGTCTGGCATTTGAAACCACTTAGGGGACCACTACAACAAGTATAACTTAGGAGACTACTACAACAATTAGAACTTGAGGACTACTATAACAATTATAAATTATAGAGACTACTACAATAAATATAACTTAGGGGACTACTATAAGAAGTATAATTAGTGGGAGGGGACTACAACAACAAATATAACTAAGAGAACTACTAAAACAAGTATAACTTAGGGGACTATTTCAGCAAATATAACAGATGAGACTACTGCAACAAGTATAACTAGGGCACTACTGCAGCAAGTGTAACTGAAAAGACTGTAGCAACAAGTATAGCTTAAGGAAGCCTGGTTAGAGATCAGGCCTCGTGGCCTACGACGAAATCTCCACAAAGTTAATATAGCTAGTAGACTACTGCAACAAGTACAACTTTGGAGAAAAACAAAATTAAAAACTTATTGGACTACAATAGGAAGTGTAACGAATTAGGAGACTACAATAGGAAGTATAAGGATTTAGGAGACTACAATAGGAAGTATAAGGATTTAGGAGACTACAATAGGAAGTATAAGGATTTAGGAGACTACAATAGGAAGTATAAGGATTTAGGAGACTACAATAGGAAGTATAAAGATTTAGGAGACTACAATAGGAAGTATAAGGATTTAGGAGACTACAATAGGAAGTATAAGGATTTAGGAGACTACAATAGGAAGTATAAGGATTAGGAGCCTGCAATAGGAAGTATAAGGATTTATGAGACTAAAATAGGAAGTATAATGATTAAGGGTACTACAATAGGAAGTATAATAACTTAGGCGACTACAGTAGAAAGTATAATGACTTAGGGACTACAATAGGAACTATAATAACTTAGGGGGGCACAATAAAAAGTATAACATTTTAAGGACAACAATATGAACTATATCAACTTAGAAGATACAATATGAAGTATACAACTTAGAGGACCATAGTAGGATTTATAGCAACTTTGGAGACTACAGTAATAAGTACAAAATCCCACGGAACAACAACAGCAAATACAATTACTTGTTAATGTAATTCAATGTATTTATATAATATCAGCTTATAATTTGCTTCAGCCATACATATTAACTCACGTTAAAAGATCACATTAACACATGCTAAAAGGAATCGAACAGAACCAGATCTCAAGTTCTTTATTAAAGGCTTATGGCAACACTTATTTTTGTAAGTCTGTTACAAAAATGTTTAATACCTAATATTTTCTTTATTGATCACCAACAATAAACCTTAAACATTCTCTTAGAGAAACTGTTAAATAATATATGTATGATTAATATAATTTTCTTACTGACATTAATGAAATGTTTCCAAAATTATTTTTTTATGTAAATTTTATCATACATATATGTATTTATTATAATACACATTTTTCTGTATTGGCTTATTGAGTGCTGCACTAAGCATCAAAATTGTTCTATGCAAGTAAGTTCTTAGAACAAGATTGATTATAATTACCCTGAGTGTGAATGTGCTTATCAGTCTTCATCTACGTGCATCTACTTAGATGTAGATCTAGGTCTTGTATAA
>WNGS01004946.1:3683151-3694814 GCA_020271785.1 Procambarus virginalis
TATACGTATTTACATGTTTTGTTCACCATAATTGTACATCTAAGCTTGTATGGTGAGTAAACGCACAAAGACGTAGCTACTCCACAGTCAGCTGATCGGCGGCCACCCTCAAGGCCACACACTAATATTTCTCCTCCAACAATATTGGTTGTGGTGTTATTATGCTATATACACACATTATATATAAGTATCTACCTGTTTTATTCACCATACTTGTACAAATAAGCTGGTATGGTGCCCAAAGACCCCTTTGTGGTCACAGGTAAACAACACGTTAATTCCTGCAGACGACGCTCCTCTCACCAAAATGGCGGCTCCCAACCTACTCCTCTCGCTGTTATCTCACACTATACACACGTTATATGTAAGTATCTACGTTTTTTGTTCACCATAGCGAACCACTAAGCTGGTATGGTGAGTGCAGTCAATACACGGTGGCCACACACAGTCAGAAGACAACGCCACAATCCTCCCTACACAGCCGTACTCCTCCCTCCATCGAGCACAGCGCAAATATCTCCACAATCAAGCTGTTATCAGAATCCTGGTCAGTTTATCAAATTCAGGGGGCTTCAGTAATACTATCACTCACTGCTAAATAATAGCAGTATCACTTATATTTTGGCATTTGTAGGCGATGCTGTGCTGTGGTCACAAGCTGAACAGCGGTGCTGTGAGCTCGTTGCTGCGTGCGCCAGCCTTGGTGGCTGGCGCAATACTGACGTTCTCACTCTCAAGAATGTTGGGCTGGATTTTTTTTCTAGGTGGATCTGGCAACTATCAGTCGTGGCTGTACTATAGCTGCCCCTATCCCAGGCGGGGTGTTTAAATTATAGTGCTAGACACGAAATTATATATAAATGATGTGCGCGAATTTCGGTTTTGTCATTGATATCATTTATATATGATATGCGCGGTTTAAGGGTTAAATATATCACAATATAATCAGATGGAAAATCAACACAATAATATGTATCAGTTGTCTCCAGATAAAGTAATCTACTACAACGAAACTAGATTAACCCCTTAACTGCGTTGCCCCAAATATGACACCCCCCACAGTGCGCAGGAAATAATTCTCTAGAAAAAATTCTTTTGATTTTTTAACTCTTAAATTGCGCATTGCATCATATGATGCTTTGACCGACTGCAGTAAATTGCGCATCGCATCATATGATGCTTTGGAGTACTACGCAAGATTTAAACGGCTCGCGGATACACGGGGTTCACCACACCTTCATCAGGGCTCTTGTAAACAGACGCCATTTAAAAAAAAAAATCGTGGGCCAAATTCCCGGGTGTTAGGGGCCTCAGTATTGAGTGAGCTACCAAGCCTGATGCACGCAGCATGAGCTCACAGCACTGCTGTTCAGCTTGTGACCACAGCATCGCCTATAAATGCCATAATATACTTGTTCATGCTATTATGTAGCGATGGTATTATTACAGAAGAACCCTGACTGTGATAAAACTGACCAGGGTTCTGATAATAGCAGGATTGTGGTGATATTTAGCACTGTGCTCCATGGAGGGAGGAGTAATGCTGTGGGAGGGGAGGGTAGTGACGTTGTCTTCTGACTGTGTGTGGCCACCTTTTATTGACTGCACTCACCATACCAGCTTAGTGGTTCGCTATGGTGAACACAAATGTAGATACAGTGTACTTATATATAACGTGTGTATAGAGGGTATAAACAGCAAGAGGAGTAGGTTGGGAGCCGCCATTTTGGTGAGGGCGGTGGCGTCATCTGCACGATCTATCATGTTGTTTACTGGTGACCACTATGGTCTTTGGGCACTGTCATGTTCACAGAAAATGGTACCATCCGTTTTCTATGTGCGGCGGCTGGACGCCACTAGAAGACGTAAACAAGAGCGCACAGGACGCCTGCCAAGCTTGGGAGCCATAGTCATGTAATCGTATATAAGTATTAAAGTCAGTAACCAGGAATGACTTTACATCAACCTTACTACCAAGACTATCTCAGCTATACACCAGACACCACACTGTCGACGAGGATGAACTGGGAACGCAGGTATTTTGTTCAACAAAACACAAGGAAGGAGCATGCTGTCTCGCCCAGAGAGGGAGGAAGCTGTCTGTGAGCGCCATACCCGATGCTGTATGCAACCCCATGCTGTGTGCTGACTGTTGCTGTGTGCTGATCGTTGCTGTGTGCTGGCCGTTGCTGTGTGCTGGCCAATGCTGTGTGCTACCCAAGCTGTGCTGATTGTTGCTGTGAGAGAGGAATCTGCCGACGCTGTGTACGAAACGACGCTTTGATGCAGTGTACAAAACCTGATGTTTTGGTTACGAAAGGACGCTCCGTGCTACAAAATTCTTCACGCTGTGAACCAACTGCTGCCAACTGCTGCCTACTGCTGCCAACTGCTGCCTACTGCTGTACCAACTGCTGCCTACTGCTGCCAACTGCTGCCTACTGCTGCCAACTGCTGCCTACTGCTGACAACTGCTGCCTACTGCTGTACCAACTGCTGACAATTGCTGTACCAACTGCTAACAACTGCTGTGCTGCTGTGAGTAGGAGTAACAACACATGTACACAAGGGCTAGGTAAGAAATCAGTTGCTGCTGTGTTGTGCACTGTTGTGAACTTTTGCATTAAAATGCTTGTGTGCTTTGCAAAATTAAAGTAATTACAGTGAATTCTTGAATAACATATACAGTGCAGTAAGTGTTATATATTCTGAGGAACATTTAAGTGATAAGTTTAAATTTATTCAGTAAAAATGGCAAATATACCTCAGTTTCCTGCATTTGATCCTGACTGTGACCAGACAAACCTGTCACAGAGGTGGGTCAAATGGCTTAAAAGGTTTGAAAATTTGTTGATAGTTTCTGACATCAAAAGTGCTGAAAGAAAGCGTGCCTTTCTGCTTCACTATGCAGGTGATAGAGTTTGTGATATCTTTGATACACTGAAAGATACTGGTGGTGCTAAAGATTATGACACTGCCAAGGCCAAATTAACTGAGCATTTCAAACCAAGGCAAAATACTGCTATGGAAATTATGCATTTCAGGAGAGCGAAACAACTCTCTAATGAAACTGTTGATCAATACCATACACGTCTGCAGGGTTTAGCAACCCATTGTGAGTTTGCTGATGTTGACAAAGAAATCAAACAGCAAATAATTGAAACATGCACATCTACACGTCTTCGTCGAAGAGCTCTAGAACTTGTTGATGATGAAAGTTCTCTTAACAAGATACTGGATATGGCTCGTCGAATGGAAGATGCTGCACGTGATGCTCGTGCCATGGAGTGCAGTGCCAACAACGGTTCTGCCACTGTTACTAACAGTCATGAAGTATGTAAGGTTCAGGGAGTACACCATGATCGTAGAAGATATCATGCCAAACCTAACATTAAATTGAGCCGAGAACCACATCACAACTGGAGTCATGGAACAAGACTCAAGCAGTCACAACGACTCACATCAGAGGTTGTCAACAATAAATGTTACAATTGTGGAGGAGACTACCCACACCAAGATAATGTTTGTCCTGCACAAGGTAAGAAGTGCTATGAGTGTAGAAAACTAGGTCATTTTGGTGCTATGTGTCGTTCCGCACTAAAGAAACCACAATCAATAAATAAAAGCAATGTACGAGGATCAAGTCATAGGAGTCGAGGTGGCAAACACAATATTGCACCTCAAATCAAGAATGTTAATAATATACAAGACAACATTTCATTACAACCAGTCTCAGATGACAGTGAATGTGATTACATTTGTGGAGTACAAGCAATCACAGAATGGAATGATCTTCCAAACAACCCAGAGACTATAGTATACATTGCTGGCATTTGTCTCAAAATTCTCATTGACACTGGATCAAACATTGACACCATTGCTGAGTGCCACTATGAAAAATTTAAAAAACAGTTCCCAAAGCTTGAAAACTATAATGGCAAAGCCACTGCCTATGCTTCAAAGGTAGCCTTACCAGTGATTGGAACTTTCACTGCAGAGATTAAGTCAAAGAATGCAATGCTCATTACTACATTCCATGTTGTTAGGAATGCAAAGGAGTCTTTACTCAGTTACAAGACTTCAACCAAATTGGGGCTACTTCAGCTTTCTAATGCTGTAGCAGTGGAATCTGCAAACAATGTTGATGCTATTGTTGCTGAATTTTCTGATCGGTTTAAATCCATAGGTTGTTATACTGATAGCAAGGTACATCTGCATATCAACCCAGATGTAATTCCAGTTGCCCAACCACATCGCCGACAACCATTCCATACTCGCAAGAAAGTCGATGCCGAACTGGATAGGCTGATAGAACTAGATATCATTGAACCGGTAACAGGCCCAACACCATGGGTAAGCCCAATTGTCACTCCACCAAAGCCGAAGAATCCAGATGAGATACGCATTTGTGTAGACATGCGTGTTCCCAACAAGGCAATAATGCGTGAACGCCATCCTACACCCACTGTAGATGATATGATTTACCGCTTGAATGGTGCAACTGTATTCAGCAAGTTAGATTTAAACAAGGGCTATCATCAGCTTGAACTTGATGATGAGAGTCGATTCATCACAACGTTTACGACACATCGAGGTCTGTATAGGTACAAGCGCCTGAGTTTTGGTATTAACAGTGCTGCTGAAGTATTCCAGCACATCATCAGCCAGGTATTGCAAGATATACCTAATGCTGACAACATGTCTGATGACATCATTGTTTATGGCCGTACCCAAGCTGAACACGACAAAGCTCTTCGTGCAACATTGCAACGCTTACGAGAAAAGAATTTGACGCTAAGCCGAGCAAAGTGTGAGTTCAATCAACATAAAATTGAATTCTTTGGACATGTACTTAGTGACAAAGGTCTGTCTCCAGATCCTAAGAAAGTTGCAGATATCAAGAATGCTGCACCTCCTTCAACATCCACTGAAGTACATAGTTTTCTGGGAATGGCAAACTACTGTTCTCGCTTCATTCCAGATTTTGCTACCATTACGAAGCCTCTACGTGAGCTCCTGAAGAAAAATGCATCATGGTACTGGAGCGATGTCGAGCAAAATGCATTTGATGCTGTGAAAGATGCACTAGTAGAAAATGCGACTGCTGCATACTTTGATCCATCAATGGACACTGAGTTAACGGTGGATGCTAGTCCTGTTGGTTTAGGTGCTGTGTTAGCCCAACACAAACCTGGTCAACCAGATTCAAGAGTAGTAATTGCCTATGCCAGCCGTTCTCTCACAGATGTTGAGCAACGATACAGTCAGACAGAGAAGGAAGCTCTTGCTCTTGTATGGGGCTGTGAACACTTCAATGTGTATCTGCTTGGTGCACCCTTTACCACGATAGTCACTGACCACAAACCGTTGGAGACCATCTTCAATAATCCAAAGTCCAAACCACCAGCTCGCATTGAGAGATGGGCTCTTCGTCTGCAACCATACAACTTTACGGTGAAATACAAGCCAGGTGCAGGCAATCCCGCTGATTACATCAGTCGACATCCTGCCAACAGTTTCACCATCACCAAGCATCAGCAAGTTGCCGAGGAATATGTACACTCTGTAACCTGTGATGCAGTCCCCAAGGCTCTCACTCTTGATGAATACGTACTGCAACCCTAGAGGACCNTTTCTGGAATGGCAAACTACTGTTCTCGCTTCATTCCAGATTTTGCTACCATTACGAAGCCTCTACGTGAGCTCCTGAAGAAAAATGCATCATGGTACTGGAGCGATGTCGAGCAAAATGCATTTGATGCTGTGAAAGATGCACTAGTAGAAAATGCGACTGCTGCATACTTTGATCCATCAATGGACACTGAGTTAACGGTGGATGCTAGTCCTGTTGGTTTAGGTGCTGTGTTAGCCCAACACAAACCTGGTGAACCAGATTCAAGAGTAGTAATTGCCTATGCCAGCCGTTCTCTCACAGATGTTGAGCAACGATACAGTCAGACAGAGAAGGAAGCTCTTGCTCTTGTATGGGGCTGTGAACACTTCAATGTGTATCTGCTTGGTGCACCCTTTACCACGATAGTCACTGACCACAAACCGTTGGAGACCATCTTCAATAATCCAAAGTCCAAACCACCAGCTCGCATTGAGAGATGGGCTCTTCGTCTGCAACCATACAACTTTACGGTGAAATACAAGCCAGGTGCAGGCAATCCCGCTGATTACATCAGTCGACATCCTGCCAACAGTTTCACCATCACCAAGCATCAGCAAGTTGCCGAGGAATATGTACACTCTGTAACCTGTGATGCAGTCCCTAAGGCTCTCACTCTTGATGAAATCCGTACTGCAACCTTAGAGGACCCAACTCTGCAAGCAACAGTGGATGCATTGACTAAGAAAAAGTTTCCACGCATCCCACCCTCAGGAGTTGACCAAGATGCATTCAAAGCACTTGAACGCATCCAGACAGAATTAAGTGTTACGCAACAACGCGACACCGTGCTGCGAGGTACTCGTATCGTCATTCCAGCTGTTCTCCAGCAACGTGCTCTGAAGCTTGCACATCAAGGACACCAAGGTCTTGTTAGGACCAAACAGCTGCTACGAGAAAAGGTGTGGTTTCCTGGCATTGATCGTCAAGCTAAGGACATGCATGATGCCTGTGTCCCTTGCCAAGCTGCAGTGGATACTTCAAGACCAACACCTCTACAACCTTCACCACTACCTGCTGCACCATGGATGGAAGTATCGATGGATTTCTGTGGACCGCTACCAACTGGAGAGTACTTGATGGTAGTCATTGATGATCACTCACGTTATCCAGAAGTAGAAATCATCACTTCCACATCTGCAAAGACTGTCATTCCAAAACTCGACAAGATCTTTTCAAACTTTGGCATTCCTGAAGTTGTCAAGACGGACAATGGACCGCCATTTAATGGACAAGACTTTGTCAACTTTGCTGAGCATATTGGATTCAAACACCGCCGTGTGATGCCACTACATCCACAAGCAAATGGAGAAGTCGAGAGATTCATGCAACCTCTCATGAAAGCTGTACGCTGTGCTCATGCCGAAGGACGATCCTGGAAACAAGCTATGTATGCTTTTCTCAGGAACTACCGTGCAACACCGCATGGAACACTGGGCAAGTCGCCTGGCGAACTTTTATTTGGACGTCCTATGAGAATCGCACTACCTGTCATGCCAGCCAAAGTAACGGATAAACGTCTCGCTCAGAAGGATGCACTAGCCAAGGGCAAAATGAAAATTGCTCATGATCAACGTGCAAAGGAACAATTCATAAAGGTTGGAGATACTGTTCTCGTTAAAAAGAAAAAAGAGGGAAAGTTAGATATGCCGTATGATACAAAACCATATAAAGTGATTAGTGTAAAAGGAACTATGGTAACAGCGAGTAATAGAGATCATAGTATAACACGTAATATGGCTTATTTCAAAGTGATTCCAAATAGTGTAGAAAATGATGAAGTGCAAAGTCGTGCAAAAGAAAAAGAAAAAATGAGTTATAACTCGATAAACAATTCATCGAGGGATATTTTTCTATTTAAGGACTCTCGTCCAAAACGTCATGTTAAACGCCCTACACGATATGATGATTAATTGTGTTCCTATGTAATGCAAAGTATTTACTTGTTATGCTAAACTAAATTTAATATTGTTTGAATAATGTAGATATCTCATTCAATATTTTGTAACTTTGTATTACAGTTTCTTTCATGTTTGTTTAACATTGCATATGTATTCTTAACATTGAAATCCTTTGTGGTAAAGATTGTTTAAATTCTTTGTGTGTTTAATTAATGTTAAATGTATGCAATATCTCTTGACATGTTAATAACTTACTTTGTGTCAATAACTTTGCTTTGTGCTACAAGCATGGTAGACATCCTGTATTCATTCTTTTTAAAGAAAAGGAGGGATGTCATGTTCACAGAAAATGGTACCATCCGTTTTCTATGTGCGGCGGCTGGACGCCACTAGACTAGGGAGAAGGTAAACAGCACACAGGACGCCTGCCAAGCTTGGGAGCTACTCTATCATGTAATCGTCTATTATTATTAAAGTCAGTAACCAGGAATGACTTTACATCAACCTTACTACCAAGACTATCTCAGCTACACACAGACACCACAGTCACCACCAGGGAATTTCCGCTGCTACAATTGTGGGAGTTTCGGACACTTCTCGCGGGAATGCAGACGCCCTAAGCAGCGGGGGAACGTTGCTTTCTTGAGAGTAGAAGACCAGATGGCCGAGGGAGTGCGGGATGAACCCGTACTGAGTGGGGAGAAAAGAGTTCACCCATTCGTGTGTGTGGGGACCGTAAGGATGGGGGGCGCAGACCCCATTCCTGTGAAGATTTTGAGAGACACGGGGCCGACTTTACCCTGGTAAGTAAGACCCTGTTCCCCGAGGGTTATGAGAGTACCAGTGTGGGGGTGGCAGTTGTGACCACTGTGGGAGGCCCAGTGAGGATACCCCTACAGCAGGTGACTCTAGATTCTGATTATGGCTGCCAGACCCTAGTGGTAGGGGTCTGCGCATCGATGCCCAAGATGGAGGCACAAGTCATCCTTGGAAATGACGCATGTGGAGGATGTGTTCTCCCTAACCTCGTGAAGGGTGAAGAGTGCATGGAGCACTATAAGGAAAAAGGCGGAGTGTTAGACGCCTGTGGGGACGAGAAGGGAGTTGCCACGGTGGCGTTCCCTGTGTGCGCTGTGGTCCCAAGGCGGTGCGACGGACACGAAGGGAGTGAACCTGATGGGGCTGAGGAGACGTCCGACAGGCTGGGAATCGATCACCTCTTCGTGGGACCCGGAGAACGAGTGGAGGGCGAAGGCAGCCCGGATGGCGAGTTACAGGTGACCCTCGCCAGTTCTTTTGGAGTGGATAGCACTCGTCTTGGAGAGTTGCAGCAGCTAGAGTTTCCCGAATTGATTCATAAGGCCAAAGGAGGACGTGTTGGTCCTGAGAGGGCCACTCACTTTTATATGCAGGACGGAATGCTGATGAGACAGTGGAAACCTGTAAGGATGGAGGCCGGAGAAGAATCTCTAGGCACGAGGCACCAGGTAGTGTTGCCAGCCCAGTGCAGAGCGGCAGTGTTGGATCTGTCACACTCTGTGGACTCTGCAGGTTGCCTGGGGTGACCAAGACGTTGCATAAGATCAGGGGACCATTTCTACTGGCCAGGTGTGGACGCCGATGTGAGGCGTAGCTGCAAGACTTGCTTGCCTTGCCAGAGGGCAGGGAAGAGCCAGCCAGCGATACCAAAGACCCCGTTAGTCCCTGTTCCCGCTTTCGGGCCTGCATTCGAGCGTCTGTTAATCGACGGTGTGGGACCGTTGCCGCGGACGAAACGAGGGAACACCTACCTGATGACAATCATGTGTGCATCTACAAGATTTCCGGAAGCTGTCCCGATGCGGCGTTTGACGTCGAGAGGAGTAGCCGGGCAGCTACAACGATTTTTCTCTTGGGTGGGAATGCCCAGAGAAATTTAGACGGACTGTGGAAGTATATTCCAGTCTAAGTGGTTCAGACAGACAGTGACAAGTTGGGGAGTGACACAGATTCGGTCGTCGCCCTACTGACCGCAGTCGCAAGGGGCGATCGAAAGATTCCACTCCACCTTGAAGACAATTCTGAGAGTGTTCTGCGCAGAGCAGGGAGCTGAGTGGGATGAGGCAGTGTACCCTGCATTGTTTGCCATACGTAACGTAGGGGTAGAATCATTAGGTTTCTCGCCGTTGCAGCTGGTGTATGGGCTTGAGGTGTGTAGTGCTCTGTCCATGCTGAAGGAACAATGGACCCCAGGAGTGACCCTGGGAACGGTCAACGAGTACGTTCAGAAGTTCAAGGAACGTCTCACTTTAGCAAAGGAACTAGCTGGAAAACATCAGAGGGAGGCGCAGCATAAGATGGCTGAATGGTATGACAAGAAAGCTACGCCGAGGGAGTTCCAGGTTGGGTCCCGGGTGATGGTGTTGCTGCCGGGGAAGAGCCGAGTGACCGAGTCACGATTCGAAGGACCGTACAAGTGTAACATTGACAACCACTACTGCTGCCCTTGTAACATTGGCTATGACTACTACCAACATTGTAACATTGAGTACGATAACCCAATGTAAAACCGGGTGAAATAGTCACCACTGTGACCTTCTATAATGAATACTAAACTAATAAATGTACACACACTTCTTATCCTGAGTAACACTTCCTATCAGTTGCACTTGGTAACACTGTTATTGAACACTAACCCTGTAAAATAAGCTGACATATGATGGTTACACCGGATCCAAAGGTACACTGTCAACCAGGAAATGCTACACAGGATTAAATACGCTGCCACCATCTGCCTTGACCACTGAGGCTAAATCAAACAACGAGGCAAGAAACATTGCTTGACTTGGAGAGTACTTCTATAACTGTCATTAAATATGAGACGGTTGTCAGCCACGATACCAACAGATTCTAAGAGGATTCAACAATTGACACAGACGGGAAATTTAACATGAGTTTATTGAGATACCAAATTATACTAAACACCACGATAATTCCTACTCTAACACTGGCAACAAGTTAAGAAATTTAGACATGGAACAAAATTACAGAGATCACACACATTACCTTAAAACAAGCCCTCTGTCTCTCCGTCCGGTGGACACTGTCTCTCCCGGCCTGTGGATGATCGTCACAGAACCGGCCTCGATCCGGGAGCACCGTACTCTGTCTCACCCCTAGCTCTACAGGCCCCTATATACACCATTACAAAAGGGGGGGAAGATTTATTGTGATACCTACACCAAGAAATAAGAGGGCGGCCACACGTGCACAAACACTCAAGAATTTTATCATTAAACTTGTTTGACATAAACCATAAACTGTTTCAAGAGAGGACTTATTAATTACGTGTGTGGCTGACCTTCGACCTGGCTAAAAGGTGGAAATCCAAGCATGTTTACACATGAGGATCTGGGGGTCTACTCCCTTACCCAGTTGACAAGAGTATCATGAAATATTACATACTTGAACCTGTGCTGAATAAGACTAACCCAGGAATTTTTAATCAACATACAAGAAAACCGGAGGTCATCTGGGCTGACCTCTTGGAGCAGACTTCCCTGGTTGAGAACTCTAGGGGGGGGGGGTCATGGGTGTTACAGCTCCCTTTCCCCGGAGTTAAGACAAAATCGTGTGTATGAAATTAAGCACAATTTTGTCTTATCCTAACTCATCCCAAATACCACAACTTAACCTAAAAGAGAAAAATAAAAAAAATTGCCAGTGACATTTTGATAAAAGTAAACTAACTAAATTAACATGATGCAAAGTACATTATACAGTAACACTTCAGTAAGAACAATACATAAATGTAAAATGAAGAAACAAAAGTACAAAAAAAAATCCTGGCAAAAGTACCAGCAATGACACCCCATACATGATACAATAGCGAAGATCATAATATGACAAAAGTATATAAAAAGACAAATCCCGACTGCACCAAGGCAGTCCAGCAAGGCTTCCCTGAAGGCTGGAAGACCCAAACAAAGATCGCTTAAAACTAGCATGATATATATAAAAAAAATATTAAAAAAAAAATATACCCAAAGGAACAGGAACTTAGAACTAAAAATCATAGAAACGTTTAAAAATACAAGTAATACATGACAATA
>WNGS01004946.1:3695814-3708150 GCA_020271785.1 Procambarus virginalis
AAACTACCTACTCTTAAATGTTGTGTTTCCTTTTGGCCGTCCTCCTACCACCGTAACCGGCGATGGAAAACGGCTCTGGCGAGGTTGTGTATTGGCAACTCGCTTATCCCATGGTCACTTGATGGAGCACCACCCTGCTTCTTATTGTCCTAATTGCTTTGTCCCTCTTGCGGTCGTGAATGTTCTTCTTGAATGTCCTGACTTCCAGGACGAGCGTATGTCTTGCTTTCCCACTGCCCCTCGCGGTCACCTGTCCCTCAATAGAATTCTTGGTGACTCGGATACTATTGATATCGTTCGCCTTATGCGTTTTTGTTCTCGTATTGGCTTCCTTGGTGATATTTAGTGCCCTCTGATTATTCCGCACTTTGATGGTGCTACATAGCCTTCCCGGTTTGGTGCTTTCTTTTGATAATTACTTACTTACTGTACAGCTCGCGACCTTGTTACCATGGGGGTGACAAGACTGAACTTGACTACTGATGAGAGTTGACAGTGTGAGATTTTTTTTCTACGCCTACCTCCCTTAGGAGGTGGACTACAAGTTTAAAGGCTGCTCATGGCAGTTAAGCATGTGTCCAATAGAAAAGGAAAAGCGGGAGCAACCGTCAGGCTTCCACCACTAGGGGTGAAAACCTGTCCACAATAGGCCGCTGGTTCCTCCTAGTTAAACAGGACGTTAAAACATAATAAGGGTAACCGACGGGTTCTCACAATCAAATATTTATATTTGATGTGGCGCTATGAATTATAATTCGAATTCCCAAGAGCAGCTGTCATATCAAAAGATCACGTCAACATCAATCGTATAAAGCAGAACCTGGGTGGAAAAGAATGGTTGAAGGTTGACATCAAAGACCGTTTTCGATAAAATAAACAATTTATTAATAACAAGAGACTAAACTACTACATTATCGAGTTTACAATTACGTTAATGTCCATCCAGTGGCACTATAACAAACAGCTAACTAGGAACCCTTGCTGTGCGGCTGCATACTGAACTAACCTGAACACAGGTGTGCCCACTGACGATGCAATATTGCAAATCAAAAAAATATCACAGACTAAGTTACACCACAACAAGTGATTTATTACGTTAATGACCATCCAATGGCATTTGCAACACAGCTATTCAACAGCCCCTCGAGAAGTGACAGCAGGCTCCATCCTGCTGACACTTCGGGCTGACAACATGAACTAACTGAACAAATGAAGGATATCCACTGATGACACAAGCTTGCAATCAATGTTGTCACGGCTTCACGGTGACAGCCACTATAATCACGAGCTTAAGGTCCTCCTTCCATAACAGGAGTGACCCCTGTAACTAGGCGGGTAGTCCAACAGTGACTCCCCCTATCACAACCAATGTGAACACTCTTTGCAACTCCCTACAAGAAGTTGCACTGTAAACAGTAAACAAAGTCAGGCAAGGTGGGATTCTGGGACACAGCTCCACTAATCCTTAAGTTTACTCTTCTCTCGTCACCAGACGATAACTAAAAGAAATTGTCTTAATCAATTGCAACATTGATTATGTGATTAATTACGTTAATTGACTGATCACAGCAGTCAGCAACAAAGTACTACTTTAATCACAAACAATTGTCTCTCACTAGACAACAACATGATGGTACTCTATGTTAATCATCAATACTTGTCTCTCTCAACACAAGTCATCTAGTTACAATAACTCAAAACTCTTACATTACATCACACTTGACTCCTTGCAAGTATTCAGTGAGTAATTCTCAATTAAGGTCAAACGGACCACTAATTACATCCCAATTGAGTTACGTTAACTAAGCCTACCCTAACTTGGTAGCTTCTCAACAGTCTGTGTCAAATTTACTTTAATATGAGTGTTAATTACCCTAATTAACCCTGAGCAATTAATTAACTGTGACCAGGACTGATAATTAACCATACATAAATACGTCTCACTCCGCACTGCCTAAGCAGGTCTCATCCAACACTGTGAATTCACGGGAGAAGAGTTAATTACCCTAATTAACAATGAGTGCATCATAAGCCACTGTCCTCAGACAGAATATGATTAATATAACGAATTATGCTAGCTCCATGACCTCGCTTTACCGAGTCATCTGAGTCCTCAAGAATCCAGACGTTAATTACTCCACTAATTATCATGAGCCACTAATTGCTATACCCCAGAAAGGTAATTAGTCCCGAGCAAATTACGTTAACACAAATAATGACAGACTCTGACAGATCCTCTCCCACTACGTGAATTCATGATGAGAATGCTAATTACATAATTAGCTAGAGTGGTCAATTAGTTGTCACACGGACAATTAATTGTACCGGAAACGCATTTCACACAAGCTCAATACTGTTCTCTTAACAGCTCTCACTCATTCAACAATAAATGTGCACCCTTATCCAGTTAATTACCTCTTTAATTAACTCACTGAATCCTCAAGTCCTCAACACAACTTAAAGAAACAAAGTAACCCCAATGTTACATAGGTCACACTTACAATGGCATGCATAACAACATAAATACACTGCCCCCATGCGGTTGCGGCTACTGCAACTCGTTAATTGCTGTGCCCACACACAGTAATGACACACTGTTTGGCAACAACAAAAGTATACCAATATTACTGCCCCCTCTAACCTTGCAACTATTGCAAAAGACTGATCAATCAAGTCTATTTCAGCAAGACAATTTACGTTAATATAAAACACCGTCGCTACGCGGACAGCTGGCGCTAATTCTCCATAATTAGGCAAATTAACTAATTGCTTGCTCTCATTAAGTACTGAGAATTTCCCTGAATACTCAAAGGGGTCCCCTTAAATCCTCAACACAGTTCCAAGGACAGTAATATCGTATACCTGATAACAAAACGACACAAACCTGCAACATAATGATGCCATCAGCATGCCCACATGCTAATGACATCATTAGGCAACCAGTCAGCAATCACAACTACTTACTCACCACACAACACAGTACATACAACATGCAAATGAAACATATGGAAATGGCATCCACATAATCAATGAAAATTATATCACCAGGACAATTATACAGACCTCAGGGTATCCACTGATAACCCTGCAACACGGGCCTGCCTACCTCTGCGTGCTACAATTTATATGCGATACTCTATGGCATTAATCCAGTCTGACCGATTATATAGAATCAACAGGTTGGATCACTTATATGGTAAATCTCTACACTGACTGGTCCCATACTCAAGTCAGACTACACACAACATATATCTACATGTGGTACTGTGTACAACATCCATCTCCAGGTACTCCCAACCAGTCACCTGGACGTGCTACAGACAGCTGTCTCTCAGCTGCTTCCCTAGCCTGGCAGGGCTATGGGACAACACAGCTTTTACCGGAATTTCCACTAATACTGAGACACTGTTACACTCTGACTATTGTACTCACGTTTTCCTCTCATTTCACTCATTTCCCAGGTCACTACCTCTCTGGCTGTCAACACTTAGCTTGTTCCTCGTGCGTCGACAAGATGTGGCCCTAGGCTGTTCCGGGAAAGTGGCCAAGTGGCCCAAGGGGTGGCCAAGGCATGTGGCCACCGCATGGCCCTAAGGGGGTGACCAAGGGTAGCGCGTGATGTCACAGCACCCCACCCGAGCTGAGCTGGCGCACGGGGTGGGGGGGTGGCCGGGCCAGGCGGGCGGGGTGGCCCCTGGGTGGCTGGCTGGTGCCCACCGGCCTACACACGTGAATGAGGAATCACTAACAACCCCATCAAACCAGAGCATGTCTTGCTCTACACTGGGTGTGATAATGGCCGGCGTCACCACGACATGGACACCGTCGGGTGGAATGCAAAGTCCAACAGGGGCCTGTGATATCACCTAATTACACTAGGAGGCCCTGCCCATTATTCCACCAATTGTCCATGAACATAGACAGGATATTAGAACCACCTGTTACACCACGAGGCTCTGCCAGCTGCCTCCTGGGTGAACACTGTCTCTGGGGCTTTTACTGTCCCATATTCATCAGCCCCAATTTCACGCAAATTTGGGCCTTGACAACCCAGGATAGCAGGAGTGCCATGCAAGATGAATATAATCAGAATCGCACCGCGATTAACTGGGGTGGAGGTGGCCGGCTGCCACCCCCACCCAAAATCACCTCTTCCTCAGCTTGCTGCCCAGTTCAAACTGACTATTTGGCGAGCTAACGAAACTCAATAAGCCCATATCTCCCCCTACCATGTCTTGACCAATCAGCACAAAGCCGGCACTCTCCAAGGTGCCGCTACCAATAACAGTTGTTCGCGCCAAAACTCGGCTAGGAGCAGAGATGCCTAAACCAATCATGGGCGCCCCTCACCCTCAGGCGTCCCGTGACGTCACAAGGAGGGGGAGAGGCAACGTTCACCACACTATCCCCCCCCCCCACCTCTAACGGTTTGAGAGTCAAGTATCCACACATACCACCTCACTCTCAACTCTCATCCTATTTCACAGAAACAGGAAAATTTCTGTAATTCTCTCTACAGAGCAATCACAGACCTCTAGTCAGTCCCAAACGACAGTCCATAACATAAGCTTTCATTCAACACCCCACAAGTACATGTTAGTTTGAAAGATTCAGTTTCTAGAGTCCCTAGAGCGACTAGCCTATTCTAGAAACTAGGAAACTAGCTGAGGAATCTAAATTCCCTCACAGACAGAAGGTCATCCTCTGCATCTGACTCAGCACTTGAATCATTAGACAGGTCAGGAATTAGACTTGCTGAAGGCAGCTCTAGTTCCTTCCTCGTGTGATAAATCTTTAACTTATTAATATGGATCGTTCTCTCAACTTGGCCCTCAAATATCCTTTAATAACAAAATTAACAGGACCTTTTCTTTCAATTACTCAATAAGGACCCCGCCATCTAGGTGCAAGTTTCCTACTTTGATTGGCAGTAGCCGCTTCATTAACTCTCAACACAAGACTTCCGACTTTCAACTCAAGATGTCGTACCTTCTTGTCATAATGCTGAGCATAGCGGTCTCGTGCTGTCTTGGAAGCCCTAGCTGCAATTTTCCATGCATTTTTCATCTTATTTAGGACCTCTGATGGGTAATCTTCCCCCATATACATATGTCATGTCTGTTAAGCAGATCTGATGGGAAATTACATGAATGACCTGTGAAAAGCAAAAGGGGTTGGGTGTTAATTGACTGATGGATGGCAGTGTTCAGAATCAGCTGGACATAGGACAGGAGTTCGTCCCACGAATTTTCATCATGCTCTACAAGAATTGCAAGCACATCTTTAACTGACCGGTTCGTCTGTTCTGTCATACCGTTAGCCTGAGGGTGATAAGTCGTACTGAATACTGACGTTGTTTCTAAAATCTTACATACTTCTCTAAAAATATTCCCATTAAATTCCTGACCTCGGTCAGAAATTAACACTTTAGGGGGGTCGAATACAGTGACGAACCTATCCAAGAACGCCTTTGCAACAGTACGAAATCCTTCTGAGGCAATGCAATCAGTGTGGTGTATCTGGAACGATGGTCTACCAACAACAATATGTACCGATTGCCTGAATGACTGTGATAGAGATCAATCAGATCAGCCCCTACCCGATCTAAGGGTTTAACATTTTCTGAGAATTCCTGCAATGGAGCTTGTATCTTAAGAGCACCTTCCTCCTTTGCAGTGACCGCAGGACTTGACCTCTGTTAACATACCGGGAAAGTAAAAGTGTGATTTTGCTTTCATGTGAGTTTTTAAAAATCCCCGGATGACCTGCAATCTTAGACGCAAGTGCGAGTCTTAACGCCGACGTTCCTAATACATCTGGGATAACCAGCTGAAAAACTGCACGATCCTTCTGTCCCTTTACATAAAATAAGACTCCATCCCTCATTTCAAAGTCATGAATTGCTAAATTACGTTTCTTTGAATGATATTTTCCTCCTTCCAAATGCTCAATAATTTCCTTACACCTCGGTTCGTTCATCTTGAATTCTCTCATTTTTTCACTGGAAATATTTTCGATATTAAGGTTTACGTTAATAGTAGCGATGTGTCTACTCAATGTGTCTGGTACAACATGTGATGGTCCAGGCTTGAAAGCATTTGAAATGAGTGAGCTGCCAGTTTATGAGACAAACGTGACGGAGTAGACTCCAGATCCATGGATCTCCCCCTTTTAGCCAGGTCAAAGGTCAGTCACACACATAATAATAAGTCCTCTCTTGAACAGTGTATGGGNAATGAGTTACGTTAACTAAGCCTACCCAAGTGGGTGGTCATCACAAGTCTGTGTGTCATTAAATACTTTACTATGAGTGCTAATTACCCCTAATAACCTCGAGCAATTAATTAACTGTCACCGGACCGATAATTAATCATACTAAATACGTCTCACTCCGCATGCCTAAGCAGGTCTCATCAAACACTGTGAATTCACGGAAGAGGAGTTAATTACTAATTAACAATGAGTGCAACTTAATCCACTGTCACCAGACAGAATATGATTAATATAACGTATTATGCTAACCCCATGACCTCGCTTTACCGAGTCATCTGAGTCCTCAAGACTCCAGACGTTATTACTCCACTAATTATCATGAGCATAATTGCCCTAACCCCGAAAGGCATTAGTCTCGAGCAACTGACGTTAACACTATCACTGACAGACTATGACAGATCCTCTCCCACTACGTGAATTC
This sequence comes from Procambarus virginalis, assembly GCA_020271785.1. Lineage (NCBI taxonomy): Eukaryota > Metazoa > Arthropoda > Malacostraca > Decapoda > Cambaridae > Procambarus > Procambarus virginalis. Next base: position 3,702,509 of record WNGS01004946.1, read on the forward strand.
ATGATGAGAATGCTAATTACATAATTAGCTAGAGTGGTCAATTAATTGTCACACGGACAATTAATTGCACCGGAACGTATTCCCACAAGCTCAAGTTCAACACTGTTCTCCATAACAGCCCTCACTCATTCAACAACTTCAAAATGTGCACCCCCTTATCCAGTTAATTACCCTAACTGATTAATCACTGAATCCTCAAGTTTCAACACAACTTAAAGAAACAAAGTAACCCTAAGGTTACATAGGTCACATATAATGGCATGCAAAACAACATAAAATAGCACTGCCCACATACGGTTGCGACTACTGCAACTCGTTAATTACTATGCCCACACAGTAATGACACACGGTTTTGCAACAATCAAGGTATCACCTATTACTGCCTCTCAATCTTGCAAACGTTGCAAAAGATCGCCCGATCCCGGTGGCTTCAGCAAGACAATTTACGTTAATATAAGGCACCGTCGCTCTACGCGGACAGCTGGCACTAATTCTCCCATAATTAGGCAAATTAACTAATTGCTCGCTCTCATTAAGTGACTGAGAATTTCCCTGAATACTCAAAGGGTCCTTTAAATCCTCAACACAGTTCCTAGGACAGTAATAACGTATACTGATAACACTGCACAAACCTGCACATAATGATACCGTCAGCATGCCCCCCATGCTAATGACATCATTAGGCAATCAGTCAGCGATCACATCTACTGACTCACCACACAACATAATGACAAACATGCAAATGAAACATATGGAAATGGCCTCCATAACAATGCAAATTAATCACAGGACAATATACAGACCTCAGGATGTCCACTAATAACCCTGCCCCACGGGCCTGCTTAATTAACTCTAACTGGGCCTAATTACAATGAGGTACCATGGCACTAAACAAGGCTGAACGATTATACAGAATCGACAGACTGGATCATTTATATGATGATTTTCTACACTGACTGGTCCCATACTCTAGTCAGTCTACACACAACATCTACAGATATACAATATATCACTACATGATTTACTGTGACAATTTCCCTCTCCAGGTACTGCCCCACAGTCACCTGGGCGTGCCACTGACAGGTGTCTCAGCTGCTTCCTAGCCTGGCCGGGCTAGGGACCCACACAACTTTTCTCTTATTCCCTTAATACTGAGACACTGTTACACTGATAAAGTACTCACGTGTCCTTCCACACATTTCCTCATTTCCCAGGTCCTTACCACCTGGCTGTCAACACTTAGCTCGCTCCTCGTGCGTCGACAAGATGTGGCCCTAGGCTGTCCTGGGAAGATGGCCAAGGGGGGTGGCCAAAGGTGGTGGCCAACATGTGGCCACGCGTGGCTTCAGGAGGGTGGCCACGGGTGGCGCGTGACGTCACAGCACCCCACCCCACCCGGGCTGCTCGCGCGCGGGGTAAAGTGGGTGGCCGGGCGGCCAGAGGGCGGCCTGGGTTGGCCGCAGGACATACACACATGTGGATGGGGAATCACCACTACCCCCCAACACACTAGAGCATGACTCGCTCTTACACTGGGGTGACAGGGGTGACACTGGCCGGCGTCACCTACCACATGGACGACGTCGGGCGGAATTCAAAGTCCAACAGGGGCCTGTAATAACACCTAATCACACTGGTAGGCCCTGCCCATTATTCCACCCAATTGTCCATGGACATACAGGATAATCTGAGCCACCTGCTACCCCATGGGGCTCTGATAGCTGCCCCATGGGTGATCACTGTCTCTGAGGCTGTCCTGCATTTATCGGTCCCAGTTTCTCGCGAATTTGGGCTTCGACACACCCAGGGTGGCTGGAGTGCCATGCAAGATGAATAAACTGAACGACAGGAGCGATAACGGTGGTGGGGGTGGCAGGCCCGCCACCCCCACCTAGACACTCCTCACACCCTTGCTGCCCAATTCAAACTCAACTCTTGGCGGGCTAGAGAGACTCACATCCCCATATCTCTCCCCCTACCTTGTCTTGACCAATCAGCAGGAAGCCGGCACTGTTCCTCATGCCGCTTCCAATAACAGCTCTTGGCGCCAAACTCGGCATAGGAGCAGGGGTGCCTAGACCAATCACAAGTGCCCTCGCCTGGTGGCGTGGCGTGACGTCACAGGGAGGGTGAGGCCTAACACAACGTCTCAACGTCTCCCTTGGTGGGGGGAAGGCAACGTTCCCCCACTGTCCCCCCCCCGTAACGGTTCTTGAGTCATACTACCCCTCACACCTTCTCTCAAATCTCTCCTATTTCACAAAACAGGAAAAATTTCTGTAATTCTCTCTACAGAGCAATCACAGACCTCTAATTAGTTTTAACTGACAGCATTTAACATAAGCTTTCATATGACATCCAACAAGTATATGTAAATTTGAAAGCTTCAGTTTCTAGAGTCCCTAGAGCGACTAGCCTATTCTAGAAACTAGGAAAACTAGCTGAGGAGATTCTACATCTCTCACAGCCGGTTTGGCCGCGAGGTGCCGGGGGTTGGCAGGTCTTGGTGGGCTCCTGGTGTGCCCTCAGTCGTGTGGGCGGCCGGTTTCTGCTCTTCCAGGGGACACTGGATGACTTTTTGCATTTAAGTTGGGGGGGGGCAGAGTTTTGGTTTTGCTACCTGGTGTTCTCTGTGTGGACCGGGGCTGGTGCTTGTCACCTGAGGGACTCCTGGGGCTCCCCAATCATCTGCCTGACTGTGTGTTTATTTGCCGTATGGCATATTAGTTTCTAGTGATTGACGCCACTCGTGTTGCGATTTGGGTTCGCGTTCCACCTTTCCAGACTTCGCGATTCATCCTTAACGGGTACGCCGGGGCGCATCCGATCACACGATCGTCGTCGCCCCTAAATCAACACAACAACAACAACAACACGAAATGAGTGTTCCTGAGAGAGTTGTGATACTAGTCTCGCACAATAGCCTTACTCTATCCAAGAGATCTACAACAGCAACACCTCTGCTACAAACAGCAGCATCCGACTACCTTATATTCTGTTTATTTGATGCATCATATAATATAGATTGAATAGCCAGTTATTAGCACGAGAAAACCCACAACAAAGTACGTTTACTCAGCTCTACACACACACATATTCCATGTCATACCTGTACTTAAATGTTTAAAGAACCATTATTAATTCCTTACATCCCAAACAGGTAACTGTGAGGGAAGTTAGTGAAGCAGGAAACTAGCTCCAACACAATTATAGGAATGGTTACCTGCTGTACATAAAGCCTTGCAAGCCTCCAGATAGCCGCCATTATGTGACACTCTGAGGCACAGGGCCACACCCAATTCTGATGCTACAATTACAAAGCCTTAGCAGGCCCCACCAACAGTATCAGATAAGGCCCTTTTGTGTTTAATACTGTAGAATAATAGTAGATTAGACCATCATATGTGGTATGATTTATAATTTATATATCAAAGAGTAGGTAAACAATTTGTGGTTTATGAAGGATCCACCTCCAAGTAGTTTAAGCTACAAATTGTCTCACCCAACTTATGTGATAAATTCTAGCAGCTGAATCAGAATATACAATCCACTACTAACTAAGAACTAAAACTAACTCAGAAGAAAAATAATATAATATTAAAGTCAACTGAAAAATAAAAATAAAGTAAATATTTCAATATTCACAGCATAAAAAAACAATTAAAGCTTGCTTGGATTTTCCCACATTATTTAGGTCAAGACCAAGTTCATTGCCTAACAAATACTAAGTTATGTTTGGTTAGTTTCTTAATCTTTACCACTGAAGGTGTCTTTGCTAGTTCCTGCAATTTAGCCTCCATCACTAATTATTCTAGCTATTAGCCAAAAGTAAATAAAAATAAAAATTGAAAAATACAAAAATTCACACGGCCCCTATTACAAGGCCACACTTACCTCAGTCGTGAAGTGATCCAGTTGGATGTCCAGTCAGCGCAAGATGTATCCTTTGCTAGTTGACCTGGACCCTAGACTACCACACAACCGTTTTGCGGAATGCAAGAAATTTAGTTTTGGCACTCAAAAATCTTTTTTTTATAATTTATATGTAAAAATTTTCAGCTTCCGGACAGGCCAACCACTTGTTATGGGGGCAGGTGGTTGTACTGAGAGGGCCAAGAGTTACAATCAAAGGAGTTCCTATAATAGTGGAAATAGGTAGGCCCCGGCCCCAGGGAAAAATATTCCTAGCAATCGGAGTGTGATGCTCCGTGGGACACTTCTCTGTCCTTTTGTGGCCTTGCACTCCTGCTGCTGTCTTCTCTAATTGTGCCAGATCGCTTTTCCTTATCCTTATGTTTCGTTTTTCTCCCCCTCTTCTCCTATCTGCTTGTCGTTTCCTGCCGACCTTTTGCTTGTTTTGGTTATTCCTTTGGACTTCTTCTATTTTGACGCCCGGGTGCTTGAGGAGGGCGTCAAAACTGGCTTCTACGGGTGCTCTTGCACCCGTAGAACTGTAGTACCCGACGTCTCGAGCGAGGGGAACCTTTTATTGTCAATCCCCCTTTTGTCGCTGAACCCGATCTCGACGGACTGACGGTTCTTAAGGTGGCGTTTGTGGGGCATATACTCACGACGCACCCCTAGGGGGCCCCGGCATGATCGGCGATAGCTTCCTGTTGGGTGTCCTGCCTCTAATTGTGGCTCCATGGTGGATGTGGGGGCACATTCGTGGATGAATTTTTTCTCTTCGTCTATATGTCGATGAATGTTTCTGTTGTACCCTCTCAGGCTCGTGGGGTGGGCGACCAAGCCCCCGAGTCGGCCTATATTGGAAGACCGGGCTCTGCAGCCCCCGCTGCGTTGGGCCCCGACCTTGCTTCTCCTTTGACCATCCTGACTTCTTCCCCCAGCTCCCCTCCCTCCTCTGTGGTTGGATCGAGCCTCCAGCCCCTAGTGGTGACCACTTCGTCCCCTGGTGCGGCTAAGTCTCTCATTGTGACTACTGCGCCTTTTGACCCCTCTCTCTCTGGGGGTTCTCAACGCCATCTGCGCCACGGCCGCACTCGCTCGATTCCTTCCCGTACTAATGCGTATCAGGCCTTGTTTGATCCCACTTCATGGGCAAAATACTTTGATCTCCTCCCTCTTAATTCTGCGCCTCTTGACGATTTCTCCCTCCATCGGCATCTTGTTGATTCCGTGGATGCGTCTGTTACCTTCAACCCCACTCGTCTCGGTACACGTGTCGTTGCTGCTCCTTCTCAGGATGCAGCTTCCTGCTTGGCTGCCTTATCCTGCCTTGGCGAGATCCCTGTTCGGGTCTCAAAGAACGCTTGGTTGAATGCCAGTGTTGGCACTATTCTCCTCCTGCCCCATATTGCGACCGGTGTTCGGAATCTACAGGACTGCCACGATGACGTTCGGCATATCCTTGATGCCCAAGGCCATTCTGTCCTCCAGGTAGACTCGTTTACTCGTCCCCCTCGTGGTCGTCGCCGTCAGCCCCTTCAGGTTGTGAAGATCACCTTTGATGGTAGGACCGTTCCATCCTCTGTCATTCTTGCTGGTGCCAGGTGCTCTGTCCAGGAGTATATTCCTTCTCCTCGGCTTTGTAACAAGTGCTGGAGGTTGGGCATGGTGCCCTCCGCTGCTCTGGGACTGTCTCTCTCTGTCCTTTGTGTGGGGGCGAAGGTCACTCTAAG
>WNGS01004946.1:3712855-3736935 GCA_020271785.1 Procambarus virginalis
TGTCGGAGTGCACTTCTCCCCAGGCTCGCTGCCTCAACTGCAGTGAGGCCCCTCTACCTTCTCCCTTGCCTGTATCCATTATCCATTACAAGCTTGAGGCGGTCCTCCTCAACTTGAAGCACCGGAGCGTTTTCTTTTCCTGAGGCGAGGCGCCAGGTTCGCCGGCTCCTGCCTTATCTACGCTCTTATGCTCGCGTGTTGCGCTCTTCCTCTCCTCGTCCTTCCCTCCTTCCTCGGACTCATAATCGTTTCCGGCCTTGGAACCTGATACGCCAAGAACACCCCCCTCCGTCTAGTTCCTAATTGAGTTTCTGAAATCCAGAAGGATCCGCCCTCGCTGGCCCTCTGTCGTGATTCCCCTATTTCTTCTACCCGGTCTGGGAAATCAATTTCTCCTGTGTATTCTCCTCGTCTCGCTCCGATCCTTACCTCCCACCTTCTCCTCCATCTATTGACACTCCCTCGCCACCCATGTCGGTGCAGGCTGAGTGTCCATCGCTCTCCTAAGGACCGTCGTGTGTGCTCTCGGTTCAGCTTCTCCTGTTGAGACACTGTAGGTCCGTTGCCATTACGTAGATAACTAGCTAGGGACGCACGGTCTCTTCTAAGTCAGACAGCGGGGTAAGCCGTCTCCTCGTACACCTTCCTCCTCCCCGGCGTGGTTTATGAGAAGAAGTCTTCGCTATTCTATACACGTCAGGCCCCTACTTACGCGGCTCTAAAAAATTGCTCCTTCCCCTCCCATTTCAGATGGTTGCCCCTCCATTTGTAATTGAGTCAGTTATCCCGCTATGGAAGTGTTTCTTTGCCTCCGCTTCTCCTCTCGGTTGCTAGCCCTTGCGAGGTGCGCTCTAACCCCATCTTTCTACTCTCCCTCGTCCTGCTGCTGTCCTTGACTGCTCCTCTCCGTTGTCTCCTACCTTTCTCCTCCTCCTCGGAACGCCTGCCCGGACCACCTCTGTGTCTGTTCTCCTGCTCCATTCCCTCCGTCATTGACTCATTTAAAACCCAATGCCCCCTAAAACCCTTGACTTTGCTGACCCTGATCCCGACCCTGTACCTTCTTTAACGTGCAATGTTGTTCCTTTTGCCTTTATTCCTTCATTGTTCTCTGTTAATGCCTTTCTCTTTGTCTGCATGTCTATTCTTCAATGGAACGTTCGAGTTTTTATGCCAATTTTAGTGAATTAGGTAGTCCAAGAATGTAGGCATACCTTTCCGAGTCACTATAGGACATAAGCAAGTTTTTCCCACTGAAATGAAATATGATACTTACAGAATTAGCGACCTTTGTGCTCTAAAAAAAAGAAAGCTAATTCCCTACCTAAGTAAATATCATCATTTCTGACCGACGAGTAGGGGTGCGAGTGTCAACTGGTGACGAGAACTATTGGCGAGATCCCAACTCGTCAATAAAAGTTCGTGCTAGAGGAACAATGGCCCTCTTTATCCTCCTAGAGTCAGATTGCAGAAATTAGGTGCTATTGACCCGAAGACAGACCACAGTAAATCCTGTGTTATTTGCCGGAGATACGATGCCAGAGTGTGTCCATATCCAGGCCCTCCTCCACTTCCAAAGGAACGAGTTGTACATATTCGTCCCTTTGAGACTACAGGAGTAGATTTCACAAGAGCACTAACACACAACAGGCACCAAGGACAAAAACCAGTAAAGGCATATATCGGTCATTTTACTTGCGCCAAAACAAGGGCAGTCCATCTAGAAGTGAATCCCGATATGAGTGCCGAGGCATTCTAACTGGCTTTCCGCAGGTTTGCTTCATGTAGATCCTGTCTTAAGTTAATGATCTCAGACAATGGATCCAACTTAGTGGCAGGAGAAGCATGTCTGAGGAAAATCTGGAGACACCCAAAGGTGCACATGGCTCTAAATCAATGGCAGTGCCACTGGAAATTCATACCTCCCAGAGAACCATGGTACAGAGGCTTCTATGAATGCATGATTGGTATGGTGAAACGTTCTCTCCGGAAAACCCTACACTGCCAAAAGATTGACCTACAGGAGCTCCAACCCGTAGTCATAGAGATAGAAGCACGAGTTAATAACCGACCACTCTGATGATGTTTCACAGCGTGAACCATTAAGTCCAGCTCATCTGATGTATCGGAGACCTCTCATAACCCTAGTGTCCCTTACGGACGAACCAGATGATCCTTCATATGTCCGAGAGAGTGATTTGGTTCAACGTTTCAAACATCTATCAGGGGTGATAAGTCGGTGGAATGACGTATGGACTCGAGAATACCTTACTGCTCTGAGGGAGTATCATTATGGGTAAAACAACCCCTACAACAGAAGTAACTTGAACCCTGGTGGACAGTGATGGGCCACGCTCAGAGTGGCCTATAGGCTAAATAGTCTCTGTTCATCCAGACCGCCAGGGCATCTTGAGAATAGTGAAAGTAAAATGCCGAGGCAATACTACTCTCAAAACATTAGGGAAATTAGTTCCTGTAGAACTGGCAGGAAAAGAAGACGTTCAACGACTTCCAGCACCCGAAAAGCCAGTACGGGACATCCGTCCCTAAAGGACTGCAGCACAAAAATGCAAACTCAAATTAAAGCAACACAATAATTCTGAAAGAGAGGAATAAAGTGAGCGCAGTTCTTACCGGGACTTCGACCCGTGTTCCTTCCATCCCCCTCCTCCCTCGGAATTATGTCGGAAATCCGACACACAAAATAACATAAGTTACCCATTAAAGTAATCAGAGAACGGGTATTTCGTGACGTCAACAACAAGACGTATCTTTATATTAACTCTATTTCTTTTAAACAACAGTCTAGTGTTTAAACTGAATAAAAAAGTGTTCACTAGGACTGGATATAATTTCCAACACCAGGAATTTAGCTTAACTCTCTATTCTTTAATCATAAACAGAACCACCAAATATTTTACGGCATCGTCACGTACACCACAGAATCATAACAAAACAACACGAAACGAGTGGGACTCCTGGTTCAACCTTGAAGCCGACCGGACGTCTGGACACCTCTGCCTGGGGGCCGAGTGGTCACGTCTTGTTTTCGCGTTTTGGCTTTGCTACTGCCGTTTGGCATCCCTTTTCAGCGGTCCGATTGTGCAACGCCTGGCGCACATATCGCCTTGGGTCACAGGATTGTTGATAGATTTTTTTTTGTTTTTGACGTGTACTGGCTGGTTCTCCCGGCGGTGTGACGGTGTTTGGGGGCCGGTGTGAGATTTTTCTCTACGCCTACCTCCCTTAGGAGGTGGACTACAAGTTTAAAGGCTGCTCTTGGCAGTTAAGCATGAGTCCAGTAGAAAAAGGAGAAGCAGGAGCAAACTGCCAGGCTTCCACCAGCAGGGGTGAAAACCTGTCCACAATAGGCCGCTGGTTCCTCCTAGTTAAACATGACGTTAAAACCAATAAAGGGTAACCGACGGGTTCTCACAATCAAATTTTATATTTGTTGTGGCGCTATGAATTGGAATTCGAATTCCCAAGAGCACAGCCGTCATATCAAAGATCAAAACAACAATATCAAATATATCAGAACATGGGTGTGGCACAGAATAGTTGAAGGTTGACATCAAAGACCGTTTAACAAAATTAAACAATTTATTAATAACAAGAGACTAGACTACTACATTATCGAGTTTACATTTACGTTAATGTCCCTCCAGTGGCACTATAACCAACAGCTAACTAGCAACCCTTGCTGTGTGGCTGCATACTGAACTAACCTGAACACAGGTGTGCCCCCTGATGACGCAATATTGCAAATTCAAAGAAAAATATCACAGACTAAGTTACACCACAGCGAGTGATTTAATTACGTTAATGTCCATCCAGTGGCATTTGCAACACAGCTATTCAACAGCCCCTCGAGAAATGACAGCAGGCTCCATCCTGCTGACACTTCGGGCTGACAACATGAACTAACTGAACAAAAGTTATCCACTGATGACACAAGCAAGCAATCAATAGTGACACGGCTTCATAGTGGCAGCTACTCTAATCACGAGCTTAAGGTCCTCCCGCCCAACAGGAGCGACCCCCGTAACTAGGTGGGTAGTCTAACAGTGACTCCCCCTATCACAACTAAAGTGAACAAAGTCAGGCAAGGTGGGATTCTGGGACACAGCTCCACTCATCCCTAAGTTACTTTACCCTCGTCACTAGACGATAACCAAAAGAAATTGCCTTAATCAATTACAACATTGATTATGTGAATAATGATGGAAATTGACTGATCACAGCAGTCAGCAACAAGTACTACTTTAATCACAAACAAGTGTCTCACGCTAGACACAACATGATAGTACTCTACGTTAACACAAGTCCTCTTGTCACAATAACTCAAACTCTTAAATTACATCACACTTGACTCCTTGCAAGTATTCAGTGAGTAATTCTTAATTAAGGTCAAACGGACCACTAATTACATCCCAATTGAGTTACGTTAACTAAGCCTACCCCAAGTGGGTGGCTTCTCAACAGTCTGTGTATCATTAATTACTTTTACTATGAGTGCTAATTACCCTAATTAACCTCGAGCAATTAATTAACTGTCACCAGGACCGATAATTAATCATACATAAATACGTCTCACTCCGCACTGCCTAAGCAGGTCTCATCAAACACTGTGAATTCACGGAAGAGGAGTTAATTACTAATTAACAATGAGTGCAACTTAATCCACTGTCACCAGACAGAATATGATTAATATAACGTATTATGCTAACCCCATGACCTCGCTTTACCGAGTCATCTGAGTCCTCAAGACTCCAGACGTTAATTACTCCACTAATTATCATGAGCCACTAATTGCCCTAACCCCGAAAGGCAGTTAGTCTCGAGCAACTGACGTTAACACTATCACTGACAGACTCTGACAGATCCTCTCCCACTACGTGAATTCATGATGAGAATGCTAATTACATAATTAGCTAGAGTGGTCAATTAATTGTCACACGGACAATTAATTGCACCGGAAACGTATTCCCACAAGCTCAAGTTCAACACTGTTCTCCCATAACAGCCCTCACTCATTCAACAACTTCAAATGTGCACCCCCTTATCCAGTTAATTACCCCTAATTAACTCACTGAATCCTCAAGTTCTCAACACAACTTAAAGAAACAAAGTAACCCTAAGGTTACATAGGTCACACATATAATGGCATGCAAAACAACATAAAATAGCACTGCCCACATACGGTTGCGACTACTGCAACTCGTTAATTACTATGCCCACACAGTAATGACACACGGTTTTGCAACAATCAAGGTATCCCCATATTACTGCCCCTCTAATCTTGCAAACGTTGCAAAAGATCGCCCGATCCCGGTGGCTTCAGCAAGACAATTTACGTTAATATAAGGCACCGTCGCTCTACGCGGACAGCTGGCACTAATTCTCCCATAATTAGGCAAATTAACTAATTGCTCGCTCTCATTAAGTGACTGAGAATTTCCCTGAATACTCAAAGGGTCCCTTTAAATCCTCAACACAGTTCCTAGGACAGTAATAACGTATACCTGATACCACTGCACAAACCTGCACATAATGATACCGTCAGCATGCCCCCCATGCTAATGACATCATTAGGCAATCAGTCAGCGATCACATCTACTGACTCACCACACAACATAATACATGCAACATGCAAATGAAACATATGGAAATGGCCTCCATAACAATGCAAATTAATCACCAGGACAATATACAGACCTCAGGATGTCCACTAATAACCCTGCCCCACGGGCCTGCTTAATTAACTCTAACCTGGCCTAATTACATAATGAGGTACCATGGCACTAACCAAGGCTGAACGATTATACAGAATCGACAGACTGGATCATTTATATGATGATTTTCTACACTGACTGGTCCCATACTCTAGTCAGTCTACACACAACATCTCTACAGATATACAATTATATCACTACATGATTTACTGTGACAATTTCCCTCTCCAGGTACTGCCCCACAGTCACCTGGGCGTGCCACTGACAGGTGTCTCAGCTGCTTCCCTAGCCTGGCCGGGCTAGGGGCCCACACAACTTTTCTCTTATTTCCCTTAATACTGAGACACTGTTACACTGATAAAGTACTCACGTGTCCTTCCACACATTTCCTCATTTCCCAGGTCCTTACCACCTGGCTGTCAACACTTAGCTTGCTCCTCGTGCGTCGACAAGATGTGGCCCTAGGCTGTCCTGGGAAGTGGCCAAGGGGGTGGCCAAAGGTGGTGGCCAACATGTGGCCACCGCGTGGCCTTCAGGAGGGTGGCCACGGGTGGCGCGTGACGTCACAGCACCCCACCCCACCCGGGCTGCTCGCGCGCGGGGTAAAGTGGGTGGCCGGGCGGCCAGAGGGCGGCCTGGGTTGGCCGCAGGGCATACACACATGTGGATGGGGAATCACCACTACCCCCCAACACACTAGAGCATGACTCGCTCTTACACTGGGGTGACAGGGGTGACACTGGCCGGCGTCACCTACCACATGGACGACGTCGGGCGGAATTCAAAGTCCAACAGGGGCCTGTAATAACACCTTAATTACACTGGTAGGCCCTGCCCATTATTCCACCCAATTGTCCATGAACATACAGGATAATCTGAGCCACCTGCTACCCCATGGGGCTCTGATAGCTGCCCCATGGGTGATCACTGTCTCTGAGGCTGTCCTGCATTTATCAGTCCCAGTTTCTCGCGAATTTGGGCTTCGACACACCCAGGGTGGCTGGAGTGCCATGCAAGATGAATAAACTGAACGACAGGAGCGATAACGGTGGTGGGGGTGGCAGGCCCGCCACCCCCACCTAGACACTCCTCACACCTTGCTGCCCAATTCAAACTAAACTCTTGGCGGGCTAGAGAGACTCACATCCCCATATCTCTCCCCCTACCTTGTCTTGACCAATCAGCAGGAAGCCGGCACTGTTCCTCATGCCGCTTCCAATAACAGCTCTTGGCGCCAAAACTCGGCATAGGAGCAGGGGTGCCTAGACCAATCACAGCGCCCCTCGCCTGTGGCGTGGCGTGACGTCACAGGGAGGGTGAGGCCTAACACAACGTCTCAACGTCTCCCTGGGTGGGGGAAGGCAACGTTCCCCCACTGTCCCCCCCACCCGTAACGGTTCTTGAGTCATACTACCTCTCACACCTCTCTCAAATCTCTCCCTATTTCACAAACAGGAAAAATTTCTGTAATTCTCTCTACAGAGCAATCACAGACCTCTAATTAGTTTTAACTGACAGCATTTAACATAAGCTTTCATANGCCTCTCCCCATTTCCATCGTACATTCAGGAGAGGAGTTCAGTCAGGGGATGCCGCTACCGGGAAAAATTCTTGCAGAACCCACGATAGTATCCTATTATCCCAAGATATCTCAAAACTCCTTTCGCGTCCTGGGCACTGGGATTCCTTATTGGCGACACTTTGTGATCTACAGGGTTACTTCTCCTTGGCCGATGACGAAGCCTAGGTACTCTAAGTGGGCCTCCCAAACTCGCTCTTGGCTAGGTTTACGGTTAAGTTAGCTCCTCTAGCCTCCTGAACAGTTCTTTGAGTCTCTCCGATGTGTCTCCCATCGTGGGAGTACACTACTATGTCATCGATGTATACCGTGCAGCTCGGCTCCCCTCAGCAATTCATTCATCATGCGCTGGAAACAACTACCACTGTTTTTCATTCCAAAGGGCAACACTTTGTACTGGTACAGCCCATCCGGTGTTACGAAAGCTGATATTTTCCGGGCATCGGAAGTCAATGAGATCTGTAGTATCCCTTGAGCAGATCGACCTTGGACACGTATCTTGCACTGCCCACCTGGTCGATGCAATCGCCTCACCCTGGCATGGGGTGGGATCTGCCACAGTGATGGAGTTCACCTTTCTGTAGTCTGTACAAAAGCGGAATGTACCATCGCTTTTCTTCACTAACAGGCATGGGGAACTCCACTCACTGTTGCTAGGCTCTGCAAGGTCTTCTCAAGGAGATACCCACCTCCTTCCTCATCAGCTCTCGGTTCTCGGCTTACCCTATAAGCGCTCTGCTTGACGGGCCTGGCGTCCCTCACCTCTACCTCGTGCATTACACTCTTGTGTCGTCGGGGGCACGTCGGTAAGAGAGAGGCATTCTCTCCCTTAACAGGTTCGTCAGGTCCGCGCTTTGTTGTCCTTCCAGATGTTACAACTTGTCCTCGATTTTCGCCAACTCTCAGAATTGGTGAGAGGGTGCCGTCCGCCCTGGACCACTTTCCTTCCTCTTCTGGAAGTTCTTGGTCCACCTGCAGCCTCCATCTTCGCTGGGGTTCTCGAGTCATCGTTCCGTCCTGTTGCGCGGCTCTTTCTTCCTCAGGGAAGAAAGCTTCAGGCGGTCAACATGACACACCTGTTCTTGCGGGGTCTGTCCGGCTTACCGATCTCGTAAATTACAGACCCAACCGCCCCAGTACCTTGTACGGTCCTTCGAATCGTGACTCGGTCCTCGGCTCTTCCCCGGCAGCAACACCATCACCCGGACCCAACCTGGAACTCCCTCGGCGTAGCTTTCTTGTCATACCATTCAGCCATCTTATGCTGCGCCTCCCTCTGATGTTTTCCAGCTAGTTCCTTTGCTAAAGTGAGACGTTCCTTGAACTTCTGAACGTACTCGTTGACCGTTCCCAGGGTCACTCCTGGGGTCCATTGTTCCTTCAGCATGGACAGAGCACTACACACCTCATGCCCATACACCAGCTGGAACGGCGAGAAACCTAACGATTCTACCCTGCGTTACGTATGGCAAACAACGCAGGGTACACTGCCTCATCCACTCAGCTCCCTGCTCTGCGCAGAACACTCTCAGAATTGTCTTCAAGTGGAGTGGAATCTTTCGATCGCCCCTTGCGACTGCGGTCAGTAGGGCGACGACCGAATCTGTGTCACTCCCCAACTTGTCACTGTCTGTCTGAACCACTTAGACTGGAATATACTTCCACAGTCCGTCTGAATTTCTCTGGGCATTCCACCCAAGAGAAAAATCGTTGTAGCTGCCCGGCTACTCCTCTCGACGTCAAACGCCGCATCGGGACAGCTTCCGGAAATCTTGTAGATGCACACATGATTGTCATCAGGTAGGTGTTCCCTCGTTTCGTCCGCAACGGTCCCACACCGTCGATTAACAGACGCTCGAATGCAGGCCCAAAGCGGGAACAGGGACTAACGGGGCCTTTGGTATCGCTGGCTGGCTCTTCCCTGCCCTCTGGCAAGGCAAGCAAGTCTTGCAGTAACGCCTCACATCGGCGTCCATACCTGGCCAGTAGAAATGGTCCCTGATCTTACGCAACGTCTTGGTCACCCCCAGGTGACCTGCAGAGTCCACAGAGTGCGACAGATCCAACACTGCCGCTCTGCACTGGGCTGGCAACACTACCTGGTGCCTCGTACCTAGAGATTCTTCTCCGGCCTCCATCCTTACAGGTCTCCACTGTCTCATCAGCATTCCGTCCTGTATATAAAAGTGAGTGGCCCTCTCAGGACCAACACGTCCTCCTTTGGCCTCATGAATCAATTCGGGAAACTCTAGCTGCTGCAACTCTCCAAGACGAGTGCGGTCCACTCCAAAGAACTGGCGAGGGTCACCTGTAACTCGCCATCCGGGCTGCCTTCGCCCTCCACTCGTTCTCCGGTCCCACGAAGAGGTGATCGATTCCCCCTGTCGGACGTCTCCTCACCCCATCAGGTTCACTCCCTTCGTGTCCGTCGCACCGCCTTGGACCACAGCGCACACAGGGAACGCCACCGCGCGGCAACTCCCTTCTCGTCCCACAGGCGTCTAACACTCCTCCTTTTTCCTTATAGTGCTCCATGCACTCT
This sequence comes from Procambarus virginalis, assembly GCA_020271785.1. Taxonomy (NCBI): domain Eukaryota; kingdom Metazoa; phylum Arthropoda; class Malacostraca; order Decapoda; family Cambaridae; genus Procambarus; species Procambarus virginalis. The sequence continues at coordinate 3,722,712 of WNGS01004946.1, forward strand.
TCGCCCTTCACGAGGTTAGGGAGAACACATCCTCCACATGCGTCATTTCCAAGGATGACTTGTGCCTCCATCTTGGGCATCGATGCGCAGACCCCTACCACTAGGGTCTGGCAGCCATAATCAGAATCTAGAGTCACCTGGTGTAGGGCATCCTCACTGGGCCTCCCACAGTGGTCACAACTGCCACCCCCACACTGGTACTCTCGTAACCCTCGGGGAACAGGGTCTTACTTACCAGGTAAAGTCGGCCCCGTGTCTCTCAAAATCTTCACAGGAATGGGGTCTGCGTCCCCATCCTTACGGTCCCCTCACACACGAATGGGTGAACTCTTTTCTCCCCACTCAGTACGGGTTCATCCCGCACTCCTCGGCTATCTGGTCCTCTACCCTCACGAAAGCAACGTTCCCCCGCTGCTTAGGGCGTCTGCATTCCCGCGAGAAGTGTCCGAAACTCCCACAATTGTAGCAGCGGAAATTCCCTGGCGGTGACCTTCCACCACCGCTCGCCTGGCAACGCCTCCTGAGGCGTCGCTCCGTGGGTCTTCCTCGAGCCATCTGCCGTCTCCTTCGCAGCATCTCTCGTCGTAGCAACAGCTCCTGAGCTCTCAGTTGGGGACTTCTTTAACGGTTCGACAGCACTCTTTGATCCTCTACTGTCTCCCTTCGAGAGGTAGGACTTGGGAGAACTCGCTCCTGTCCTCCATCCGTCCGTCCTTCTATAGCTTCTCCCATATCCGGAGTATACTGGCGGTCGGTGCTGTCCCTCTCGGCGTGGTCGCAAGGCTTCCTCTAGCATGTCAGCTCTGTCGGCCGCGGCCCTCAGGTCCTTTATGTCCGCCTCCTTCACTCTCACCCTGATCTCAGGAGAGAGTACGGACATAAACTTCTCCATGACCATCAGCCTCTTGACATCTTCAGCTGACTTTGCTCCTTCAGACTCCAGCCACTTCAGGAATTTCTCTCCATGTCCCTCGCCGTCTCTGCATACGATTTTCCTGGCGAACGGGTACATTCCCTGAATCTCTTCCTATAGCATTCCGGTGTTAACTTGAAAGAGTGGAGCACGGCTCTCTTCACAGCATCGTAGTTGGTACACTCTTTGAGGTCGAGCATGTTGTAGGCTTCGCGAGCCTCACCGGTGAGCCTACCCTGAACCAGCTCCGCCCACTCTGCTCTCGGCCACTTCTTCAAGGTAGCGACCTCTCAAGTGGTCGAAGAAGCCCTCAGCTTCATTAGGCACAAAGACCGGCAAATCTCGTTCACGCACTCGGCGTCTTCCTGCTGTGGAGGGGCCGGTGGGACTAGCCCTAGTTCAGCTCGCTTCAGCTCAACCTCCTTGTTAGCCTCAACCTCTTGCTGCTTCATCCTAGCTTCCAGCTCGCGCTCCTCTCGTCTCAGCTGTGCTTCTCGTGCCTTCTCGTTTCAGCTGTGCTTCTCGTTCTTCCCGTTTCAGCTGTGCTTCTTGCTCATGCTCTTCCTTGCGCAGCTGTGCCCCATTACGCTTCAGCTGGCTTCTCGTTCTTCCCGTTTCAGCTGCGCCTCTGCTTCTCGTTCTTCCTTGCACAGCTGTGCCTTTCGTTCTTCTTGCACAGCTGTGCTCTCGTCTTCCCTGCAGCTGTGCCTCTCGTTCTTCCCTGCGCAGCTGTGCTTCCAGCTGCAGCTTCATTATCTCCAGCTTGACGCTGCGCCTGCTGCCGCTGGATCCCCTACTGCTTCCACCGACGCTCAATTCTCTCCCACACTGGCAGGTGTCTGTGGCCGTTCCTCTCCCAAAGCCTCATCTCGTGCCCTGAGCTGTGCCATGATCTCGAGCCTCCTCTCTCCCACCTTGGAAGATCTCAACTTTATCCCAAAGTGGTCACTACCAACTGCAGCTGTGCCTTGGTGCAATCCTCCAGCACCTGCTCATCCCTTGTGTCAATGAAACTTGCTACTTCTCATCCTCCATCTTGTGCTATGAGTGATAACCTGTACCTGAAACTAATACCACTACAAGTACCACAATTGCAACTGTTATCTTGATCGTATCCTGCTCGGAATCCTTATCTCAATCCTGGCAAGGTCGCCAATGTCTGGGTTCCACCATAAGAGGGTGAGCAACAGTATACAAGATATCCTCTCAACGGTCGCAATATTAGCAATAACCGTTACTCACCGTAGCCCTGCGGGTCTTCACTCAATCCTCGCGGCGCCACTGTATGCCAGGAGAGTATCCCAGTCGATCCCCAACCGGCCTTAATAGCTAGAGATGAGTGAGAACACAGTTTGCTCTCTCCCAACTGTGTGCCCGCCCCGACAAGGGCTCTAATACTATCTGCAAGGTCGCCAACTGGTGTTTCAGTGTCCAGTAACACGTCAGTGGTATTGTAGAATTGTGGTAACCATGGCAAGAGCACACTAAATAAATCTAATATCAGGCAGGTATGTATCTCTATCACTCTCACCTTTCCAGTGGTTAAGTAGCAGCAAGAGTTATGGAGGGGAAATACAAACGAGAAGGAATTTTGTATTTTACTTAAAACTCAAGATATCATATTCATATATCAACAACAAGCAACATGCTTGTTGTTGATATATGAATATGTACATGCAGAAGTTCTGCATATACAACAAGTACATGCAGAAGTCGCTCTCTCTTCACAAAATCCGGGACACAAAGAATGGCAATACTCTCCCCCCTCGCATCAATGTCATGATCAGCTGGGCGACTCTCTCTCTGAGCGAATGTTCATTTACTTGTTTGTCTGGCGTGAGGCGCCTATTTCTTTAAATTCTCAAGAACCACTATATTGGCAAACAACACAATATTTGCTATAATGGCAATAGAACGCAAATGAATCACTGCACTGATCTTGAGCTCACTATTTCCTTCCAATGGCAATTAACACAGTAGCTCACAGTAAGGCATTAAATACCGTAATTTCACGGTAATGATAATAAATGTAATCAGACACTGTACTATCCTTCAACACCGTAATTCACTTAAATGGCAATGACACAGAAAAACTGTACACGTGAAAGTTATTCAACACACAAGCATATATATATGGATCAATTCATCAAATCAATAATAGTATGATAAATACTGGGCACACAGCCTAACACAAATAACTGGTACACTTTATATATATATATTCTCTGGCACAAATTATACTATTAATGTCACATGAAAGAATTCATCAACCAACACAGCAAACTCTTCAATAATAATACGGGTGCATCCACACACCACAAATATATCCTGTGAGAGCTTTCTACAGCCCCACTTCTCACAACTGTGTCCTACTGTGACATTGGTGAGCCTTGCTCACGACATATAAAATACTCTGGCTAAATATATAGCTGACTAAAGGGAAATTGGGAGGGAAACTGAAACACCTACTTCCACCTTGCTGTGCGGACTAGCCCTCCGGTGAGAGTTGAATTGTAGCTCCTGGTCCCGGCTCTCGACTCGTTGTAGGGAACGCCCCCACACACTGATGCGTACTCCAGGAACTCAACCAACGTCCCAAAATAAACGCGTGTCTCCATGCCTTTCTACTGCAGGTCCGTGCTCCTCCACAACTTCATGTAGGGTTGGAGTCTGTCTCCTAGCCGTCAACTTCTCCTCTCAACTACGGCTGCCAGCCTATGTCTCGGCTGCAGTCGTCCTGATTCCCAATTAGTTGTCTTCTTCCCACTGGTTCCCAGTGAATCGGTCCAGCCAATACGTCGTCACAAAAACGGGTGATCTGTCTGAAACGTCACATACGTTACTGCACAGGCCTCGCTTCTTCTTGCACAGTACCTGTCCCCTGGAGCACTTGTTGCTCAATATTCCGTCGATTCCCTCTCTGGTCCAACACATGAACGAAGGAAGACTTAACAGAGTACTTGAAGGCTTCGGGTGATGCATAAGATCCACGTGAAGGGATTAACCGTCAAAACTGACAGGACCAACTTTCACACATCCGACCTCCCTGACGTGCCGGGTTAGACTGGTTGCACCACAGTGGTGCGATATCTGGACCTTCCTGCTCTCGTGACGTCATACCCTCCAGGGGCGGTTTTCATTGGCTCCTTGTGCCACGTCACTGTCAGTGACCAATCTGGTGCCACTGACGTCACAAAGTTTTGGCAGCAAAACTGAGTAACGTACAGAACGCTCGGGTAAAGTGGATATGACTCTTACAGCTGGCGTGGGAGAAATATAAGGGGGGAGGAACACCGTTACAAATATATATATATATATATATATATATATATATATATATATATATATATATATATATATATATACATACAAAAAAATAATAGGGGTGGTAGGAGAAGAAAAGAATTAAGTATTCAGTGAGAATCCACAAGATCTTCTCTGAATGCTCTTTGTTTTCTTCTTCGAGGATGTGGGTCCCTGCAATTGCACCAGAGGTGGTACCCCTAATATATATATATATATATATATATATATATATATATATATATATATATATATATATATATATATATATATATATATATATATATATATATATATTGTGACGGTAAAGTGTTGGAGTATGGTGTTCGGCAGTCTTCCAATGGCAGATGTCAATGCCTGGTCACATACACTCAAAAAAAAGAGACTGCTTGCCTGATAGTCTGTGGTAAGGTAGAGGAAGACACACAAAACACAAAGTATAAACAATGAAATTTTAATTACTCTAGAAAACAAATGTAAATAATGACAATTCCTTGGCTTGGCAAAGTGCAAATATAACAAGTGAAAAAAACTAACATAAAAATGAATAAGTAATGGCTAACATTAACAATAGTACAAAAATGTAATACAAGTAAAATGGTGCTGGGAATATAAGCGCAAGCTAAGAACTGCTACTTGATACCCGAGGAATATCAATTAGATGTTCACAGCCCAGAGCACAAGATATTCTGAGGAGGGAACTGCTGGCCGGCCCTGATGTTGACTCTACGAGGTACGTGAGTGGTGCGGAGTTGGAGTGGCGTGGTCTCGATCAGCCAATCAGAATACAGACAGCTCGATACTGGTAGTTGGCTAATTGAAGTGCAGGCGACGAGCCGGCGGTGAGGAGTGTGGGGGGGATGCAGGAGTGGGGGTATGCAGGTGTGTGTGCTGCCTTGACAAACGTTTTGCTACTGTTGATCGTATCTTGAATATAGCTTGGGACGTGACTACTATAGGGAAGAGCAGGCTGAAACTCTTGGAAGAGATTATCGTCACAACTCTCCCCCGAAGTCTGGGGTACCAGTGAAGTCACGTCTTCAGGAGGTAGAGTAATAGGTGGAGCAGGCTCTACCTCAGTGAAGCTGGAGAGGGCGTCTGATATGATGTAGTCAGACTCCTGGGTGTAGCAATCTCCAGGCTGAAATGCTGCAGCTAGCAAGCCCATTGTAGAAGTAGTCGATGGTTGAGTTGGGCTGGCTGCAGGAAGTGAAGAGGGTTGTGGTCCGTGTAGATGGTGGTGGACCGAGTACTTTGCAGGTATGGTGCAAAGTGCTGCTTGTTCAGGACGATGAGTAGCTCCTTTTTGATCGTGCTGTAGTTTCTGGTAGTTAGTAGGTAAAATTTCTTCGCCTTGTTGTACCAGGTCACCCCCCCGATGCCGGTACCAATGGCGTCGATATGGAGGATGAAAGACTTGGTGATATCTGGCGGGGCGAGAATAGTATTAGAACAAGGTAAAGGAGCACTATTATTGTCCTGAAAGTAATTATGGATGACAGTTAGGATTTCCGAGTTGGAAAGTGCTGACTGAGTGTCAGTGTTCTCGGGAGGAGAAGCAGGGAAGGTCTCACTGTGGCTGTATGGACCTGTAAAGGTGGAGTAGTTTATTAGCACAGTGGGAGGAGTACGATGATAAGGCTTCAGTATGCTGATGTGGCACAACTGGGTCTTCCGCCGCCTATCGGGGGTCTCGAGAACGTAGTTGTAGTTATTCCTGCACTCCTTGACACGGTAGGGTCCTGAAAACCTAAATAGGGAAATAGGCAAGTATGAAGTCTCCCGGTTTAAATTTCCTTACTTGGCTGTGGTGGTCGTAATGAGTCTTCATCCTCTCTTTGGCTTTCAGTAGGTTGTTTCTGGCAAAGGAATGGACCCTCTCGAGAATGTGTTGGAGGTTTTGAAGAAACTGGGGCACATTCTGATGCTCACTGAGGGTGGCATCACGTAGAGAGTCCTTGAAAGCCTTGAGAGGAGTACGGCACTTACGTCCGTAGAACATCTCATAAGGAGATACTCCTAGTGACTCATTGGGAAGACTTCTGAAAATACACATGATGAGATCAAGTTGCTTATCCCAGTTCTTAGAGGTCTCATTGCAAAACTTTTTTAGGAGTGCTTTGATAGTCTGATGACTACGCTCAAGAGAACCCTGTGAAGCAGGATGATAGGGGCTGGACAGTACCTGTTTGATGTTGAACTCCTCCAGTGTCCGTTTGAAGAGATCACTGGTGAAGTTGGTGCCACAGTCGCTCTGAATCTCCCTCGGAAATCCATACTGGGTGAAGATCTTCAGCAAATTTTTCACCACTGTAGCAGCCGTAATGTTTTTTACTGGAACTGCTATGGGGAATCTGGTGGTAGGACACAGGATGGTTAAGATATAGGCGTTGCCGGAACTGGTCCGAGGCAAAGGACCAACACAGTCAATAATAAGTCTGTGGAAAGGTTCCTCAGGCACCTGGATGGGTGTCAGTGGTGCTCTGGGGATAGAAACGTTCGGTTTACCTGCCATCTGACACACGTGACATTGTTTACATGTTGTTTGACATCATTAACCATACCTGGCCAGTAGTAGTCTTGTCGAATCCCATGGTAGGTCTTGTTAAACCCGTAGTGTGATAGTGCTCCGTGGGCCAGGTGTAGAATAGTGGGCCGCAGGCTGGTAGGAATCACTAGTTGTTCAACGTTTGCCCAATCGTCCTCCTCCTTCAGTTTACTGGGTCTGTATCTGCGATAGAGCAACTCGTTCTCTAAGAAGAACCCAGGAATACTGTCAGATTGAGTCTCAGCCTGAAAGAATAATGGTGTCAAGGTAAGATCTTCCCTCTGTAACTTACGGAACTCCAAGGCGGTCAGATTTGGGGGTAGTTTCAGAGGGTCTTGAGGGACAGCGGTAGCAGTAGAGTCAGCTGGTTGCGGTCGTGCAGCTTGAGCACGGGTGGTCACCAAAACAGGAGGAGAAACTTCATCACTCTCTTGAACCTTTGCTGGAACATGCTCAAAAATCGGATTATCCATCACAGAGGTACACACCTGGGGTTTGTCCTTGACGATCAGGTTGGTCGGTTGCAGGTCTTCTGCCAAGTCGTTGCCCAGGAGAAGTTGCACTCCAGGCATGGGAAAAGGCTTTTCCCTGACGGCGACTTGGACTTCACCGGTCACGAAGGGACAATCCAGGTGGACTCTGGCGAGAGGATAAGGAGTAGTAGCAGTGAGGTCAGTGATGAAGACTGTTTCTCCGGTGTAGGCGACGTTGGGCACAGCTGATTTCAAGACTATTGATTGAAGAGCCGCTGTGTCCCTCAAGATCTTAAGTCCAAAACGTCCCTCAGAATCTGAACCGTTGGTAGTGATAGTTCCAGGATACAGATGTTTACTGAAGAGAGAAAGATCATTAACATGAACACCAACATTCATTACAGGCTTACCGGACTTAGGAGGAGTCTGTTTGGGTTTGGTGGATTCAGTAGTACCTTTGTATTGAGACTTACCACATTTTTCTATGGTATGTCCATAGAGTCTACAATACTTACAGTACAGTTGCGAGGTACCTTGATCTGGGCTCACTTTCTCGTAACTGTACCAAGACTTCTTACTGGTAGGTGGTTCTGGTGTCAGCCGGTGGATGAGGCTGTAAGTGTCAGCCGACTTCGCACATTTCACTAGGTCGGTCTCTTCCTTATCTGCTAAGTATAAACGGACAGGAGGAAGGAGGTACACGCCTCAAGAATTCTTCAACTAGCATAAGGTTGACGAGTTCTGGAAAAGTAGAGACATGTGCTGCCTCCAGCCATTTCATAAAATATCTCCGTTTGGTGTTGGCAAATTCTAAGAAGGTGGTGGTACTTGCCTTTATGTAGTCACGGAATTTTTGTCGGTAGCTTTCGGTGGAGAGAAGGTAGGCGTCCAACACGGCTTGCTTCAGGGTTGGGTAGTCATTCTCAGACGCCAAAGTGCTGAGTGTGACTGCTGCTCTACCTGTAAGATGTACTCGGAGAAGGGTAGCCCATTGGTCGTAGGCCAACTAAGTTGATTAGCAAGGGTCTCAAAGGTTGTAAAAAAGACATCAACCTCCGACTCTACGAACGGTGGCATTAACTTACTTGCATGGGAGACATTGAAACTTGGAGGAAGACTAGCTGCAGCTTGCTGGCGTTGAGCTTGGTGTAGTTTCCAACGTGAGTTCTCTTTGACGACATCTAGAGCCAGATCCGCTTGCTGTTTTTTGCTCGCGTTGCATCTCAGGTGACGTCGTTTTGTTTCAAGTTGTACTCTTTCACGCTCTCTGAATAGGCCAACTCACGTTTTCTGTCCTTGGAGGAGGAGGGCCTCTCTGTCCTTTCTTCTTTCCTCAGGGCGGCCTCTCGCTCCTTGAGGCGGATTTCTTCTTTCTTGAATTGGAGCTCTCTTTCTGCTCTTCCTTCCTGATGCAGCTCACTTCTTGCTTCCTTCTGATGGCAGCCTCACGCTTGGCAGCTGCTTCCTTTTGTTGCTGTAGGGCTGCTTGCTGTTGCTCCTTCTCGAGCTTTGCGAGCTCGATTTTGAGTTTCATTGCCGTCAGATCATGCTTATCTGAAATAGTGTAATGTTCGTGAGTGTCAGAGTCTATAATCCCTTCATCCAAAAATGATCCAAGAGTATGTTATGTACTTCATGCTTGTTGGCTCCATGGGGAACATCTAGGTGATACTCGTGCAAGAGTTACTAATTCGATCCTCTTGGCATGACGTAAGTTCTCTATTTCACCTGCTGGATCTGAACGGAAAGCTTGGATACGAAACATGGTGAAATTAGCAAATAAATGTGACACGAATATACTGTGGTGATATGGTGAATGTCAGAAACAGGAAAACGTGGCAACTGGTACTATCCTGTGGAATTGTTAACAATTAAAGTTAATTCAAGATGGTAATGATTAAGGTCGCAGGAAATCTTGTACCCGGTACTCACTGTGGGAGGATAAGGGCAAGAAAATCCTACTAATTAGTTGAAACTGAGTTTCTAAAACAAATGAAACACTTAATGGTTCCAAAAGTGAATTAGGTAGTCCAAGAATGTAGGCATACCTTGCCGAGTCACTATAGGACATAAGCAAGTTTTCCCCACTGAAATGAATATGATACTTACAGAATTAGCGACCTTTGTGCTCTAAAAAAAAGAAAGCTAATTCCCTACCTAAGTAAATCATCATTTCTGACCGACGCGTAGGGGTGCGAGTGTCAACTGGTGACGAGAACTATTGGCGAGGTCCCAACTCGTCAATAAAAGTTCGTGCTAGAGGAACAATGGCCCTCTTATCCTCCTAGAGTCGGATTGCAGAAATTAGGTGCTATTGGACCCGAAGACAGACCACAGTAATCCTGTGTTATTGCCGGAGATACGATGCCAGAGTGTGTCCATACCGGCCCTCCCCACTTCCAAGGAACGAGTTGTACATATTCGTCCCTTTGAGACTACAGGAGTAGATTTCACAAGAGCAACTAACACACAACAGGCACCAAGACAAAAAACCATAAGGCATATAATCGGTCATTTTTACTTGCGGCCAAAACAAGGCATCCATCTAGAAGTGAATCCCGATATGATGCCGAGGGCATTCTAACTGCTTTCCGCAGGTTTGCTTCATGTAGATCCTGTCTTAAGTTAATGATCCAGACAATGGATCCAACTTAGTGGCAGGAGAACATGTCTGAGGAAATCTGGAGACACCCAAAGGTGCACATGGCTCTAAATCAATGGCAGTGCCACTGGAATTCATACCTCCCAGAGAACCATGGTACAGAGCTTCTATGAATGCATGATTGGTATGGTGAAACGTTCTCTCCGGAAAACCCTACACCGCCAAAGATTGACCTACAGGAGCTCCAAACCGTAGTCATAGAGTAGAAGCACGAGTTAATAACCGACCACTCTGATGATGTTTCACAGCGTGAACCATTAAGTCCAGCTCATCTGATGTATCGGAGACCTCTCATAACCCTAGTGTCCTTACGGACGAACCAGATGAATCCTTCATATGTCCGAGAGAGTGATTTGGTTCAACGTTTCAAACATCTATCAGGGGTGATAAGTCGGTGGAATTCGTATGGACTCGAGAATACCTTACTGCTCTGAGGGATTTCATTATGGGTAAAACAACCCCTACAACAGAATAACTTGAACCCTGGTGGACATGATGGGCCACGCTCAGAGTGGCCTATAGGCTAAATAGTCTCTGTTCATCCAGACCGCCAGGGCATCTTGAGAATAGTGAAAGTAAAATGCCGAGGCAATACTACTCTCAAAACATTAGGGAATTAGTTCCTGTAGAACTGGCAGAAAAGAAGACGTTCAACGACTTCCAGCACCCGAAAATCCAGTACGGGACATCCGTCCCTAAAGGACTGCAGCACAACAATGCAAACTCAAATTAAGCAACACAATAATTCTGAAAGAGAGGAATAAAGTGAGCGCAGTTCTTACCGGGACTTCGACCGTGTTCCTTCCGTCCCCCTCCCCCCTCGGAATTATGTCGGAAATCCGACACACAAAATACATAAGTTACCCATTAAAGAATCAGAGCAACGGGTATTTCGTGACGTCAACAACAAGACGTATCTTTATATTAACTCTATTTCTTTTTAACAACAGTCTAGTGTTTAAACTGAATAAAAAAGTGTTCACTAGACTGGATATAATTTCCAACACCAGGAATTTAGCTTAACTCTCTATTCTTTAATCATAACAGAACCACCAAATTTTTACGGCATCGTCACGTACACCACAGAATCATAACAAACAACACGAAACGAGTGGGACTCCTGGTTCAACCTTGAGCCGACCGGACGTCTGGACACCTCTGCCTGGGGCCGAGTGGTCACGTCTTGTTTTCGCGTTTTGGGCTTTGCTACTGCCGTTTGGCATCCCTTTTCAGCGGTCCGATGTGCAACGCCTGCGCACATATCGCTTGGGTCCACAGGATTGTTGATAGATTTTTTTTGTTTTGACGTGTACTGGCTGTTTCTCCCGGCGGTGTGACGGTTTGGGGCCGGTGTGAGATTTTTCTCTACGCCTACCTCCCTTAGGAGGTGACTACAAGTTTAAAGGCTGCTCTTGGCAGTTAAGCATGAGTCCAGTAGAAAAAGGAGAAGCGGGAGCAAACCGCCAGGCTTCCACCAGCAGGGGTGAAAACCTGTCCACAATAGGCCGCTGGTTCCTCCTAGTTAAACATGACGTTAAAACCAATAAGGGTAACCGACGGGTTCTCACAATCAAATTTTATATTTGTTGTGGGCTATGAATTGGAATTCGAATTCCCAAGAGCACAGCCGTCATATCAAAGATCAAAACAACAATATCAAATATCAGAACATGGGTGTGGCACAGAATAGTTGAAGGTTGACATCAAAGACCGTTTAACAAAATTAAACAATTTATTAATAACAAGAGACTAGACTACTACATTATCGAGTTTACATTTACGTTAATGTCCCTCCAGTGGCACTATAACCAACAGCTAACTAGCAACCCTTGCTGTGTGGCTGCATACTGAACTAACCTGAACACAGGTGTGCCCACTGATGACGCAATATTGCAAATTCAAAGAAAAAATATCACAGACTAAGTTACACCACAGCGAGTGATTTATTACGTTAATGTCCATCCAGTGGCATTTGCAACAACAGCTATTCAACAGCCCCTCGAGAAATGACAGCAGGCTCCATCCTGCTGACACTTCGGGCTGACAACATGAACTAACTGAACAAAGTTATCCACTGATGACACAAGCAAGCAATCAATAGTGACACGGCTTCATAGTGGCAGCTACTCTAATCACGAGCTTAAGGTCCTCCCGCCCAACAGGAGCGACCCCCGTAACTAGGTGGGTAGTCTAACAGTGACTCCCCCTATCACAACTAAAGTGAACAAAGTCAGGCAAGGTGGGATTCTGGGACACAGCTCCACTCATCCCTAAGTTACTTTACCCTCGTCACTAGACGATAACCAAAAAATTGCCTTAATCAATTACAACATTGATTATGTGAATAATGATGGAATTGACTGATCACAGCAGTCAGCAACAAGTACTACTTTAATCACAAACAAGTGTCTCACGCTAGACACAACATGATAGTACTCTACGTTAACACAAGTCCTCTTGTCACAATAACTCAACTCTTAAATTACATCACACTGACTCCTTGCAAGTATTCAGTGAGTAATTCTTAATTAAGGTCAAACGGACCACTAATTACATCCCAATTGAGTTACGTTAACTAAGCCTACCCCAAGTGGGTGGCTTCTCACAGTCTGTGTATCATTAATTACTTTTACTATGAGTGCTAATTACCTAATTAACCTCGAGCAATTAATTAACTGTCACCAGGACCGATAATTAATCATACATAAATACGTCTCACTCCGCACTGCCTAAGCAGGTCTCATCAAACACTGTGAATTCACGGAAGAGGAGTTAATTACTAATTAACAATGAGTGCAACTTAATCCACTGTCACCAGACAGAATATGATTAATATAACGTATTATGCTAACCCCATGACCTCGCTTTACCGAGTCATCTGAGTCCTCAAGACTCCACGTTAATTACTCCACTAATTATCATGAGCCACTAATTGCCCAACCCCGAAAGGCAGTTAGTCTCGAGCAACTGACGTTAACACTATCACTGACAGACTCTGACAGATCCTCTCCCACTACGTGAATTCATGATGAGAATGCTAATTACATAATTAGCTAGAGTGGTCAATTAATTGTCACACGGACAATTAATGCACCGGAAACGTATTCCCACAAGCTCAAGTTCAATACTGTTCTCCATAACAGCCCTCACTCATTCAACAACTTCAAATGTGCACCCCCTTATCCAGTTAATTACCCCTAATTAACTCACTGAATCCTCAAGTTCTCAACACAACTTAAAGAAACAAAGTAACCCTAAGGTTACATAGGTCACACATATAATGGCATGCAAAACAACATAAAATAGCACTGCCCACATCGGTTGCGACTACTGCAACTCGTTAATTACTATGCCCACACAGTAAACACACGGTTTTGGCAACAATCAAGGTATCCACATATTCTGCCCCTCTAATCTTGCAAACGTTGCAAAAGATCGCCGATCCCGGTGGCTTCAGCAAGACAATTTACGTTAATATAAGGCACCGTCGCTCTACGCGGACAGCTGGCACTAATTCTCCCATAATTAGGCAAATTAACTAATTGCTCGCTCTCATTAAGTGACTGAGAATTTCCCTGAATACTCAAAGGGTCCCTTTAAATCCTCAACACAGTCCTAGGACAGTAATAACGTATACCTGATACCACTGCACAAACCTGCACATATATGATACCGTCAGCATGCCCCCCATGCTAATGACATCATTAGGCAATCAGTCAGCGATCACATCTACTGACTCACCACACAACATAATACTGCTGCATGCAAATGAACATATGGAAATGGCCTCCATAACAATGCAAATTAATCACCAGGACAATATACAGACCTCAGGATGTCCACTAATAACCCTGCCCCACGGGCCTGCTTAATTAACTCTAACCTGGCCTAATTACATAATGAGGTACCATGGCACTAACCAAGGCTGAACGATTATACAGAATCGACAGACTGGATCATTATATGATGATTTTCTACACTGACTGGTCCCATACTCTAGTCAGTCTACACACAACATCTCTACCGATATACATATATATCACTACATGATTTACTGTGACAATTTCCCCTCCAGGTACTGCCCCACAGTCACCTGGGCGTGCCACTGACAGGTGTCTCAGCTGCTTCCCTGCCTGGCCGGCTAGGGACCCACACAACTTTTCTCTTATTTCCCTTAATACTGAGACACTGTTACACTGATATTACTCACGTGTCCTTCCACACATTTCCTCATTTCCCAGGTCCTTTACCACTGCTGTCAACACTTAGCTTGCTCCTCGTGCGTCGACAAGATGTGGCCCTAGGCTGTCCTGGGAAGGTGGCCA